>VYXH01005396.1:848959-916508 GCA_013397275.1 Burhinus bistriatus
TTGATGTTTGACTTGGATGTGAATATATTAATTAATATCTGCGGATTGCTTTGGAGAGGGAAAGCACTGCAGGGGGACATTAATTCCTAATTGTTATTAATTGAATTTTGCTGCTAGGTCAGTGACGGGTCACAGAGACTGATGCCGTGTGTGTGTGTGTGTGTGTGATGTTGTTGCTCACACTCATACCAGCAGTGAGACCCCCAGCCTCCTCCTGCCGAAGAGCTGACACTGTCTCAGCCCGCTGTGCTGCATCTCCCGTCCCAGAGGATCTGCCACCCTGTCTCCCTCATGGGCACAGGGAATGGCTCCAAAAAACCCGGTGGCATTGCATCAGGACATGGCTGGTGGGTCTGGATAGCAGCGACCTGCCCCGCGTGGTGAGCGACCTTAGGCAAGCGGTACTCTGTGCCTCAGTTTCCCTTCCAGGACAGCCCTGACTTGGCGGGTAGTGGGACACTGACTGCAGCTGGTGTTTGCCGTGTGTGGGATGCAGTAAGCACTGGAACAGCATCAGGTTTTGGTGTCTGAGCCGTGCAGCGAGCACTGGCGGGGACCGGCTGGTCCCACTGCAGGAAGCGTGGGGGTGGAAGGAAGGAGTGTGCTGCTCCACGAGGTCCAAGGTTAACCCAGTCCCATCAGCGTCTGCGGCGATGCTTCCCTGTGTGTAAAAAGGAGATGTTAACAGAGGCTGGAAGGGAGCTGGGTGGATGCTGAGGCAGCAGCAGTGGAGCCGCTGGAGGCTCCTGATGGAGAAGAAGCTGCTGCCAGTGTGGGGCCTCATGGGGCCTCTGCAGCTCCCAGCAGAACCATTGTCCCCATGGGAGGAACTCCCTGGGCTGACTGGGACCTCTGTGCAAAGCAGCTGCGTCTAGAAAAGCAGATTGCTTTTCTTTCCCCCGAATGCTCAGCGGAAGCTCTCCAGGATTTTGGCAGTCTGAGAGAGGTTGTGGTGGTGTCCTTCACTGGAGAGCATGATTTTCCATAACCTATGTCAAAGCAGGGCCAGGAGGGCAGAAGGACATGGCCCCTCTCTGGCCCAAGCACGACCCACCACCGTTTCAGGGCTGTTGAGGTGTGCTTGGCTCCAGCCCAGCCAGGCTGGGACCTGCTGGGTGCCATGTGGCATCTTACGGTAGCGATGCTCTTCAAGGACGGAGCTTTGACCTATTCTCTCTGCAAAGCCTGGGGAGGGGTTAAAGTAACCTGCAAAGGGCAAAACAGACGAGAGCCCGACCATCAGGGTACCAGATGAAGACACTTTTGGCTTGTGCAAGTCCACCGGCAGCTGCCACCTTCCCCAGCTTATTCTCCTCGAGCTGTCACTGACGGGAGTGGGAAAAAACCTCTGCCTCTGTCAAGAGCATTGGCCACATTGCAGTGAGACAAGACGCAGAGCCTGGTAAAAAAAGCTGTTAGGGTTTGTTGTGTTTTGGGGAACCTTTTCTTCCTTTCTTTCTTCCTTCTGTAGCTGGTTCAGCTCATTTACAAAGCCTGCAAAGGGCCAGAGACTGCACTCCATCCATACCCCCCTCTAGCTGTAGCTTGGTCCATGTTGCTGCTCAGTGCCAAGATCTCTCCCTGTGTCTGGAAGGAGAACGGGCACTGCCAGGCTGGAGCAGGCTGCGATTAGGAAAAACACATCCAATTAACACTTGAGAGCCTGTTCAGGTAGGCAAACCATCCCAGCCCCTTTTAGGAGGAACCCTTTTGTCCCAGCTACTTGTGCAAAGAGACACCAGGTCCAGTGGGCATCAACGCAGAGGGGAGCCGACCCTGCTACACCTCGCTTACTCCATGTCTGGAGTTTGGGTGGTCTCAGCTTTCAGCAAAGAGACCCAGGAGGTGCCCGGCTCCGGCAGGACCAGCCCAACAGGAGCTCCATGCAGCGCCCGCGCTTGGGGCAGGGTTCTGCTGCCGGATCCCCTGTGCCATCTGGAGCAGTCATAACAAGGAAGCTATTCTCAGCTCCATTTATACGTCTGCCTGACATCTCTCTTGCTGTCAAAACCAGCTTTCCAAGGCAGTAAACAGTTGTTTGGAAAAGAGCAAGTGGGTGCTGAGCTTGTCTCCATGTCTGAATAAATCCTGCTAATACTTTGGTAAGGCACAGGGAATTGCTGGGGGTGCCAGCAAGGGCAGCCAGTGTTTATATGGCTAAAAGGCAAGAGGAGGACTGTCTTCTCCCTACCCAGAGCAGTTTTGAAGGTGCCAAGTTTTTGAAGGATGCTCGGGAAGGGAGATCAGGTGCCAGGGACCAGCCTGGCCGGCAGGGAAGGTGGAGGTTGTTGTTCATTGCATTGGCTCAGCACAGGACGGTGTCCAAGCCCACCGCCCTGGGGAGCTGGGAGCTTGCTCACAACTAGAGGAGGCTGCAGCCTTCCTGCCTCCAGGCTCAGGTTTGAGTTTCCCAAGGGATCTGTATGTGCTTTTATTTTGGGGCACGGCTCTGCCAGTCAACCTGTCAGCCGTGAGCTTTCCTCCAAGGGGTTTGGTCAGTCCTCGCGGGGCAGGCTTGGGGTGAGGGACGTGGAGTTCAGCCTCACCGTTGGCATTCGTCCCCTGAGCAGAGGGGCTCAGCCCGTGTCACCCGTCTCTGAGCCGGAGGAGAAAGTGGGCAGCTGCTCTGGTAGAAATCTATGTGTTTCACAAAACAGCAGGTCCCTTCCTTCCCCCATCTGCCTCCCTGGTGAGCCTTGGGTCTAACAGCACCGTCCCTCTGCTGTCTTCCACTTGCAATTGCCTTCCTCGGTTTTAGTTTCCCCAAACTCCTGCAAAGGCACAATAACTCAGTAGTAGCTTTTCCAAAACAGCTCCCCATGCAGATGGAGTCAATGGTGTTCACTAGCAGCAGAGCTGCAGAGCCAGCCGGGAGCAGCTCTGGAGAAGGGATGGGATAGATCCTGGTCAATGCTTCCCAATGCAAAGGGAATGGCAGTGTTTGCAGACAAGCCCTTCTCTTGAAAAAAAGGCTTTAGCCAGACCCGGTTGATTGTGGATCAGATCTCCTTAAGGACGTGTATTAACATCTTCCCACTGGCAGCTTACAAGGCTGTGATTTTAATAAGGTATTGAAAATCTGAGCGTGGTGTCAGGCTCATCATGTTTCCCCTGTCTGCTCTCAGGATGCAAAGATGCTAAAACTGAAAGTGTTGATTAAATTGCTAAATAGCAGAAGCTGCATGGCCTGGGAGCGGCTGCGCAGGGCTGCAGTATGGTTTGCTGAGGGGGAGATTTGGGGCAGGAGAGAATCGGTGGGTGGGAAACGGAGCAGAGAGCGTCAGTCTCACAGCCCCAGGCTGGATGAGCCCAGCTCCTCTGGGCTGGGAAACCCATCCTGCAAGTGGGTACGTGTCCATCACGCAGCTTTAGGGGTGGCATCCACCAAGACATGGACAAGCTCAGATCTGACCCATCTGCTGCCGTGTCCGAGGAGGGATCGGGGGGCTGGGGAAGCGGCGTATTGCACGTATAACCCCGCCTGTGGTCTGCTCTCTCCCCGTGCAGGTGTTTCTCCTCTGGGATAGCCCAGTTGCAGCCTCCATCCAAGAGCAGTACTGCGAGAGCCTGCCGCCTGTCACCAACCACACGGGTGAGTGCCCGGTGTCCCCAGCCCACCCTAGCCATCCCCAGGGGACCCCGGTGGCAGGGATGGCTGGAAGAGGGGGTAAGGGGGTGACTTGGGGCTGATCTGCAGCTGCCCAGCTCCTTTTCGGGGGGAGGTGGGGTGTGCTGAGGCTGCGTTACAGCCCTGCGCTGGCTGCTGCAGCAGCCTCTTTGGAGGGTGACAGTTGAGGCAGGTAGAAGATGCAGAGCTCAGGAGAGCTAAAAATAGAGAAAATAAATGTCTGTTGGGCTGGGCTCGAAGGGGAGGTGGGCAAAGAGACATCTGCCCAGCCCCTGTTCCCACACTGCCCTTTCTCTGCCATGCCCAGGGACACCAGGACCTTTATCCCCTATGTCCACCCCTCTCTGACATCCCCCTGGCCAGGGGTGACAATTGGAGATTGTGACTTTCTGCAGAGACGACGTCACCAGTGCAGTGTGGCCATCGTGTGCTCAGGGCTTGGCCACCCTCCGTCCCCCAGCACCCCTAGATGTGTGTCATTGAGCACTTTGGGAGGCCACCAGCCACAAGGAGCTTCTGGGGACGTGGACGTGGCCAGGACTGGCTCAGCTGAGCTGGGTGAGACCAGCAGGGTCATGGGCAGCTCACTCCTGCTCAACACTCACACATGGGTTTGCATCCAACCAGCTCAGGCCCACGATGTGTTTGTGCCAAAACTGGCTTTTAGCCTATATTCGAGACGTGACTTGGATGTCACCTCAGCAGTGACAGGTCTGGTTCAGTGACAGGTTTTGAGGGAGGAAAGTTGGCTGAGGGAGAGGAAAGGAGCTCACCGGGACAAGGAGAAAAGTCCTCCCCAGATCAGGGATACTGCAGAGCTCATTTTCCTACAATTGAATGAAGACCAGAGCAGGCACCGAGCAATTGCCCGGCTTGCCCCGGTCCCTGCTGCTCAGAGCAGCTCTCTCCATCAGGGTGACGGATGGCTGCGGAGGCCCCGCGCTGACAGATGGCTGCCCGCCACCCGGCTCACATTAACAGCAGCATTAAAAACTCCTTCTTAAAAAATCACAACTTGGCACCAGTTGATTCAGTGCCTGGACGATTGGCGGAGCCGAGGGCACCACAGCCCTGCAAGGAGCATCCCCAGAGCACCCCCAGCCCAGGAAATGGAGGCAGAAAGCCAAGGGAAAGCAAGGCTGCCAGCATGTCCCTGGCCTGGGCACTGTGGGGACAAGAAACGTGGTCATCACTCATGTGCTTTGCTCCCTGAAGGTTTCATCACTCTGCTCAGCAAGGTGGTTATCCTTGGCCATGTTAGGCGGTGATAAATGGCATTTGTTTTCTTCTTACTCATCTTCCCTGGTGCAACATGTGTCCAGCTCCACAGGCTCTGACCCGCAGAAGCACTGGTCAAGCACCGCAGGGACTTTCGGTGATGCACAGACCAGCCGGTGGCATGTCCCGGGGCCTTTGCCACCCACCGCTGAAACCTCCTGAGCCTAAGGGAGAGGGCAGAGGGGGGGGAGAACTTCTGCCGTGGATTTGCTGATGGACGTGCCCTGTAGTTGCCACCACCCTCAAGCAGCAGGTGCTGCTTTCTGCAAGGACTGGGCTTTGGTCTGTAGGGATTTATTAGTGTGAATCCAAGCAGGATTTAGTGCACCTCAGTGGGACAGAGGAGCACAATATGTCAGGCTTCAGCTTTGCAAAATCTCCAGCGCCTCCACTCATCCAACCTGTCATCCCTGAGTAACTCATTAATTTGGGATGGGGCTGGCACATGTGAGAGCCGCTTACCGCTTGGGGAGGGGGCTTGGAACAAGAGGTAGAGATGAAACTAATTGTCTTAGGTCTGTCACTTGGTAAGTGGAGCTCAGCGGCAGCCCTCATCCTTGGGGTCCATTTAAGCCCTGCCTGATTCAGGCAGCGGTTCCTAGGGAGGGATATTTACAAAACTGGAAACTTTGTTTCGAGGCTATTTAGCATGGAGAGTTGTTAGGATGATGCTAATGAGAATTGCAGCGAGGCCGTGAGACTTAATTTGTTAATGCCTGCATAACCCTTGGGAAATGGCACATGCCGATAACACGAGCCCAGCGGTCCTCCAGCGCGTGGCTCAGCAGGGTGTCACTTGGATGTGTGGCGGGGCCCTGCCTCGTGCCCGTGTGCAGCATCCCTCCTCCGAAAAGTAGCCCAGCGTGGGTTCTCCTCCTCTCCCGGGTCACCGGTCCCTTCATTATTTAATCCCACACTTTTTGATGACGATGCACGGCTGGACAGCGATATCACCAGGGTGCCAGCACTCTCCGAGGCCCATGCACTGAGCTGGAAAGGTCTCTGCTCACAGAAGTCTGGTGGAGAGAGATGCAGGGTGACGCTTACCGGGCTTATGGCGTTCAGGTGTCGCAAGCAAACCCTCATCCCAGGGAGCGGAGTGGCTGAGCCCCGCAGAGCTCCCTTGTCCTGCCCTCTTATCAGCGTTGATTTATCCGTCTTCCTCCAAGCACGCTGTCCCCAGCACGGGGCAATGTCCCTTGCCATTCAGGCTCCCTGCACAGGTGTGATGGTCCAACCTGAGATTTTAGGTAGGCATCAGGAATACCTCTCGGTGAGCCCCCGATTCTGGCCAGCGCTGGGACACATGGGCATCCACGCACAATTGGCCACTCCATCAGAAAGGCTGCTTCCCTCAGCAGCAGTATTTTCTCCTCCAGGCAGAAATCATATCAGGCTGGACTTGAGGACAACGTGGTGCATTGGGAAAGTCGGGTCAGCTGCACCCCCAAACATCTGGAAGCCAAGAAATTCCCAGATTAGGCTTCAAAAGAAATGCAGCGAGGATCAGCATCCTTTGTCCAGGGTGGATAGGTGCCTGTCCCAAGGGCTCTCAGCCTACAGATTGCCTCAGATCACAAATTTGTCTTCCTGATGGTTTCAGCTCCCCGGGGTCTGTGCGCAGCTGCTCCTCTCCTCGTCCTGCCACGAAGCCCGTCAGAGAGGGCCAAGGTCATTTCACCCGTCGGGGCAAAGCATCCCCCTGCAGCTGCAGGACCGCTTCCCATCGTGGTACTTCCCTGCGGAAGGAAGGGGAAATCTGAGCATATGGGAAAGTCTCTTCCTAATTAATAGATGAGGCTTTTCCAAAGCAGCCCAGCAGAAAGCACTCGAGCGGAGCGAGCTCGGAGCGCTCACGGGGTTGTTTTGCCGTTCGTAGCATTCAAGCTTGGATCAGCCCAAGGAGTTGGCACCCAATTTCTAACAGCCCCGGCTGGTCCTGCCTGCACGATACACTCCTTTAAGCTGTTAAACTGGTATCACAGTAAATTGTTATCCTCAGTCCTGTGTGTGTGTTCAGGAGAGAGAGGGGAGCACAGCTGATTCCCTCCCAGGAAAGAAATGTTTCCTGCCATGCCAGTTCACCTAAAGCAAAGGAAAATGACACCAAAGCTAGGCAGAACTGAATAGAAATGTCTTTTTTTTTTTTTTTTTAACTGGCGTTTTTTTCAAGGAGGCGAAAGGAGCGTAGCTTTGCATCTAAATAAAGCAAATCAAGTTGGTCCAGATATAGCAAAAGCCTATGGCTGAGAAGCACAGGGGAGCAGGGAGCGATGAGAGCATTTCCTTCGCGGGCACTTTATCAGACAGGTTTGGAAACACGTTTCGCAGCGGGTGACAGTTTGACCAAGAGACTTTCCACCCGCTCAAGCTTAGCTCCCCGAACCGCTGACGCTGCTGCAGCAATCTCTTCTCCTGCCACTGCCGTTTCATTCACCCACTGACTCGCCGGGGGAGAGACTCGAATTTAAATTCATAAAGGTCAAATTAACAACATCAGCGCCTCTTTTCCCTTCAGCCTTGTTGGCATCTCTCCCACCAAGGCAGAAATATTAATACAGGAGCTGAGCAGGGGCTAAAGAGGCAGCAATGAGTCCTGGCAGGGACTTGGCACCGGGGGAGAGCAGTGATACTGGGGCATGTTTGGGAACCAAAAAATTTTAGCTCATCTGTATCGAAAAATCATAACGTTTTAAGTGCATACTCTTATCGATAAAGCCATTCTGTTCCATCATCTAGGAAACAGGGATGTCAATAGAAACTTGCTTATAATCATAGATTTTATTGTAGTGGAGGAGGGAATAAGGTGATGAGATTTGCCGGTAGGAAACAGTGTCCTGGCACATCTCAGCGTGAGCGGCAGCTACAGCAGTTAAACTGCACTTTGGACTGATGCAGTAAAATCATTGCCAGCTACTCTGTTCTGTTGTAGCCAAACTAGAAGTCTTTGCTAAGAAAACTCTGCCAGCAAGGGATTATGCTTCTTTGCTCACCCACCAGCAAAGCCCAGGTGATACCAGGGAATAAACCACTTGCTGCTACTGTTGGTAATAACACAATGCCAACCACTCCACGGGTCATATCAGGAGAACAAGATATGCCCCAAACCCAGCCCACTACATTATACATTCAATAAATATATATGTCCCACATAAGGTGCACATGGATCAGTCTTAAGGGACAACATTGAGCAGATGCATCAAATACCAATGGCAGAAGCTAGGTTTGATGCCTCCTATTTGTTCTTCTCCAGAATAGCAGCAAAGACCCAAGGGGACAGTCAGTGACGGTGAATAGCAACAAGCCGAAAATTCATTACAAAGACACTTTGCTATGATAACACTTAATTAGCCTGTGTAATTATTTTCCATTGAGGATCATGGGAGGATTGCTGGGGATTTTTTAAGGACTGGACTCTTACAAAGATAAACAGGAACACCCAAGGCCACCGAAAGCAGTGGTAGAGGTAGGCTGTGAGCAAGGATCTAAGTATTTTGAGACAACCACAGTTACTCCCAGCCATACTGAGTATCCAACCCTGACTCAGAGGGAAGACAAGCAGCTCCACCAGCCCAGTTTCAACCCCGTGTTAACACAGATTGTCCCCCAGTGCCACTTCCCTCAAGGTGTTACTCAAGCATTTAGCACCTGAGTGGCTCCGCAACTAGGATCGAGCCACCCCTCCTTGGCACATCAGCATCTTGAAATAAGAGCATCCCCCCAACGGCCCTTGCTTTGGGGCAATAAGGTGCGAAATGGCTCCTTCTGCTCAGGAGGGACAAAGGACCTTTTGCACACTGGCTACAGCGAGTATATTTTGATTAGATGAGGGGATGAAGCCCTGATTACCAAATGCAAATGCTACAGCAGGGACACCATCAAGGAGCCAGAGGCTTCAGCCTATCCAGGAGGCAGCAGCAGCAACGCAGTCACTGAGGACATCAGGGATGGACAGAGATAATTGTGGTTGAGTAAGAGCTCAGGACTGGTAGAGGTATGAGCTAACACCTTTCAGCTGTTACTCAGCCTCCAAAGACACCTGAGATAAAGAACCCCATCTCTCCCAACCACAGGAATGAGCCTGTGATTCAGATTTCCATCGTCTCTCCTGGCCCCTTGGCGTTGCACAAGGGGAGAGAGGCTCGGCCCTTCAAGCAGCCGTGGTGTCGCTGAGGGCACAGCAGCAAGCTGGGATGCTGCATTGGTGCAAAGCTTTGCCTGGTGTGAGATGAGAATGTGTTTACTGATACGGTTATATCAGCACAACCTTTGCTTTGCTCCTTTTCATACCATCCCAGCAATGGTTTGATGGTACGATAATGCTTTGGACCTCCTGGCATCAGCTCAAGAGCACCGTGGCCACACGTCTGGTGGTGCTGGCCTGGGATAAACATGCTCCACCCTCTTTAAATTTGCTCAAAATCTGTGGCAGATTAGCTGGGACTGGAGAGCTTTACCCTGCCAGGCTTCACACGGCTGCGTGCCTTTAGCTTGGAGCCATCTCAGGGGCCTCTGCAAGTGGTGGAAGCAGGCTGGAGAAGGATGTTTTATACAAAACAGGAGGGATATTGCTATAGTTATCCTGAGACAGTTATTGTGATACAGTTGTCTCAGTGTAAGTCCCCGGACAGCCACTTTTTTTCTTCAGAAGAAAGGAAATGCTTTATATTGCTTCAAAGCAGCACAACCCGAAGAAAATTGGGTGAGAAGGGATTTGAGTGACTTCCCCCGTGCCACATGCCCCGTCTCAAAGCAGGACCAGCTCCTTCCTACCCCAAATGCCGTGTTTCTGTGCGGGAGGGAGCCAAGTCAGGGAGATTGGGTGTAGGTAGGAAATTCATTGACCTTTCTTGCTGGAAAGCTGCAAAGACCAAAGCTGGGTTTGCGCAGGGAATGGTGCTGAGAAAGCTGGAGCAGACATCTGCAGAACCTGGGAGAATAATCCCCCTGCAAATACGGATGGGCCGCAAAGCAGATATGAAAGCATTTAGCACCGATACATAAAATTTCCATGCTAAACAGTGCTGTGAAAGCTGGGAGCCGCGTGCCGCTGGGGAGCAGCTGGAGCAGACGGTCATGCTGGGAAAGGGGATGTCGAAGCCCTCACGGCACTCTTCGCCTTCGCTCTTTTACTTAACCCTTCCCCAGCAGGAGCATTCTTTTTTTCTTCTCTAGATGCTGGAGGGAGCAGAAAGATCAGCATCTGCTTTCTGCAGCTTTTCTTCATCAAGCATTTCTTAGCGTGAGCCCAGGAAAAATATTACAGCCACCCACTAGATGAAAATCTGGTGGGACAGACCTCAAAATGCTGCCTACAGCGGTGGTGGGGGGAAGCCTGCTGCACACAGGGTGAGGTCCCAGGAGCCTCCTACAGCCTGGCTGAGCCTGACCTCTGCTCACCCAACTGTAGCCCCCAAGCCCAAATGTCACCCCACTCCACAACCCTGACCCATGGGACAAGGAAGGGGCTGAGCTCCTGGTGATGCTGCTCCAGCTTCACCCCTCATCCCTGCCTTGCTGGAACTGCAAGACCCATCCACTCGATTTGTCATCTGGTGGGTGGCCATAGTGATCTTTAAGGTCCCTTCCAACCTAAACCATTCTATGATAGGGTTCTATGACAGTGCTTTAATGAGAGTGCCAAGCAGCATTAAATCAAGTGCCTTGGAGAAATGTGGAGATAGTAAATCCAGACTTGAGCAGACATATAACAGAACAATGCCACCTTTGTCTGACCACATCATTTCCATGAATCTCTCTTGGTTTTGGTTATTAACGGTATTGCCGTGGTTTTGTTCTATTGATGGAGAGTGCCGATGCTGCTGCTCTCTGGCTCTGCTGACTTTTAATTACTGAGTCTTCCTGCTTGTCCTCCCTGAGCACTCTGCATCTGTGCCCTGGCACAGCCCCTGGGAGGCAGGAGGGAAACTGAGGCATGGGGAGATGGGGAGAAAATGGAGTTTGTGCTCAGTCCCGCCGGTCACAGGGAGGGTTTTGGATGACTGCATGAGCTGCTTGGGACATTAGCACTGTGCAAGCCCCGTTTTCCTATGCTGGATTATTCCAAGCGAAGCTTTTCCTACTCCAGATATTCACGTGGCTCCTCACCTGGGTGGATTCCCAGGTGGCTAACAGGGACAGCACTTGCAATTTAACTTTGTCCTTAGTTGAAGCAATTACCGGTTGTCTTTTCTCTACCTGGATGAATGTTATCATAAAATTTTAAACAGGGACTTCATTTTCTGTGACCCTCTATTTCTCTGTCAAATTTGGGTCAAAACAACTAAGGAGCTCAACAAATGCTAATGGCTGCAGATCAGCACAGACCCACACACTAGACATGATTAAATGCACTTTGTTTCCTAAGAAATAGTGTCTTAAAACAGTTAACTTAAAGTGAAGGTTGCCGCAGCAACCATACACATTAGCAAAGCTAAAAGCAAAGGTCATTGTTAAAATTAATTTCTCACTACAAGCTATGGAAGGCAGAAGGTAACGCTCACCACGCTCTGATGCTTCCCCAGCTCACACACTTGGAAGTTGTTTTCCCTTACAAAGATGTTTGAAGAAAACCCTCCTTTTCTTTGCTCTGAAAATTTGCTCTGAGAACATCCCAAGAAACCAGGGAGCCAATTTTTCCGATAATCAAGGAAAACAAGTATTCCCCCATGAAAACTTTCATCATATTAATAACATAACATTTTGCTTTTTTTGTTCGGTCGCTCTTTAGCCAGCTCCATCCATAGGAAGTCTTGGGAAAGGCATTCAAATAACAACCATCGAGTCTGGGTGGAGTGGGAACGCTGTGTTCTCACACCCAGAGAGCTGTGAATTGGGGTGTTTTGTCTTAGGAAATGGCAATGTCTGTCTCTGCGCCGGCAGAACAAACATCTCTGGTACCCAGGAGTGGTTTGCACTGAACTCTGCCCCTTCCAGGGTCAGCTGCCTGTCAAGGATTGCATTACGTGGATATTACAGCCGCTGTGCTTCCTACCTCACTTTGAGATGTAGCGAGGACATATTTAGCTACAGTACATGTTGTTCTAAATATACACAAATTATACATAAAAAAGCCTGCAATCTGGCCTACCTAATGCCTACGTTAGCACACTTGTGTAGCTGGGAAAAGCACACAAGTCCTGTTTGAAATCTGAAATAGCAGCAACAGACTTGGAGCTCTCTTCCCAGGAAAGGCCGGAAGAGACCAATGGGAACAGCTAGGAAGGAGATCTTGCAGCCAGGAGGTGTAAGAGGATTGGAGGGGCTCTGAGGAGTGTCCCACCAGCACCAGGCTGGAGTCATCACCGGGAAAGGAAAAATCTGGCTTATTGCTGGCTGTTGCAGGGCTGGATGCTGAAGTCACGGTTGAAGAAGGGAGCAGGACTGGAAGATCAGAGCCAGGGAACCCCAAGCTGACTTGGGAAGCTGGGTCAGAAAACAAGCTTGTGCCAGAACTGGGCTTAACCCAGGTGCTCAGACAGGACCAGAATGATAGTCATGGCCAGGATGGGTCAACCAGCCCTTGGAGAGTCTTGGCACAGACTCCATTAGGTGTCCGTCATGAGGCTGTCCTGCGGGCTGAGCTTGCAGTGGCCCATCAGCTCAGCTGCAACTGCAGCCCCAGTTCTCCAGGCAAACCTTGAACTGGAGGTGGACCATAGTGGCCCACAGACCTCCACTAGCTCTCTACACTTCTTCCCCACAGGTCCCCAGTGCAATGCCTCGGTAGACCTGATCGGCACGTGTTGGCCCCGGAGTGCAGTAGGACAGCTGGTTGCTCGACCCTGCCCTGAATATTTCTACGGCGTGCGGTACAACACCACGAGTAAGATGAGCAGCACTGATGGGGACGTGGTGGAGAGGGATGGGGGAGTTCAGACAGCCATGTGCTTCAGGGGCTGCGGGACACGAGTGACGATACATCCCTGGGTACAGAGCTCATTGTGGGGGCTCTGTGGGATCTGTCCACCAAAAAAGAAAAAAGCCCTCATATCCCAAATTTTGGGAGAGTGGTTTCAAAGCAGCAGGTTTATAAGCAAGTCCTCCTGGACATGCCCTCGTGAAGGGGGAGAGGGCTGATGTCCCCATCTTGGGGACAGAGGAAGAAGAATGAGCCTACCCTGCTGTTGGAGGTGGCACAGAGGACTGCAACCCCCAGCTGAGCAAGGACTGGGGGACCTTGTGGCTCATCCCCTGCCGGCATGGGTGACTGCATTGTCACTGCCAATGACATGTTGGGAGCAGGGGACAAAGCGAAGGCACTTGAAAAGTGCCCAAAGCCATTCCTAGCACACGGCTGAGTTTCTGACCACCCAAGTGCTTCTTTTGATGAAAGAAACATCCTGCTTCCTGCAGCAAACATCAATTTTTCCGTCCCACGCATTTTTTGCAGCAGTGGAAGATGGCACGCGTATGGCTCCCGCTTTGTGGCGCCTCTCATGCTGTTGCAGGAGTCTCTTTGCATTAATCCATACTTGTGCCTGCCTAAGAGCCATCCCCACCCCTGTCCCATCCCATCGTGCTGATGAGGCTCATGGTCTCTCCTGTTAACAGCAGAAGCCCAGCATCGCCCCAGTGCTGACACTAATCGGAGGCTGCTCCAAGGCTGTCATGGCCATTCCTTCCCAATTTGCCTTGCCACTCGCCGTCCTTGCTGGGAGGTGAAGAAAGCTCCTAATGCAGGGAAAGAAGTGAAAACTTCACGCTGCCGTTGCAGCAGCACTCGCAGGACGGCATGTGATCAGTCAAGCCAACAGCACAGAGCAGGGGAGAAGGCGAGTCAAACTCATGCTGCTCCCACTGCATCTCGGTGGTGGGAGGCATCGGGGTCCCCCAGTGCTGAGGGGCAGAGCTGGTGCAGACCCGAAGCCCTTGAACTGGTCTCAAATGTTCCAAGCATTCTGGTTCTGCAATTGCAACCAAGGTGTCATCTGAGCTGGCTTCAAAGCAAAAGATGCCGCTGGCTTGGTGCCAGCGCCCCCTGCATTAGTGACAATCATCAGGTCACATCTTTGTGCCCATCCCCATGTGCCGTTAACCCTTCGATGTGCACCCTTTCTTTCAGATAATGGCTACAGGGAGTGCCTCGCTAATGGGAGCTGGGCAGCGCGGGTCAACTATTCCCAGTGCCAGGAGATCCTCAGTGAAGAGGTAACCTCAGCAGCCCCTCAACCGGGCTCTTGGCAGGAGGGTGAGGGACAGATAATGGAGTTTTGAAGGACAACAGCATCCAGGTCAGGAATGGCCCATAGGAGCTGTGGGCTGGGCGTGCAGCAGCATCCCTGATAGACGGTTGCATGCAGCATATATGACCCTCTTCTCGATTTGCATTTTCGTTCCCTGCCAAAAATAAAGCCACGTCTGTTTCCTTCCCTGTTAAAAATCCAAGAGGATTTGCAGTGTGAGGTCTCCTGGCCCCAGGGCCGCTGGGTGCAGCTCAGCACGCCCTCCAGCCCTATCACCCTCCTCCAGCTCCTTCCTGACACAAGCACTCAGTGCAAACCCTATCCCTCTCCACTGGCAATGAAATAAAGGAGATGTTTAGGAAGCTGGGAGGGATAAAAAAATGGGGATCAAGAATTACAAGCCCCTGAGTAGGTCAAGCCACCCCTTGGAGCAGAGGAGAAGAGATATGGGCTGTTCATTTGCAGTTGATAACCACCTCTGGTATTTAAGATGCTGACATCTCTTGCCAGGAATGGTTTTCTCACTCAGTTAATTGCTAATTCACAGGTTGGATGAGTGCCTAACAGCAGGAGCAATCAATTAATTTAATTATCACTCAGATCTTCCCGAGATCCCCTGCTCCCTCTGCCCAAATTCATCCCAGCCTCTCAGCTGCCCTCGGGGCAATGGGGAATGAACGGAGACATCAGATGTCACGCTGCCAGTGAGCTTGGCTGAATTACAGCAGGATTTCCTCAGACAAGGGGTTGGGGATGTCCCAGCACTAAGCAGCGGTGATGCAGGGGCAGCAACCCTGAGCTGCCCTGACGTGGGTAGGATATGAAAAGCCTGAGTCCTTTGCAGGGCCAGCCTGGTGCCTCTCCTGTCCATGTTAGCCCCATCCAACCAGCCACATCCCCTTCCAACCCCATCTCCGCTGTTCTGCACCAGGTGGGCTCCAGTTGCTTTCTGGAAAAGGGCCCAAAAATTGTGGTGCAGCTCTTGGAGGTGACATGGTGGGTTTGTGCCAGTACCCAGGGCTGCTGTTGACCCCCTCCCCACCTTCCCCCCACCAGAAGAAGAGCAAGCTGCACTACCACATTGCCGTTATCATCAACTACCTGGGGCACTGTGTCTCGCTGGGGGCTCTCCTCGTGGCCTTCGTCCTCTTCATGCGCCTGCGGTGAGTGATCCAACCCAACCCACTGGGGAGATGAGCCCAGAGAGGTGACCCCATGTCCCTTGGGCCGGGGATGGACCCAGCCCCTGTGTTTTGCCATATCCTCCCCCACGGCCCTTGCTCTCCGGTATGGAGGGATCACGCCTATCTCAGGGTTATTTTCCTCCTGCTGCTTTTTTAAAGCACTTGATTATGGAGGCAGATGGTTCTCCTTGGTGCCTTCTACCTTCTGGCCTTGGTCCTGCCCACCTCACCCCAGGGCATGGCAGCAGCTCACCCTTGGGGTCCCAACAAAGACATTCAGCTCCACAAACAGCCCTGTCCCCCAGCCCACAGGTGGCCGGCCCCCTGACACTCACCATGCTCTGATGGTCCCTTGTCCCTCCATCTCCAGGAGCATCCGGTGCCTGAGGAACATCATCCACTGGAACCTGATCGCAGCCTTCATCCTACGCAATGCCACTTGGTTCGTGGTGCAGCTCACAATGAACCCAGAGGTGCACGAGAGCAATGTGGTAGGTGCAGCTCTGCCAGGCTCTGGGGTGCGTGAGGAGCTTGAGAGGCCACAAAAGCAGCTTGAGGGGCCAAATAGGGCTGCCTGGTGGTTGGAGGACAGCCCAGGCATATGAGAAACATGGGTTCAATTGCTCTGCTGGGCTCTGTGTTGCTCTGTGCATTGATTTCACCGCTGTAACACAGAGCTCTGCTCTTCACCCTCCACGTCTCCTCCTAACCCCCTCGGTAGGTCTGGTGCCGCTTGGTCACTGCTGCCTACAATTACTTCCACGTCACCAACTTTTTCTGGATGTTCGGCGAGGGCTGCTACCTGCACACGGCCATCGTGCTCACCTACTCCACGGATAAGCTCCGCAAGTGGATGTTCATCTGCATCGGCTGGTGTAAGTACCAGGATTTCCCCTTCACCCACCAGGTACCTGGGGTTTTAGTGATGGGTGATGGCCACCCCCATCCTCTGCTCCAGCTCCTCTTACACCCAAATAGCTGCAAAAGGGCTGCCAGGAGCAGGAGGATGGGTTTTGCATGCCCGTATCAGCTCACCCAGTGGTTTACCCTGCATGAGAAAATCGCTGTTACAGCATAATTTGGTGGCAACATTGCACCCCTGAGACTCATCCGTGTGTTCACCTGCAGGTATCCCCTTTCCCATCATCGTCGCCTGGGCCATCGGAAAGCTGTACTACGACAACGAGAAGTGAGCCTGCTTGCTCTCATTCCCCATTCTCCTTTCTATCCCAATTCCCCAGAGACTGGTTGTGCCAGGGGCTGTGGGAGGCATGGATCCTGCTGGGAAGGGCTGACACGAGGCAGGGTACATGGAAGGGGGGAGGAGGAAAAAAAAGATAATGTTCTTCCATTCTTTCTTTTATCTCACCTTTAGGCTTTCTGCCGCACAAGCCCTGCCTGCAGCCGCCTGCCGCTGCATTTTTCCCTTCAAAGGGCAAATGAGATTTTTAAGGGGGAAAAGGCAAGATTAAGCCAGAGCTCCTACAATGTGTTTGCTAAATGGAGCTGGGATTTAATCTACCGGCAGAGATATAAACTACCACCACCTGAGCCATTTTCACAGAGACTTGCTAATGGAGGACTTAACAGGCACCTGAGAGTTCATCCTGCGGGCTGAGAAGTTAAAAGGAGCCCGTTTAGATGAATGGCAGCTTGGTTTGTTTTTCAGTGCTGCTTTTGCCCTCCGACCTCAGCAGCCCTGTGCTACGCGCGCAGGCACAGCACTTATTTAACAAAACCCAACAAGGTGCTCCCAGGACGCGGATAGACCTGCGTGAGCTCCCGCAGGGTTCGCTGGGGACAGAGCCAACCCGGACATGTGTGCATGTAAGGTTGTCCCTTCTCGTCCTGCAATAACCAGTTCCTACATCCATATGGGGCCCATAAATGCCCCCACTAGCCCCCATGTGCCTCCACATAGCGGGTTTCCAGGGAAGCTATTCCATAGTGGCTACAGCAGTTTAAATTGTAGTGCTTTCACCCTATGGGTAGTGACTTACAGAGACTGTGCAAGGACGGGAGTAAATCCAGGTCACTCACACTGCAGGCTTGTCCCCAACACCACTTGTCCTTGCCTTGCAGGTGCTGGTTTGGGAAGCGAGCAGGAGTTTATACCGACTACATTTACCAAGGCCCCATGATCCTGGTGCTTCTGGTAAGAGCAAAGCCACCGTGCTTGCTAAATATAGGGTCCTCCCCATCTGCACGTGGGATAAGGCTGTTCCTGAACAAGGTCTCACCCTCTCCTGCAGCATCGCCCCGCTGCAGCTGGCTGTGTGGCCACACAGCAGCAACGCCGCTGGCCCTGCAAGCCCAGCTCCCTGCACCCAAACTGCACCTTGAGCAAATCTGGGTCCCTAACCCACGGTGGGAAATGGTGTGCACGGATCCTGCTGGCTTGGGATGGGCCAGAAAGGGAGCCTGGAGACCTCACTCCGATAGGGATGCTCCCATCGGCAGACTCCCACATACATCAGTAATTCCCTCCAACCCCGCCTTGCCACTATTTGGGTACAGGTGGGTGCCTTGCCAAGCATTCGCAGCAGCCTGGGAACCTCAACCCCATTCCCTGATCCACATCACTTTGCTCCTGACCCTTGACTGAGCAGCGACGCTTGAACCAGGGGTCATACGGAACATAATTTGCTGGGGCTTTGCCCTTTTGGGAAAGGACAAAGAGGGACAGAGGTGGGAAGTCAAAAGCAGCAGTGCCAGGGTCCAAGCTGTGTTTGTAGGGGGAAAGCCATGCAGAAGGTCCCACAGCTTTTCCTCCCTCTTTGCCCAATGCTGAGAAATCCCGAGGGAGTACGAATTACTGGCACCAACCGGCCTCCGTGAATAATTGTGTCTGCTTCTCATTTCCCAGCCCGTCAGGTAGCCAGGCCACTTCTAATTTGTGTCAATTGTGCTCAGCTTTCAGTGCTGCCTTCCCGTGCCCTCGTTAGCAGTTGGGCAGCAGGGAGAGTGGCCAAGCGGCTCCTTGCTGTGATGGCAGCCACTCTCCCAAAATCCGTTTGGCCACCTTATATTACTCCTCCTTCTTCTCAAACTTCTTCACCTTCAGCCCTTTCTCTAACACTTGCCCTTCCTCGCCAATCTATCTCCTGGTGTGCCCTGCTGACCCGCTCCCTTGAACAAATTCCTAAATCTTATTGCTAAAGTGCTTTAAAAATGGTAAATGCAGATGTCCTGCTCAAGTGCGTGGACGGCAGTAGATCAGGTTCAAGAGGAAACATTCCCATTTCCCATGGCACGGCCCATTGCCTCTGCTGAGGAAATGGGAGGTAACACTAGGGGAGCAGACACTAACCTGGTGCCCTCTTCCTTCCAGATCAACTTCATCTTTCTGTTCAACATTGTCCGAATCCTCATGACGAAACTCCGAGCTTCAACCACATCAGAGACAATCCAGTACAGGTGAGAGCATGAGCAACCCTGCCAAAAGCAGACCTAGAAACTGTGTTAGCATGATTAGGGGGGATAGGAACAGCCCCATCAGCCAAGTATCAAGGGAGCGGGAGCATGGAGAGACATCTAAGAGCATCTCAAATGGTTTTTGGATGCACATGGCCATTGCATCTGGGGTTGTTCAAAAATCCTGGCCAGTGAGAGCTTTTTGATGGAGAATGTGGATGGCTGGATCTGCCTTTGAAGGGAGCTGTTGGGAGCTGAGCCTCTTTGCAAAAGCCTTTGCTGATGGGACCTGATCAGCTTGCCGGTCTTGGAGCTGCAAATCGTGGCATGAAGGTGAGAATTAAATCGCCGCTTGGTGGCAAAGCAAAGGCCAAGGAAGGAGTAATGAATCGATGCCACCCCAAACACCTCCTTGTGAAGCTGCAAGGAGAAGGCAGCACTCTTGGTACCACGAGGCAGGAAGATTTAACCCTTCCCTGCTGGGGAAGTTTGCAGACAACTTGGGAGGTGCACGGTCAGAGCAGCTCTCCAAAGTACCTGGAACAGGAGAAGACACCTTGGTCTTCACTAGTGCTTCTCTCTGGATCATTTTCTGGGCAGGAATCAGAGAATATCACTGTCTGCTGGGTCAAGATAAGCAGGTTTGGGGTGGAGGGTGGCTTTCTCAGCTGAGAATGGAACAATTCAGATGCTGTCATTGGGAAATGCCAGCTTTCCTCATCATGGAGTATTGAGCTGGGATGAACAATTCAGCTTGGGGTAAGCAAAGATAAAGGTTATTGAAATAGGCTGGTTGGCCTCAGTCATTGATTTTGAGAGACTTGTGGTTTTCCAGTATTTGCCTGATTTTGGCAGGGAAGGTTTTTCATGTTTGGGCAGAAGAACATTTTCATTTCCCAGAAACATTTTGTGGGACAGGAAATCTTGGAAAGTTTGGTAGGTCATGAACTGTGCAGTCCTGCTTAAACCAGGCAAGGGGCAGCCCTGGAGGGCTCCTGCTCACCTTAGATGATGGCTTTTGGTAGAAAGCTGATGGATGCCCTGCTACCGTTCCTGCTCCCCTGGGGAAGCTACACCGGTGCATGTGCTGTCCTGTGGTTTGCCAGCCTGAAGATGTTCGTGTCTGCAGTTATTTCCAGGTCCTCCATGCCATCTGCCAGTTTGTGTCAGTGGCTGTGGCTCTCCTCCAGGTCAGCGATGCAGCACAGGTTCCAGGCGCCGTCCCTGCCCAGCCCAGACCTGCCAGGGATGACTTTTCCTGTTTTCAGCTGCTGTTGGAATCTTGTTCATTAACAAGATTTTTAAGCAAAAAGTGTTGACTTGGCATTGTTCTTGTCCCCTAATCCAAATGAATGAGATGCCAAGCCCCGATCCTTCCTCTTGTATCAGCACTATTACTTTTCACAAACCGCACTTGTAATCTCATCAGGAAAAGATATCAAATTAATTAGCTGAGATAAGTTTTTTCATAAACCCATGTTGAAGGGTGTGAATTATTTTATCCTCCTTAATTCCTTTTTAATAGAGCCCTAGATCCAGCCAAGCAATCATTTCATGCCAGCTCAAGGTCAGGCCTCCACTATCCACCACCCTTTTCTGGATGGGGAAACCACAGAAGGTGCCCAGTGCTCAAACCATCCCAGTCACTTGAGGATTGCATTGGAAAACAGCCCAGCTCTGCTCCATCCTCCCCTGGTCACTGGTTTGACCAAACCCAGACAGACCAGTATGGTGCTGGGAGTGGGATGGAGAGAGTCCCCATGCCCAGGGCTGCACTGCAGCAGCTCAGGTCCATGTTTTATCCTCAGGAAAGCAGTCAAGGCCACACTGGTTCTGCTGCCCTTGCTGGGAATCACCTACATGCTGTTCTTTGTCAACCCGGGGGAGGATGAGATCTCCAGGATCGTCTTCATCTACTTCAACTCCTTTCTGGAGTCCTTCCAGGTATGGTCCTCAGCACTAGCTTCCATCCCAGTCCTCCCACCAGGGGATGTGGAGGAGCCCATCCTCTGGCTGATGCCTCGCCCTGCTCCTGCCCCCTCTCAAAAACAGACCTCCCCAAACCCCAGGGTTGCTCCAAAGCTCCTGAGCCTGGGGATGGCTGCTGGCCATAGCTCCGTGGTGACTGCTGCTTGTCTCTTTCCAGGGCTTCTTCGTCTCCGTCTTCTACTGCTTCCTGAACAGCGAGGTGAGCACCAGGGCTTAGGGTGGGGTGGGTCTACACCCTTCCTTGCCAGCAGATGCAAGCTCAGCCCAAGGCTCTGCCCCTGCAGAGCTCGGAGGGTGCTGGCACCCAATTCCCCAGCTAAAGGCGTCTGCCGTATCAGTCAGCACGTTACCTCCAGCTCCAGACACATCTGCAGCCACAGGCTGTGCCTGGATGGGAATTGCTGTGGTCAGTCTCCTCTTTTGGAGGAGGAAAATCTACTCCTGAGAATGGATGCTCTTGGGATGCACCTATGCGATTTGGTGGAGCAGAAGGGTGCAGGGTCCCCCCATCCCTGAAAAATTCCTCCCCAGGGTGCTCCTCATATACACATGGGTACCCGGCACACGGAGGGGGGCACCTCCCAGGCTCTGACCCACAACACAGACAGCAGAAGGCAAAGGAGGTGAGAGTAGGAGCCAACCCTGGGGCCACTCATTTGCACGGCTCTTTCCTCTGCCTCCTCCCAAATGCTCTTGCACCTTTGCTGGCTCAGGAGAGTTTGCCCCAGACAAGCTCGCTTTGTTACCAAATCATAAATAATTGATGCAGGATGAAAAGGGACTGGACCAGGGCTAGCTGGTGAACCAGGAGCATATCACACTGTGCAATTCATGGTCCTTCATCTCTCGATCCCAACTGGGCTGGCTGGGGATTTCGGTGTTCCCCCGACTGCACTCTCATCTGCCTGCATCCAGTGCCCATCTCCTAGGGCCATCCCATGCTGCAATCAATGAAAAGGCATTTCTTCACTGTTTACCTGCCACACAAAGCACTTGGGCTGTTGGAGGGTGGAGTTGATGTCAAAGAAATGCTGCTAGCATGAACCAGACATGCCATAAAACCTCCCCAACTGTCTCTCGCATCCCTCCCAGCCCCTTGCAGCATCCAATGCAGCATGTGAGACGCCAGCTCTCCTGCAGAGTCCCTGCTCAGATTTATTTCTCCCTCTTGTTTCCATTTTGTGCGCAGAGGCATCATCGGTTGGGTTCATCTCTCTTCACGGCTGCCAGGGCTGCGTTTCTCCAGCATCACATCAAACGAGGCTGGGTGCCCTGGGAGGTGACAGGGGCACCTGGGACCCTCCCTGCCCCCGGGGAGCTGAGCAGGGTTTCAGCAGCATTTTTGGTTGAAAAAAAACCGAGGATGAGGATGGCTGGTGCCTCTGAGCAATTTCAGACAGCTGTGTGGTGACTAAATGCCCTCTCCTCTGTCTCTCGCCCCCAGGTCCGATCAGCTGTACGGAAGCGGTGGCACCGATGGCAGGACAAGCACTCCATCCGTGCCCGTGTGGCTCGGGCCATGTCCATCCCCACCTCCCCGACTCGCGTCAGCTTCCACAGCATCAAGCAGTCCACGGCCGTCTGAGCCAGCAGCGAGCTGCCGTACGGGATGGGGGAGCCAGCGTCCCCGCTGCGTGGGACCCCCGACATGGCACAGCACAGGAGCCGGGTCCTGCCTGCACCCACCAGTCTTGCAGGGGACGCACAAACTCACTGCAGCTATGGGAAACCCTACAGAAGCTCCTGTCCTGCTTGCTGGGGCAGACCTGTAGGACAGGACAGCTGAGATGCTGCTTTGTCATCTCCCTGCCAGCAGTGTGACCTGCTGGGGTGGCAGAAGGAGGTAGAGGTGCCCAGAGAGGTTGCAGCAGCCTCCCTCCCTGCCTGCCTCCATCCTGGCACAACGCCCCATGTCCCATCACCGCCATTCCTGAGTTTGTCACTGCTTTGAGGTGACAGGACACCAGGACATTGCTGGGACAGCTTATGGGGCTAATCCCTTGGGAAGAGGGGTCAGCCTTCCAGTGAGTGCATGCTGGGATGCTGCTGGAGGGCCGGGGAAAAAACCCTCTGGGAGGACCAAAGCCCTCTGGATTGACAGGGATGGGTGGAGAGCCCTGGACCAATTGCAGACGTTGCTTTACATAGCTGTGTTTTTGTACCACTGGGATTATTTGAGCCCTTCCCCTGCCCCTCACCAGGTCCCCAGGAGGTCCCGTAACTGCTGCTTGGTCTGACCAGGTCATTTCTCATCTTGACACCAAGGATGTGAGGCAGAGCGATGGGGGAGGGAACTGCGCGGGGGACGAGGATGGGTCCCATGGGCTCTGAACAGCTATGTGGATGGGCTGTGTTCTGAAGGAAGGCATGAGGTTTAGGTAGTCCTGTGGTTCACCCCACACCAGACAGGTCTACAGGCTTTTGCAAAGCCTCTGGACCTCAGGCTGACCCCGTGCCCCTCCTCAGGGGTGGAGCAGTGAGGGAGAGCTGCAGCGAAGGGGTGGCTCAGCTCCCCAAAGGCAGCTGCCGTGGGGACATGCTGTGGCTCCCCTCCCCTCCTCCCTGCCCTGCTTTTACCCGTCCAGGCAGGCTCAGTGCCAAAGCCGCTCCTTGCTCTTACGCAGGGGATGGGGCCAAATCATTCCCACACTGGGTTAAGTGCCTTGGAGGAGTGGCAGCCTCCCTCCCCTTGCTGGGGACCACAGACCTTCTCCGTGCAGCTCCCAGGTCCCACCAAGTCCCTGATCCGCCCCCCATGCCCTGTTTCATGTGGTCACCAAGAGCAGCTGAGCAGAGAGGTCCATGCAAGGTGGAGGGGTTTGTCCCAACTTCCTCGGAGCCACGTTTTCCCTGCCCCATATGAGGTCTGGGGATGCTCAGGCAGGAGGAGGATGCTCGAGGGGTTATGAGCTGAGCCTGCTCTCTGTATCCCAGGGATTTTGCCTCTGAGGCCCTGCAGGGTCTGCTACGAGTCCCTTCACACTTCTGTGCCTCGGTTTCCCCACTCTAAAGAACTGGCATAAGTATTTCCCACCCTGGGGAGTTTTAAGCATCTTGGAACTTGTAGTAGTATATGATTTCCTCAGGATACACCACCAGAAAGGAATAAAATCTTTCTTTTTTTCTTTAAAGTGAGGCATAGGTTAAAACCTCCAGACTCTTTAAATGTTTAAGAAGCTCAGTGGTTTGAAGCAAATTCCTCCCATTTCCCTCCCATTGAGATTTCCTGCCTGCATGTCTACTGTGCAGCCAAAACCAGAAATGCCCCATTGGCTCCAATAACGTGCTGGGAGCAGCGACGCCTCCCAGTGTGACGGAGTGACCACACCAAGGACCATGCTCTGCACATAGGGCAGGTTTTGGTCCTTGTACAAGCTCATCCATCACCAACACTCCCAGAAACTGACCTTTATCCAATATATGGGTGAGAAAAAGACCCCCAGAGTCGTGCAATAGGAAAACTGGCAGCTCCCGGCTTTATGGCTGCTTTCGGAAGGGGCTGATGCCCTGCAAGGAGTAGATGTAGACTTGCTCTGTCCCCACCATTGGACAGTTTGATTTCTCTGCCAGGTGCTTCGGCAGGAGCTAATAAAGATCTACCTGCTACAGAGAAGGGGAAGTGCCCCAGGGGGCTTTTTCATTGTACATGCAAGTGATGTTACCAAAAAGTGATGTGCTACATGTTCAATTTGGATTTTTCTAAAGTGGGGTCATTTTTGGTGGAAAAGAAGATGGAAATTGAAAAACCAAAGAAAGAAACCTAAATAGAAGCATCTGTGTTTGCATCACTGTTTTTTCCTTCTCTCGGTGGTCTACTCCGACTGACATGACTTCACTTTCTGTAGCCGGAGAGGTGTGTGTATGCTCAGCCTTGTTTGATTAAAATTACTTTGATTCCTCTCACAAGGACTTTTGGGGCATGTTTATCTCTTGGAAAAGATAACCCCAGCATGGTCCCTCCCCACTCTTTCCATGGAAGCATCCTCATGCTGCAGTGGGCTCAGCATCCCACTAGCCACAGAGACACCTGGGGCAGCTGGTGGCTTTTTTGTCTTCTCTCTACCCCAAGTTCACATGCCCATAGCATGGAGGTGGGATACAGGCTCTCCATGAAGGTATCAACACCATCTTATCTAAGGGGGGGGTGAGGAGCACCCCATGTGGGTCTCCCACGCAAGTACCATCAGGGTTAGAGAAACTCCTCCAAGTTTTCCGTGATGCTCCCTCTCGCCAGCTGAGCTAAGACAGAATAAAAACGTAATGTGCTTTGCAGCAGGAGGGAGGGCCAATTAAACCTGAATTTCCTTTCATACATCAATGTTTACGAGTGAAATTCAGACACAAACATCTCTTTCTGGTCAAGCTCTTCCGTTGCAGAATTAATTTGCTCATCACACAGAGCCTTGGAGAGCGCTGTAATTTGCTAAGCACCATGCACATAAATAATAATTACAGGTTCCTGCTGATTACATGATTGTATTTAAAGTTATCAAGTAATTCTGAGATTAATGACCTGCCAATCCTGTGCTCTTGACGAGGTTGTAGCCTCTTGAGATAATCCTGCATTAACTCTTGATGTTTTCCTGGCACTTCTCAGGGCTGGGAGAGGCAAAGTGGAACCGTGAGGATGGGACCTTGCGGAGCTACGGGGCATCCTGGGCTGGGAGCAAGGCAGGCTCACAGGAGCATCTCTGGCACACAGAGATGGAGTTTAATTTAGCTTCTTTATTTGATTAACATATGAAAACCCCCCCCCAGAGGTTTCCTCCAGCCCTACCATCTGGGGTTGAAGCTTGGGGCTCCTGACTGCCCTGCACTACTTCCCCAGCACACCAAGAGCTGGCAAAGAAGAAAACCTGCTGTCCGGAACCTAAACTAAAGGAGGGAGAGGAAAGCTTATAGTCCTGACCCTCTGTGGAGGACCTGAGCTTTCATCCCACCTTCCAGCCAGGCTGCCCTTGGCAAACAACCTCATTGCCAGAGCCAGGACCTCCCAGTTCCTGCTCCACTGCCGTGGGCATGATGCACTGTCCATCAGTTGAGGATTTAAAGCCAAGCTATCATTCCCCTTCCTCCATCCTGGCTCAGACACCACATTTCTGTCTGGGGACCTTTCCTCGATGTTTAACCCTCTCTGTACCTTCCCAGGCTGGCAGTGATCCTGGAAGGGGTGGGAGGTGGGGAGGGAGAGGACATTTCGTGGCGGTTTATAGCCCAATGGGCTCATTTGCCACTTTCAGCGGCATCCACCCCAACATGCCTCTTGCCTGTGATGTGTCGTCCTTCCAGCACTGCCAAACCCTGAAATCAATATTTCATCCTTTAATTCCAGTGCCCTGTCACTCGCTGCTCTCCTCCCAGCACGAGCCTCCCGCTGACATTTGTCACTGCAGTCACAGTTAAATGGCTTTCAAAAGCGCACGGCAGCGAGAGACAGGCAGCTCTTGCCACCCTCATGAAACTTTCAAGGGCGGTATTTTTCCCATTTGGGGGAAATCTAAAGATCAGAGACGCAAGTGCAGCTCCCCCTGATCCCATCAGAGCACCCGTCTGTTCAGCCCTGGAGAAAAGGCTGTTCTGGCTGTTCCTTGAGGAGCCCCGGGGCCGTGCCGAAGGCAGCAGCGGTGTGTGCATCACACAACGTGCTGGAGATGGGCATCTGCAAGGAGCAGTGATGGGTCAGTCCCACGACCAAGAGTCACTCATGCTTGTGGCTCTGGATCTACCCACAGTGGTCACCCACACCCAAGTCCATCCTCCTCGCTGGAGCCCTCAGCGATGCTCCCATGGAGGGTGTGAGCCAAGGGTTGTCCAGGTTTTCCAGATTTGTTTGGAAATAGTTTGGTCCTTTGCCGTCCCCAACAGCCAGCTCCCACCGCAGCACCAGCAGAGCCCCTGCAAGCACCGTGACCAGGTTCCCCTGCCCTGCTGGGCAAAAGTTCCCACGGGAAACTCTTGCTTTCAGGCTGCTCAAATCTGCTCCTGAGCCTCCTGCTAGTAGGGGAAACTGAGGCACGGATGTGCACCATGTCGCATGAGGAGATGTTGGCCTCTGCTTGCTGAGCACCGTCCTGACAGACACCTCTGCTGCAGAGCATCCTCCAGCCCCAGTCATCCAGGTCTGAGACCTGCTTCAGAAGACATCAGTGTGATAGGGGGGCTCGGGACCCTCCCCAGAAGCCCGCAGCCTCCTTCTGCCCGGCAGAAAATGACCCCAGAGAGACATACCCCATCCTGACCTGACCAGCAATCCCTCAAACACGATTGCTTTCTGCTCCGACAGCAGCACCCATTTCCAAGCAGCTTGCTGATCCATCGAGCTGCCCTTCCTGGCTCTCACAAGCAGGAGATCCCGATTTGGGGCACAGCAGGAGAAGGGTCACAACTTCCCTTGCTCAGCGCTGTGCCCACGGGGACCAGTGGCCAGTGGGGGTCCCCCAGCAGTGCCGGTGGCAAGTGCGTGAGATCCATAGGTCCATCTCCTATCACAGTCCCCAGCTGCTTCATTTGCTGCCTCCCCATTTTTGCATTGAGGCAAATCACAAAGGACTGGTCCTCAACTGCCCTTTCCAGCACATGGTGTCGGCCACATGGCCGTCCCGGCTCAGCCGGCACAAAGTCTTCAGGGTTTGTCTGCAGAGTGTGGCTGAGCTCCGATCACAAGGTGTCAGGGCTTGTGGCTCGGTCCCAAAGGATTGTTTCTGACTGCCAGAGACTATTAGCATCTCTCCGCTTCCAGAAGGGCTTCAGCTTTGCTTGGGATGAAGCCAGCCCTCGGCAGAGCCGAGCAGATGATCCAGCCGTGTTGCAACTAGGAGAGTCTCCTGTCCTGTCCTTGCAGCTCTGGGGGTGCTGGGTGAGGTCCTGGAGGCCGGATGAGGTCCTTCTTGCAGGAGCATGCCTTCAGTGGGGTGGCTGGAGAAGCCTGTGAGTATGTGAAATACGGGACAAAAGGGGAGCCCTGGCTTAAGCACTTGCAGCATTCCCGATTGCAGAGGGGTTGTCGGCACAGCAGGAGCCAGAGACCTGGAGGAACACAAACAAGGAAAACCACAGCCTGAGAAGCAAGCGTAAATGAAATATGCTGCAAACACAGAAGTAGGATCTCAGTACAAGCCAGGAAAAAGCGGTGTGACCGTGCCTGCTGGTTTGAAAGGAAAATAAGATGAGATATTCAGGAAAAGCCTTGGATTATAGGCTAGAATGATTATGTCCTTATCGAAGTTTGACCGGTGCTGCATCACTAACCCAAAGCCATGGTAATAGAAATGCTTATGATTCTGATGAAAATGATTTGGGTGGCTAATGAGAGCTATATTTTAATGCATTAATATGGTTAAGATGTGCTTAGAGACCACAGATTGACTAAGCAGATAAAATAGCCCTTTTTTCGCTCAACGGGGAACAGCTCGTTCCATAGATCTTTCCACACGGAGATCATTCCGGCTGCTGCCTTTGTGCCAAGCGGTGCTAAGGGAAACTCATCCGATTACTAGCAATAAAAAAAAAATAAATAATTGCAAGTGGAAACCAAGCAAGCTCAAACACGGTGACAGGGAATTGAGCTGAGCCACTGCAGCTTGTCACCTGCATGCCCTAGAGACTGCCCAGCCTGGTTGAGACCAGCCCACAACCACGATTCCGGGGCAGCCTCCAACCCGTGGGGATGTGCCCTGTGCCGGTGCAGCCTTGAATTAGCTGCCATCTCCCCTCCCTGCCGCATGGGTGCTGCTGGGACTGCTGGTCCCTCGCTGGGATAGCTGGGAGATGCCACCATGTGTTTTTTTCCCATTGACCCTCAGCATGCCCAGGGATGGCCAGGATCACCAGACAGATTCCAGCTTTTCTGTGTTTCTGGTCCATCTCCCCAGGCCAGTTGAGACCCGACACATGCATTATAAACTGGATCTAAGTGCATCTCACCACCTCCCGGAGCAGGCCCACTGCCTCCACAGCAGCATCAGGTGCCCCCAACACTATTGAGTCCTCCTGGGTCCTTGTCCCCAGTGGCAGGGAGTCATTTAACCCCTTCCCTCCTCGGTGTTAGCCCTTGCATGCAAACCCACCCTGAAGATGGGTCAAACCCACATATTTTAATTCAGATCAGCCTACAAATTCTTCATCCATCTCTTTTGACCCCTGAGGGAAAGTTTTTAATCCTTAAACACTGAATTCTGCTTGGTTTGGATTGGTTTTTTTTTTTAAAGAAGATGTGTTTCCTGCCCCTAAAATTTCCCATCTGGGTGTAATTCCCATGCTTTTCTGTTTCTTTTTCTGAAAGCAGTGCCCCAATACACTGTGTGATAGCAAGGAACAAAGCCTAGCCCAGCCCCCAGAGATTTTTTCCTATAAAAGCTGCATCTCAGGCACGTTACACCTAAATTGCGTGGAGAGATTTGAAGGCCCCGACACAACCCAAAGCACGACAAATCCCAGCCTGGCAAAACACGATGCGAGTCAAGCACCGCTGGAGAGGAGAAAGTGTGGAGCCAATGCCATGGCAATCGAGGAAAATCTATGCAAAATGGGTAGCAATTAAATGAGAATTAACCAGGTTGCAAGAGGAGAAAATTGCTTCTTTCAAACCCTCTTGATTATAGAGCTGAAATGGCCCAGAGCTCCCACGGCTTATCACCGGCGTGAACAGATGAAGAGGCTGTTAATCAAGATTGTCAGAAGCTTTCCCAAAGCCAAACATCCTCGCTGGAGCGAGGGCTCGGCGGGGACCTTCGATTTGCCGCAGCTTCATCTGCTCAGCTATTAACCGCAGAAGCGCTGACCAGACAAAGTGGACGGCTTGTTGGTTTATTCAGAAAAGGGCTGGGGAGTTCAGGCTGGTGGTCGGGAAGGTGACACCTCTGGTGGGATGGGATGGAGATGGAAACTCTGCAAGCCCATCCCCTTCCCACACTGCCCTTCTCCTTCCCATGTCCCTGACATCCCGAAAGGCCAACGGCGTTTGCCATCAGCACCGCAGTTCAGCAGGCGAACCGGGTGTTTTGTCAGGCCATCTTGCCAAAAGCCAAGCCTTGACGTGGGCTGACGGCCTGCCAAGACGAGCTGGGTGCCAGGGAATGGCTGGGGGTGGGCAGACATGTGATTCCTCCCCCTGTCCACTCGCACCCCCCCAGCACAGCAACCAATGGACGGTCACCTCTGACATCCTCACGGCCCCCGGGGAATAAAAGGTTTTGGGAGAGGACCAACATCCAGCCAAGGTCAGATCTGGTCCTCTGACCCCCTGAAAGGATAGATCCCAGCTGCCCCAGCTCCCCCAGTCCCACAGCTCTGGGAAGCAGCTGGGACACCTCTCATCAGCTCCCCCAAACAGTTCTGGGGGGTTGAAGCAAGGGCAGAGGGTGGAAAATTGCTTTGCATCGCGGCTGAAGCAAGCAGGGAGCACATGTGGGTGCACAACCAGGGATTCACACAAAAACCTGCCCTTGCTGCGCTTGGAGAGGGGACCACCAGCCGTCCCTTCCCATCGTGCTCAGATAAACCCCAAAATAGGTGCCTCTTGGCGCTCAGCAGCTGAGCTGCAGCTGCCTTCTCTGCCAATTACATACTTACGCTAATGCCACAGTGCTAATTGCATTAATAGGAGACTAATCGCACACCTAACGGATGTAAACGGGAGCTAATTATCCGACAGCGACACTGTGCTCAGCGCAGAACCGTCCATCTTGGCAAAGTGCGGTCGTTCCTGGGTGCATCCCAGCGACAACCCCGGGGGTCTCCGGGTGCCTGAGCCCTGGGCGAGTGGTGGTGAATCACAGCATGGCTCTCGGGACACATCTGCTCCTAACCCCCAGCAGGAATAGCTCCCGCATGCCTCATCTGATTCTTCCTGGGGCAAATTAAACCTATTGCATGGGCTAGGAGGTGTATTTAGGTGGAGAGCACCTATAGGCAGAGGTCTCTGACCATGTATCCAGATCACCCATGATGAAGGGTGCTGCTGGTGTCCATCAGGCTCTTGCCTTTGTCCCAGGCCACCAGCACGCTGGGTATGACCAGAGGCAGTGGGTGCACCCTGGGGACACCCGGTATGCCTGTCAAGAGGGTAGGAATGGGTTATTCGTGCCTGGAAGGAGCAGGCAGGAGCTGGGGAAGGCGTTGACCCCGCTCAGGATCAGGGTTGCTCAGGTGCTGTGAGGCCGGGTTTTGCACCGCGTTCCCATTCCTGATGCCTGGCCCCGCGTTCCCTGTGCTTCGCAGCCACTTGCTAATACCCATCCCTCAGGCTCCTCCAGCTCCCTGCCTCCGGCACATGAAAACTGAGCAGGAAATTTTGCACGCCCCCAACCACGGCTCCTCTTCCCAAGGCGCATCACAACCTGGTGCTAAGCAGGCAGCAAGCAGGATGATGCTGCAGTCCCCTTCCCCGTGGGCTCTGTGCCCTTCTCCCCCTTGCTGGAGGGTAATTAGTGCCTCTTGGCTTGACGGTGTGATAAACGAGCAGCAGTAGCAGCTCTTTGCCATGGCACAGCAAGGGCAGCGGAGCGGGAGCAGGAAGCGGCCGGGTGTCAGGACGCCTGGCTTCAAAATCCAGTCTTAAGCAATCAAGTCACCCTCTCGGGGTTTTGGATGGGTTTAAGCGCGTTTACCCACCCACAGCACTGCGCTAACGAAGGTCAGGTCGCTCAGGGGATGTTTGTCGCTTGTTTAGACACCGTTAACAATCCGCCAAAGCAGTGCGGTCCTCCAAATACCCTTCACTCTGCCCCTGTGATGCTGTGCAGGAGGCAAAGTGTTCAAGAAAGTAAAATGTGTTTAGGAAGGAGGGAAAAACTGGATTTACAAGTAACATTTTCAGATAACTGGAGAGCCTATTCAGCAGGTGGGCTAAAACCTACTGGAGCTGTTGGGCGAAGGCAAAGATGCATTGAGGACGAGACTGAAGAAGGCTCTTCCCAGGGCACACGGCGTAATTAAGGTTGAGTTGTACTCTAGGAAACTGTTTTGGTTTGAGGAACTCACAACAATTTATTGTCATTTAGACAATTATTCTCTCACCCAATGATCCCTCTCCACTCGGCAAGGGGAATCAGGAAAAAAACAAGGAAAACCGAGGGTTGAAATATAAACAGATTTAATAGAATAAGACTAAATAATTAACATCCATAACACTAAAAAAACACAAGGATTATACTCAGCCCATTCTATCCGTAGGAAGCCGTGCACTCCCAGCAGGGGAAAGCAAATGTGGGACACTGTGAGCACTCCGGCTTTGGCAGGAAGAGAAGGGCTCAAGGCTCCGGCACTGGGGAAAGTTCTCAGGATCACCGCCATCAAGGGAGAGAGAGAGAACTCCTCAGCAAACTTCCTAATTTATATTGAATATTTCATGGTATGAAATAACTCTGTTGGCCAGCTTGGGTCAAGTGCCCGGGTCTTGCTCCTCCTCATCCCTGCACCTGGGCAGCTCGGAAACACTGAGACCTCGAAACGCACACACCATAGCTGGCTGTAAAGTAAATATTTTCACAAATTCGGACACTTCTAAAAGTGCAGTTTTCCCAAGCATTGGAAGAGAAATTAGTCCTGTGTCGCTCAAACCAGGACACAAACCATGCGCAGGAGGAGCATAATCACCCATGCCGTTACAAACCAGAGAGGCGGTTTCTCCACCGAACAGATATTGTTCTTTGCAACCTTCCCACTGCCGAGCCTGAGCAAGCAGCTCTGCACCACTGCAAGCAGAGCGCGCCGGTGCCACTCGCCGCAAGCGCTCCCGTGCTGCAAAGCAATTGCGGAGAAAACCCCGGCTGGGCTCTCGCCACATTTGGAGAGGGCGATTGCACGGCGTGAGAGGAATCCTAATGGGACGGCGGGCGGCTGCGGCAGCGTTTGTCATCTCAGCAGTCCCTCCCAGGCAGCACAGGACGGCGCTGGCAGTGAAGGCATGCGGGGCACTGCAGGAAGCGGGGCAGGCAGCGCTCTCGGGGTGTGGATGGCACAGAGAATCAGCATCTTTTTTTTTTTCATTCTGATGCTCAGTGCACGAACAGTGTCATGGGCTCCTTAAAATGAGCAGGGAAGACGCTGGGTTCCCGGTTTTTGCTGCAAGGGGATAGTCCAGTGCCGCCCCGTGTTGGTCTGGCAGACTTGGCCACCCAAGCCACACTCTGGAGCTGCACACTTGCACAAGTCAAGAACACAGCTGGGATGTAGAAGAGGGGTGGAAGTCAAGGAAATCACTTTTTTCCCCCCTTCCCCAGCACTGACTTTGTTTTGGGGTTAGGAATTCCTCAGTGGATGAGAGCAGCTGTCAAAAAAAAAAAAAAATCCAACTAAAAAAAGGCTTTGGAAGCAAATTTCCACCCAAATCAGTAGCCTGGGAGGGATCCACATCATGCAGTTTTGAGATATCACAGCAAAATACTTCAAGCTTGAAGGAGAGAAAAAGTCATTCTGGATTTTAGGGGAGTCTGACAAATTCCACCAGAAGCCCTACACAGCCTGGTGTGTGCCAGCACTAATCATAACACAAAATACTTTTGTCTGAATACATACTTCCAGCCTCAAACAGACATTTTCCAGTGGGTGCAGACCCGGGCAGACCAGCTGCATTTTCCTCTCAGCAGAACATTATTTATTTTCCCTCCCGGTTAAACCTTTGCGGCTACGCCGCGCTGCCCACCTCTCTCTAAAGAAGGGGCTGCATTTCATTAGCCAGGGGAAAGCACGCAGCCTGCAAAGGAAAAATCAATACCTGTCATCTGTATTTATGTATGAGCTTTTATTAATGTGGGCTTTGGAGTTTGGCTGATGTTCTCTGTAGCTGTCCCTAATACCCGCTGCTCTGCGTGCTCTCCCTGCTCCAGTCAATAGCCATTCCTGTTTCCAAAGAGATGCACTTTAAAAAGCATCTGCATCGCTTACTTTACCCAAAGGAGTGGGATTTTTTCAGCAGTTCAATAATATTCATGTACAATATCAACGAATACAATATCCTTTGATGCCCTGACCAGGTTGATGGTGTTTCTCTCTTTTCTCCATTGTCTCTTTCCTACAGTAAAGGGAAAAAAATTAGTCAGGGCTCATCAAATACTCTCAGTCAATTTTTTTTTTTCTTGAGAAGCATTTGGGGATTGATTACTGTTTTCTTCTTTCATAAAGTACCTATTTCTTTCTTGTTTTTCTTTCCCACTGGAAGATCAAAACCCCAAGCGTTATTTTATTGGCAAAGCTTTCAGCTTTCAGTTGCTAAAAACCTAAGATGTTTTGGCCCGGAATCAAAATCATGAAAGTATTTCCAAGGAACATTTTAAAACCTTGAAACTCTTCTTAGTTTTGTAGGTTTTCAGTTAAGATTTATTTTTAACAAGTCCTGGAGCAGAAGTAGCCTGGGAGGGGGTTGTGCATTCATCACCTCTGTCTACAGGTCACATCTTCCACTGCGCTCATGGCTAAGGCAGGACAAGAGCTGAGGATGCCCTGGCACATCCCGGTTCCTCCTGCACAGTCACTTCTGGGTTAATTCGGAGCTCTGAGCTGGTTTCACCTTCCCTAAGCCCAAGCAGGGATCCCAAGATGGGACATATTGGCAAGGCCTCCGTTTTGGGTAGCAGCAATGCGCTAGCAGAGGCAGATTTCTAACTTGGCATCTCTCCACAGCAGCAGTGAAAAATAATCCAAAAAAATGAAATGGGAAGAGAGAAATCCAGAGACTCAAGTGCCTTCTGCCTGCAGCTGAGCTGGACCTGCCTTTCCCCACAGCTCCTGAGGATGCTTTGAAGTCCTGGACCCTCCCTGCCACATCTGGCCACTCTTTCTCTCTTTCTTCACCCCATTCACTCCCAAGAGTGGATTTAATCTGTGAAGTTGCTCGTTTCCCTTTGAAGATTTGATTTAAGCACCCTTGTCCCTCGACGCTCCCCATCTCTCCAATCCCCCTCCTGCAAAAAGAAAGTGGTAGCTGGAAATCACGTGTGGCACTGTTGGCATCAGCCTTGGCATGCACAGCACGGCACGGAGCAATGGGCCACGGCAGCGCTGGGAAGCTTCATTGCCTTCAAATTGAAAACTAATGAGTGAACATCGGTGTCTCGGTGCTGGAGAGATTTCCTCCTCATTTACTCAAAAACAAAAAGGAGAGGCAAGGTAAGCTTCGCTTGTATGGGTCCTTGATGAAACCAGAGTGCAAGGGGCTTCTTTTCACTGTTGCTCTCCATTAAAGGAGTTTCTCCAGCAAATATTGAATGCTGGAAAGGTGGTGTGGGTGTGACCCCATTCCCTTTTCTTCTATTAAATTGCTTTCACCTCTCATTGCAATTCTTAAAGAATTAGGTTTTTTTAATTCACCTGGAAAACTCCCTTCTGCTCCTTTCACCTGAAAGGAAATTGCTGGCAAAGCCTCTTGTCCATGGAGGAAAAGCTGGAGTCAGACCCAAGGCAACCCATGGTCTCCTCTGGGGCATTCACATGCCATGCGTCTGCACCTCTTGTTGCAAAGCAGGTTTCCCGAGGTGGTGGCTGCAGCTCTTCTCTGCTGCGACCCACGCTGCTCTGCAGCAGCTCCTGGCGCGTGGTGGGAAGGGTCCTGCAGCTCCTGGCTGGTCCTTGAGCGTCACCTGGAGTCAAAGCTCAGGGGAGACCTTATCACTTTCTACAACTACCTGAAAGGAGGCTGTAGCCAGGTGGGGGTCGTCTCTTCTCCCAAGTAACAAGCAATAGGATGAGAGGAAATGGCCTCAAGTTGCGCCAGGGGAGGTTTAGATTGGATACTAGGAAAAATTTCTTCACCAAAAGGGTTGTCAAGCATTGGAAGAGGCTGCCCAGGGAAGTGGTGGAACCGCCATCCCTGGAGGTCTTTAACAGACGGGCAGACGTGGTGCTGAGGGACATGGGTTAGCGGTGGTTTTGGCAGTGCTGGGTTAATGGTTGGACTCGATGATCTCAAACGTCCCTTCCATCCTAGGGGATTCTATGATTCTACCTTCCTGGTGTAAGCTGCACAACCTAGGTGGGAGTGCCGGTGCTGCCAGGCTCTCCTGGCCATGACAGCTCCAAGGAGATGGATATACAGAAAAACAACAGCACAGTGACCCTTTTATCCCCAGGGCAGAGCCTCTGATGCCTGCTGGGACCCCCGCACCTGGGGACCAGTTGTCTCTCAGAGCCACGAAACTGGTGGCTGGCTCAAAATGAAAAAAAAGAAGCCGGGCAGGCTGCTGACCCGCAGCAGCTAAACACAAGCAGATGGGCTCCTGCCAAAGGAGACTGAGACCTGCTCATTTTTTAAAGCACTGGATAGATCGACACGTCTCAGTGAGTTCAGGCAGCTCAGACAGTTCCTCTCCCCGTGTTTTGGGGAGAGAAGAGCAGGGGTAAAGTAGACTCCTGGCCCTGGGGGCTTTCCCCGCACTGTAATTTCATCACGCAGACAGGAGGGGCGTTAATCGGTTGGAGGTGAACGCCTGGCATATTTATTGCTGTCTGAGCCAGATGTACTCTGCGCGGAGCATCGTTCCTCCCAACGCAGCGCTCAGAAACGCCTGGCTGATTAACAGAGTAAAGAGCCGAGCCAGGAGCGAGAGGCCTGGAGATGGGATCGAAATTTAGAAGGGGCAGCAGCAAAGCCAAGAGGCAGCTACAGATGACACAGAAGCTGCAGAGGAAAAGGAGATGAAAAGGAGACTTGTGGAGAGCTGGAGGTGGCATCAGATGGAAATTCCCCCTAGGATTGCAACCAGCCGTGATTTTATCCAGCTCCTGCTGCCTCCCCGGGTAACCCATTAACTCTGTGTGGAGTAATCAGGTTTTCTAGTTTCATTAACATGCAAAGACCACCTCCGTGAACTCACTCCTGCTCTGCAGCAAGCTCCTGCGGGAGCCATGCTTGCACACCTGCGAAATTAAAGGCATCACATTAATTCAGCATCCCAAGTGCTTGGGAGGGCATGCGGATGCATGCACCCGCCTCCAACCTAATGTGGTGTTAGAGCCTCCACACCGCACAGCAGCACCAGTTCAGGCACCCTGGTTTGCTCTGACTGGTGGCCCCCTGAGGTCGATGCCTTCAAGGATGCCCAGCGTGGTCCCCAAGTGGGATGGGGTGGGGAGTGCAGCTGGAGCCTTGCCACCCCAGCCACGTGGTGTGGTTGTCACCAGCAAAGGTGTCAAAGCTTATTTCAGAGCATCTCCGCCCGCAGGGCTTTGGCAGGGGATTTCTCGGTACTTCCAGGCTGAAACTGCCGCAACAAATCTCCAAGCTGTGGGAAGAGCCCTGCAATGCTTCCTCCCAGCTTGGACCAGCTACGGGTGCTGTGTTCAACCCCTGCACCTCTCTGCCAAACCAGGTGGCTGCTGTGTCAAACATGCAGGCACATGCAGAGCCATCTTCATCCCCCCTCCATTCCCAGGATGCCAGGGATGCGCCAGGATGCAGGGCTGTGAGCAGGGAGAGAAAGAGAGAAATTGGCTTGTTGCTCTGCCAGTAAGGGGTTCGGCAGGGGAATCCGTGACAACTTTGCTGACAGCTGAGAAAAATTGCTGCTGCAGTCAGTCGTCCTGTTGTTCACACAGGGACAGCACAGTGTTTATTGTCGGGCTGGTGTTTGTTGGCTTCTCCCCTTCCTTCAGGCAGGAGAACGCCAGCGATGCAAAGATGCTGCAGGGTCTTTAACAGCAGGTTAAATACAACAAATTGTGGGGATCTTCAAATCAAGCCATGCCATCGCTCGGAAACAAACCCTGTGAAAATCCACTTGGGAATTTATGTCATATGGGTGGAGAATTTCTTGGCCTGCATAGAGATATGGGTGAGTGTGACAGAGCATTAAAACACCTCTTAAACGGGTGATAAATAGAAGCTGGAGCAGAACGCCAGGCTCAGCACACGTAGCGTGATCCTAAGGATGTTTTACTGCTACCTTTAACTTCCTCCAGTAATTACTGAATTTATTAACTTATTATCCCTGCTCATTTTCAGTTCCTCATTCTCCATTTCTTACAGATGAAGTTTATCTTTAAAACACCCTAAACCGGACCGTTGAGGCAGACATTAATGCAGAAGGGAGAAGGAGCGGGAAAACTGGCCATCGCAGCGTGGCCAGAGGAATGCTCTTCCCAAGGCTGTTCCCCCTTTCCTGCCTGGGATGCAGCCAATTTACACCCAAGTCTGACTTTTTTTCTGACTTACACTCTGCCATGGGATTTTTTTTGCCCTTTGGTTCTTTGTTCACAGTTATAAACCCAGAAAAAAACTTCATCTGCTGCAACCCCCAAAAATGTGTGGAATGCAGTGCCCTTTTCAGCAGGTGATCAGCAGCAGCGGGATGCAGAGATTTCATTTACCTTTATCTACCTCTCTGGTATGAGTGTGGGCATACTTCATGCGTTAATTACAATAACCGCTCCTACCTAATTTTTGCCCTAGAATCTATTTTTCACTGGGGCCACAAAGAGCCCACCAGCTGCTAACAAATTGGATTAAACTGGAACTGATTCCACAAGTGTCATCAGAAAGACGAGAAACTCCCAAAGGTCTATCGAGGAATCCTGCAGCAGCAAATACCCAGAAGTTCACAGTATGTGGGTACACATCCATGCTGATGCTCTGTGAGACCCGTGATGCTTCTTAGGTTAAGGTGTCCAGTACCATCCCATTTTAATCGCTGTTTTTCCATGGCTAGAGGAAGCTGCTGCTTGAAGACAGTGCTCCAGTCATGCTACTAAATGGGATTCCTGCTCCTCTGTGCCCATACTTGGGACAGGCGTAACTTCTGAAAAAAAATGTATTTAAAATCCATCTGAAAGCTGTGGTGGGAAGGAGACAGGGGTGCCTTTGCCACCAGGACAGCGCTTGGGGTGTTGAACCCTTGTGTAATGGCACAGAGCCATCCTCTGGTCCATGGGATGCGGCATCAGAGCCCAGTGCCTGAACGGATGCGGGCTGAGCTTGCAAGGGCTGTTTTTAAACAATTGCTCCAAAATAGCTTCCTACAGAAAAGCTGCATTGCAAAAGTCACATGGGCAGGTGTTTGACTCCAAACAGCTGCCTTGGCTTATTTCCCAATATTCTGGGACTTTTAGTGGGAACTGATTTCAAAGCTATGGTATTTGCCTCTGAGAAGGGCTCCAGTTCCCGGCTCTCAGCTCCAAAATCAACCAAATGGTTCTGAAAACCTCCTGCCTTTCCCTATTCAGTAAAAATTTGCTCTTTTGAGATTGGATCACCTGTCAACCCTGGCAGTCACCTTCTTATCTGGCCCCCTGGGGCTTTCCAGTCCTCCATTCCTCTGGACAGCGACCAGTTAGTCCACCCTGCTTAAGGTTTAATCTGTGGGCTCAACTCTCCTTTACCCAAAACAATGTTAGCAGTGGGGAGCAGCATTGATGGGAGAGCTGTCCTTGCTCAAAAACCTCTCAAAACTGCCAGTAGAGCCCAAAAAACAGAGCTGGCCCTGGTCAAGCTCAGCCGTCCAGTGTTCCTGCTCCATGTTGGCTGCCTCCCGGTGATTGCAGCCAGAGAGAATTTGTTGCGGGTCTGAATTAAGTATTTTGTTAACACAGCTAATCTTGGCTAAATCCCTGCCTAGCCCAGTTCCTACCTCATTTTATTGCCTTACAGGCTAATTGACAGGAGCCTGTTGCTGTCTATTTTAGCAAACGGATCCTACTTAGCTGCTGCCAAGGGATGGGCACAGAGAGTGACCAGGAGGGACCAGGGTTCAGCTGGTTGCCTCTGATGGAAAACCAGAATCTTCCCAAATAGGAAGACTGGTGCCCCTGGGGCCAAAGGCAAGGCTAGCATAGAGGTTAAGCCCAGTCTTACCTGATAAAAGCTGTGTCATTGCTTGTCTCGATGGTCAGGAAGGTACTTGGTGTCCCCCAAGAGCTTGCAGCAAGGAGATCCAGCTACATCTGTGGGAGTATAAGGGGGACCAGATAACCACATGGAAGAGAAATTCAGAGAGTTATTACACAGAGGAACCTCCCCTGTGTCTCACAACCTCCCTAAGCCACAAATAGCTGGAGGCTATGAACACACCTTGGCGTGCTTCTCCTCTTCTTTCCCTAGCACTTGCTTTTGGCCCCTGCTGATGTGCTGTGCAGTGAGAAGGACCTCTACTGCCACCCATGAGGCTGCTCGACTGCGAGGTGGGGACCTGAGCTCATGGCTCCACCATCCACTCAGTCCCAGGGCCAAGCTCCAGCTGCCCGTGTGGCTGCGGGAGTCGCCGTAGCCTGTGTTTGCTGGAGGAAGGCGATGCAGGAGCATCTCTGACAGCACTGTAGAGACTCGTGGATGACAGCAGCATCCCCCTCCCGGTGTTAATAGGCCTTCAGGCATCAGGGTAATAACTCAGACAGACAGACTCAATCTTTCTTCTCTTGCTGGAAATGGTGAGGAGCCGGAACAGAAAGATCCTGAGCCCGCATTTGACATCAATCACATATGCATGGAAATAGTTTGGTGGTGGTAACAAAGCAGAGGGGAGGAGGAGAGCAGGGAGGTGCTCATGAATCACAAAGCAAGCATGGGGACGGGCAGAGGGGTGGCTGTGGCTGAAAGCAGCAGCCTGAAACCGGCTCCCCGCTCAGCCCTGGGCCCGTGCGTGGGGCTGAGTTATTGCCCACAGAGTCCGTGCATCCTGCCCAGCGTTGCCCTGCCAGCCCAAACCCGAGCACCAGGCAAGCAGGGTGAGAAGCCTGGAGGTAGACAACATGCTAATGGACAGTAATGAGCACCTCCTCCCAGCTGCCTGATGGGTTGTGCCTGAGATAAGAGGGAACCACATCGGACACCCCAAAGGAGTGAGCAGACGCTGTGGATGAAGTGAGCAAATGCACCTGATTTAATCCCAAAACACTCTGGGCAGGCTCTGAATGAGGAGAGCTTGCAGCACCATCCTCATCCTCAAGCTCTGCAGGGCCACCTGCACGGGTGACTTCAGGAGCTGCCCCAGCATGACACCAGGAACTGAGGCAGAAAAACAGTGGGTCAACCAAATCAGCCGGGCACGGACAAGTCTCCCTCCAGCCTCTCCCACTCTGGCCCTATCGATCCCATGCATAACCTCCATGCTCTCCCTGGCTTCTCTCACATTAGTTTCACACCATAGCTTCTCCCTCCAGCTCTGCCAGCACTTTGCACATGGGTTGCAGCATCGCTGCGTGTCCATGTACTTGCTGCTCTCTGCCTGCTCCCACGTGCAGCTGCAGAGGAACTGCAAGATCCGGAGCTGGTGGAGAAGTCTTCAGAAGTATGTGCACCAGTGACAACTCCTTAATAAACCAAGTGGGTTAATAGGGATTCAAAATAAGAGCTTCTGTTGGTGGGAAGAGATTCTGGCTCTCTCCCTCAGGCTGCTCCCCAGCAAAAATGGCACCCATGGCCCTGAACTGTCTCCGCTCCAGTTCATCTGCACTCCTGCTGCTGGGACTCTACTCAAAATGGACGTTTTCCTTCTGATTAGCAAGAGAAAAAGCTGTAGATGTTCACCGAAATCTTGCGGTTGCAAAGTCTTCAATCTCAATCATAACAGTCGTTTAGATGTAAACACCCTCCTGCGGATCCAGAGCTGCTTGATCCAGACAGTTGATGGGGACTGGGCTCTTTATGGCATAAGGCTGTGTTTTATTTACCTGCCTCAGCCATAAGTCTGGAGGTCACTCAGCAACACCAGTTCACTAGCAGTTTCTCATTAAAACTGCAGCACTCACGGAATCAAGGAATTTTCAGAGTTGGAAGGGACCTCCAGAGATCAGCTAGTCCAACTCCCCTGCTGACGCAGGAATGCCTAGAGCACATCACTCAGGACTGCATCCAGGCAGGTCTTGAAAATCTCCAGCGAAGGGGACTCCACAACCTCCCTGGGCAGCCTGTTCCAGTGCTCGGTCACCCTCACCCTAAAGAAGTTTTTCCTTATGTTTGAATGGAACTTCCTATGTTCCAACTTGTGCCCGTTGCCCCTCGTCCTGTCACTGGGAACCACTGGAAAGAGTCTGGCTCCATCCTCCTCCAACCCACCCTTTAGATACTTCTAAGCAAGAATAAGGTCTCCCCTCAGCCTTCTCTTCTCCAGGCTAAAGAGTCCCAGCTCTCTCAGCCTTTCCTCATGAGGGAGGTGCTCCAATCCCCCAGTCATCTTTGTTGCCCTACACTGGACTCTCTCCAGAAGTTCCCTGTCCCACTCGAGCTGGGGAGCCCAGAACTGGACACCTTTAATTTTATTTTTTTGTTTGCGTGCTTTCCTCCTCACGCTCCTGTAAAGCCACCAGGTTGGGTGCAGTAAACTGGCGTTTCCTAGGTGATGTCAATGGTGCAAGGCAGATTCACAGCAGCTATGGATCCGTCCTGCCCCGTGTATTTGGCTTCCTGGCACAAAACAATGAGACTTATAATTCCTGCAGGAAGCAGTCATCGAATGAGGGCAGAATTTGTTCTGAAACAAGGGGATTTTTGTGATGCACACGAAGAATGACCTCTCTAACTTCCTCAGTGCAAGGACACTGCCAAGGTCACCAAATCAAACCCACACCAGGGACCTCTCCTCTTTACGGTTGGTTGCAGAGGTCTCTGCAGCCGTATGCAGCAAGGGAGCGTACATCTAACAGGAACAGTTCAGTTCATCGCTTTCCATTAAGAAAACCACACGCACAGAGAGTTGAAGTACCTCTTCAGTGGCGAATCCACTGATGCAATCAAGTCCTCCCAAGCAATGTTGTGATCACAAACCTTCATCTAGATGTGACAGCTCCTGCGCCACCAGACAACAATTAGGATGAGTGGCCAAACACCCACCAGCGCAAATTGCACAAAGAACCACCATTTGCGGCTTGACGCTCTCAAGCATCGGACGCTAACGTACAGCGCCTTCACACCAGCACGTGTTAGCAATGCTGCAGTGAAAAGAGAAAGTTTGACACGACCCCATGCAGCCACGGAGAGGAGTAAAGGGAGAGATGGATAATTGTCCCCAACCACCAGGTCCGCTCCCCAAGGAGGCATCAGGAAAACAAAAACCACCACGGCTGGGGAATCTCCATGTATATGTAGGTACAAGGATGGATCACTCATGTGTGTGATGATGGTTTATTGGCTCTCCGTGTCCTCCAGGCCTCAGCTTCTCTCCTTCAGTGTTTGGGGTTATATTTTCCTCTCACCGATGAACCATTTCCAGCTGCCGTGGAGCAGATCTGAGCATACAGCACCTGACACATGGCGCATAACCTGGTACCCGCAGACAGTCCCTGCTGGCCATCACCCTGTGTTGTGCAAGGCTAAATGCTGCAGTGGCTCTTTGCGTACCACCCAGGAGCTAAATTAAAAGGGGACTGAGCTCCAACAAACTCATTTTGTGCAAGTTAGAAGGCATTTGCAGGTGGCAGTAACTTTCTGTCACTGTTGGCCTAGATGGGGTCAAATCTGGACTCCCACCCCATTGTTCATGCCACAGCTTGGGCTTGAAGACAGAAACTGCCACCAGTAAGAAGGCCAAAGACCCCATGTCCCTGTTCGAGGTGGTTCAGAGGCTTGCAATGAGCAGAGGCTGGTCCCAGCCATCGATCCTCGTAATTCCCCATGTCCTCATGTTTCACCCACCTCCAAAAGAGATTTTAAGGCAGACCCTGATCCTGTTATAATGTTACAAAATGAGTGTTCTCGTGGATTCGGTGCTTTATGTATCTCTCCTCCCCCCCACCACTAGTATCACCCAGGATGCAGTCAGGTTTTCAACAGTGCAAGCAGGTTGCCTGAGGATAGCCTTTCCCTGAATTGATGATGATTCAATTATTTACAGGAAGAGGTTACAAAAATATACTGAAAACGACTTGAGATTAGGTGAGGCTTTCTTCAATAACAGGGCCTCTCTTTCTCTGCCTCTATTGATTCTTCAGCAAAAAAAAATAAACACAAAGTTTATTAAAAGTTTTCAGCTGCTTTTTTCTCAAGCTTCTGAAAACTTCAGCTCCGGGGAGGCAAGAGATGTGAGCCAGAGCTTGAAAAGCAAACGGGGCCGATGATAGGTGTGAGTGTGCCTCTTGGCAAAGCTGCATAACGATGCCCCACGGTCCCACACAGCAACTCTTTGCCCTTCCAGTGGCTGCTCCACCACAACCTGCCAATGGTGCGGGAGGTGTCACACTGCCCTGACCAACCTGGGCAAGCAACAACTGCTTTACTGGGCTAAACCGGGACAGTGACTTGGACCAGCCCTTCTGGACGGGGTGGTGTTGCTCTTTAGCTCATCTCACCAACAATAGACACGAGAAGGAGCATCTTAGAGGGTTTTTTTCTATACTGACTCTGGGCACTGGATTATGGGGCAGCTGGTTATCGGATCAGGAGCCCAGCAGAAAACCCAGCAGTCCTGCTGCTCCACCACCAGTGACTGCAGCTTGGGGATGTGATTTTCAGTGCAAACTTTCAGCTGCAGGTTATTTAAACTTTTTTTATTTTAGCAAACCGTTCTCCAGGGAGAAAATATCCCTGGGGGAGTTTGCCTCCCCGTCCCACTGGAAATCGGCTCAGCTGCTAGTTTTGCCATCCTCTGGGTGTCTACAAGCTAAAAATACCCTGTGTACAACCAACCTGCCACCCGTTAGCCCCCGGCGATGGGACTGACAAGGGCTTACAAGCTGCAGGAATTTAAATGAGAGCTCCACAAACAAAAACGAGTGAGATTTCAGATGTCTCGCTGTGCTGAACTGCGAAACTCCTCCGCGGTGGGCAGGGAAGGGCTTTCAAAGCACCTGGGAAGTTAATGCCAAGGGAAGAAATGTCACGCAGAGTGGGGTGCGCTGGTAGATAGCTGGTGCTGGGCTCTTCTCCAGTGCAGGACTTGGATTTATTTGTGCTGCTCAACCCTGAGGGCTGGTTCTGCTCCGTGCACAGGAGCTCGTGGATAATCCTGGTGAGCACAGTTTTTCTGCATATAACACTTCTAGTAGCAAAATGTGGGTGATTCAGGGAGATACCATGTCCCTGATCCTCAAAGTTATCAGCACCGAGAGCAATCGCAGGGTCTCCACATCCTGAGGATCCCTTTAAAACAGGTCCATAGCACTTCTGTGTTCCTCTGACCTATTTTAGGTCGCTGTCGGGGTGGAGGTAAAATCTTAGGGGAATGAGAGTGCTTCATTAACTGGATCCGCTCTGACAGCAGAGGGGTTTGGGGACACTAGGTTGTCTGTGGCTGCCAGCATGGTCAGATGAATCCCATCCCACCCAGAGTACCAGCAGCCACCCACAGGGATTTTTCCTTTTGCAGGGGGGAAAAAAAGTCTTTTAAATCCATGCTGCTGGACAGAAGAGCTGACTGCGGCAGCCAGCAAAAGCAGTACTGCTCACCGTGTAATGATAGCCTGGCACTGGTTTCCATGTCACGGTCACTCCTGTTGGCACCCACTTAAAACCGTAACAAGTACTGACAACAAGAGATGCTCAAAGTTCACAAAACACTGTATTTTTCCTGGCTTTTACTTTATTAGCAGACAAGTGTCTTACAAACTGCCCAGAATACCTGCAAACCCTCAAGGGTCCACCTGCCCCAACTCTTGCAAGCTCTGCCTGGGCTGACAAACCTCTCAGACCCCAGTGAGGAGGCAGCCAAGGAAGATCACCAAACCGGGGCTGTGGAATAAGCTACAGATGAGACCCAGTGCATCGCAAATGTGTTGTCACGCAATTGTCCCTGTGAGAGCTTGTCAGGTACGGGAGAGCAATGGGTCTGTAAGTGATGCTGTGAACAGAAGTGCTTTGGTTCCAGGCATTGTGATTTAGACACTTTAGATGTCACAGAAGATAGAGGTGACTTGCATACAGTGGATGAGAATCTTTAAAGGTGCAAATAACAGATTCTGAAAAGCTTTTTCATCCAGTAGAGAAAAGGCAGAGCAAGATGTCAAATGTCTTGCAGAAAGGCAGACACAGTGACCTTAGAAATCAGGCATGAGTTTAAAGAGGTTACCATCAGGGGCTCTGGCCAGGCCTGGCAGTGACCTGTAACGAGACCTGCTGCCCTCCAGAGAGCCCCAGGGGCTTGGCCAGGGTCTGCAGGGGCCCATATGGGCCCCGCTGCCCTCCAGGGACTCGTTAGCTGGAGCATTGCTGGACTCATCCCTTTTTGCTGTCATCAGATGGAAGCCAGCAGTGGTCCTGGCAGGGATGGTTTCATGCAATACACCACGGCCTTGGATCAGGGGACAAGCTGACGTTCCCTGGTCTGTGTTCATCACAAAGTCAATCAAAAGCACCGATGCTCCCTTGTAAGGTGTAACATGCAGGTGTACCTCTGTGGGTTAAACAGCTTTGGAGTTGGTCATCTGAAAACTCTTGCCAAAAATTATAAGGTAACCTCTGCCAGAGAGAAGCTGCGACAGAAGCAACATGCCTGGCATATGCTGTGAGCTTACCTGGTTCCAAATGTCACAGCGGAGCATGTAGGAAAAGCCCCAAGGTCCAGACTGCCACTGTCACCTGCTTGTCCAGTCCCACCCCTTGAGATGGACATCATAGTCGCTGGGATGAGTAGGGAGAGGCTGGAAACCAAAACACTCCGGACTGGGTATCTTGGCTTGTTTTTCTTTGCTTTGACTCACTGAACAATCCCATCTGGCTTTTCTGAACAGCAGCGTTACCTGGCACTTTATGCTTTCCTAGGGATCAGTAATAAACATCCCTTCAGTCGATAATGAAATAGCAAGGAAAATTAGCAGCACTTCTGCCACAAGCCAGTAAATCCCAGAGAAATGCCACGGCACTCACACAGGGTACAGACACCTGCTGGGACTGATCCCCACATCTCCCTTCATGTCTTTCTCTTTACCTGCAGCTATTCTTCTTCCTGGGATGCTGAAGGATGTCCCCATTGTAATACTGGAGCCACAGCAAAATCCTTCTCAAGTGGCCCAGCAGCAGTGGTTTGTGTCCCCAGCCCTCCCTGCCAGGATGGACGTGATTCATTTCAGACCAGTGGCTCCACAGGAAATCTATTATTTCCTGTTCTTCCAGTGAGTGATGTTTCTCCCTCTAAATTGAAGCTTTTCACAGGAGCGGATGGCTCCTCCATGTATTTCTCACCTCAAGGAGACATTTGGCTTTAAAGTCATCCAAGTATTTGGTTTCAGCTGCTTTGAGGTGAAAAGCTAGTTTTCTGGTTCAAAAGATGTTTCGGCACTAATGGCTAATGGTGGTAAAATAAAATCAATATTTAGATGCAAATGGTCCAAGGCAAAATTAGATGTCATGAATCACTGAACTGTTTGGCCTCATTTGATTTTCTTTTTTTTTTTTCCTTCCCAGTTTGAGAAAAGTTCTGCCTTCTCATCCCCATTTGCAGCAGTAACACTTTGAACATCCAAACGGGTCAACTATTTTCCATCCAGCCTTAGATTGCTTCCATTGCTGTAATGCGCCGTGGTTTCTCCTACAGCTACAGTGCCTTACTCAACCGTTACGTAGGGGAGGAACAAGTGTTAGGTGATTTAACTCTTCCATCCTGGGGGGGCAATGGACACCAGCAGCGCCGCTGCCAGACCGTGAGAGTTTTACTGACACAGTGGAAGGAGCTTCAAGCTTAAAATTGAGAGCAGGGAAAGTCTCTAGGAGGGAGCCACGGCGAGCCGCAGCGAGGCAGATCCAGCTGGCTTTGTGATGACTCAGCTTCAGGGAGATAATTGCAATCTCCAAATATCAAGGGATGTCGCTGCCAAGGAAGGAAAGGAAATATTTATGGTGGAAGAGAGTTCAAAGGCAGCATGGCTGAGCTGCTTGTGTGAAAACAGAGGTGGGATGATCTAGGCCGAGCAGTGGGGAAAAGTATTAGCCTGTGAAATTAGCCTCCTGAGTGTGGAAGAGTTAAACTCCATCGTTTGGGATGCTCAAAATTACACTGAACAAGATCTGAGTGAGTTCCCTCCAGGGAGCAATCATGCACCAGCTGAGACAGATCTCTCCTGCCTCCCCACCTCTGCATTTCACTACATTTTCTCATATAACTGCAGGTGTCAGTAAGGAAATTATTAGATCCATGTCCCCGGTGGTTCCATGATGCCTCCCCTCAATCGGAGCTACAAGTTCCTACACGCTCCTGCCAACAGGCTGTGAGACGGCCCTGCCAGGCAGGTGGGATTTGTTTCCCCAGGGCTGTTGGACCTCTGCAAGAAGGGAAATGGGATGCCCAGCCTCTGCATCCCTCGCCAGGCTCGCAGCACACAGGCTGCCCCACGTCATGTCCCTGGGGCACGGTTATCACAGCACTGCCACTGACTGCAGCCAGCTCCAGCACCGACGACTGTTTGAGGACAAGTGAAGCAGTTTGGCACCACCCCTGCCCTGGCACTACCAGCCTCCGCACCGTGTTATCAGGGGAATGGATAAAAAAGAGCAGGAAAGGAAAGGGAGAGCCAGAGGTTCCCACAGGAGCTTGGCAAGATGCCCGTCAGGAGGCAGAAAATAAATCCAAAGGCTTTCCCTGAACAGCTCAAGGATTAAAACATCTGTCCTGGGGCAGGCAGCATGAAGGCTGGCAAAGGTTGGACACCGCCAGATGTGAAAAATCTGTGTAGAGGAAAAGCCTGCCCATCCAAAGAGAGGGAAATAAGAGCCTCAGCTCTTGACTGATGTGTCTGCAGCGAGCAGCAGAGGAGAAGGTGCCTTTTCCTTTCACTGCCAGCTTTCCTCCAGAAAAAGCAACAGAAGGAAGAAAGCTTCACTGCAACACTGCTGCGATGGACAGAGGTCAGACTGCTCCCAGCAGCTCCCTCCTATGAAAAGCAAAGACTGTTTGCCATCTCTGTGCTATCAAAGCCTGCTGCCACTCTGGCGTGACTCCTGCCCACCTCTAACTTGACGTCCTTGGGCTGCGCCCCCATGTTCCCTGCATCTTCCAGGTGCTCTCCTGTGGCTGGGACACCTGCATCACCTCCCTGCTGTAGCTGGACCCAGTGTTTTGGGTGCTGCCTGGTGGGTGGTAACGTGGGAGGACCTTTCTGTTAAGAGAACTGATCACATCGATGCCACAGCCATCTGCACCCGTCTGGTCTTCTGGGACCAAAGTCTTCCTCTCTCCAGACTCCCTAGGGATTGCTACTGCCATCAATACCAGCATTTGGTACGTGACTTTGGCAGGAGACAGGATCCTTATCCCCATCTTACAGAGGGAGGAACTGAGATACAGAAAAGTGGCATGGCTGGATTCATCCAGGTCAGCTCAAGCAGAGCAGAGATGGAAAACCATGCTTTCTAGCTCTGAGCAAATAACTCAGCCCGCAGATCCAACATCCCACCCTGTTTGCCAACCGCTATATTTTTGTTTGCTCTCGCTTTCAGAGAGAGGCTAAATTACCCCTAATTACAATTCAAATTAGAGGAACTATGGCTTCTTCAGCCATCAGCACAGGGAAAACCAGCTGGAAAGGAAAAGGTGCTATCAGCTATGTCAGAGATTCAGATCGATTTTTCTCCCCATGTTCCAGAAAATTTTGACATCAGAGTGAGACCAAGTGAGGATAAATTTTCATCCCAGAAGAGCAATTGTTTGCTTTAAAAAGGTATAAAGCTGCTGGAAAAGAGACTTAAATTTGAAGTGACCATTTAGCCATAACTGCAACTTTGCCAGCAATTTGCTATAATGTGGAATGACTCAGAAATACAAAACTAGGGGGAAAATCTCTTCCTTTGTTCAACGGGAAAAAGAGATGTATCCTCCTTTAAAACAGAACTGAAAGCTCTGCAGTATTAGGTTGAATTCAGAGCAAAAACTGCAGAGAAAATTCTTCTGAGTACTGGGTCCCAATGCTATCACTGTCTCCCTCTAACTGTTAATATTTGGTCCTGTTACTCACAACAGACGGGTGTAAAATGCAATGTGTAAATCAGTAAAGAGCCAGATAAATCAACTCTGATAATCACCTGCACACCGTTATTTTCCTGCATCAAGTGATGTTTCAAGCTGCCACTTTTCCAGTCGTGCAGAAAGCACTGTATCCCACGGCCAGGGGAGTGCGTTTGGCTTCTGGGTCTCCTGTGCAAGGAGGGTAGGATGGTAAGTCTCAAGCCTAAATGGGGAGTATGGACCCTATAAGCCCAAAAATGCATTTCCCAGTTGCTCTCCAGTTTGTGACTTCTCTCCTGCTCCACGTGCCTGACATGCCAGACCCCATGGTCATGGGTCAAAATTTAAGCAGAGCCGTGTAGTCATGCAACCAGCATGTAAGGGGTTTCCTCCCAAATGCTCCTCTGCCATCTGTAAGCCACCTACTGTGTTAAAGACTCGTCATAGCAATAAGCAACGGGGATCTCATTAAGTGCCACCTATGAACACTGAAGATACTGCTCTTGTATCTCTGCAAGAGCCTCTTTGGCAGATGACACGAGCCTGAAAACTGATTTCACCAAACTAAATATGCCTCAATGAGACAGCTCCATTCCTTCATACTTGGCAGAGTCATCTACAGTTGTCATAAAAATAACTCAGTGAGGATTTAAAAGATTTTCTGTGAAGAGCAGGGAACAGCCTTAACTCTGTCCTGGGACACCCCAGATGCCACCACACCAGGACCGGCCACTGCAGCTGTTCCCCCCCAGCACCCAGGGCTCTGTGCCCTTCTCCACCACCTAAAAATCCTATTTCCCCTCCCAGCCATAGCCTGGGAATGGCCTGGTACACACGGCCCCGCTCAGCCAGCTCTCTCATGAAGATGAATGATCCTATTTGATGTGATGACATGAGCCAGTAGCTGGGGCCACCTCCCAGCTGCTTTAAGGGCAAAGCAAAGCCTTGAGTCTGACATGGATCGTCTGCATCTGCAGGGAAGGAGGGAGACAGATTGCCCAATAATTAGCCCTGGGGTGCTAATGACACTTTGAGCATTTACAATCACGCCCCTGCCCAGTCTCCTGCATTAAATGGGGAAGCCACGGCATGCAAAGGGCAGTAGGAGACCTCGACATGTCAGAGGTGAAGTCTCAGCAGGACCAGCTGTGCTTCTTTGCAGTGGCAAGATTGCGAGCGGGATTTAGGCACAAGGGATGGCTTTAGGTCCTCCAATATGAGTGAGAAGTACTGCTGCGCTTTTGATCTGCACTTGGCTGGCTGTGTCTATAAGCACGAAGGAAACCTGCTTCTCCTCTGAACCAGTTAGACCAGAACATGGCCTTTGGAGGATACCCAGGGAAAGGAATGGGGGATCTCCATCCTTGTGATCCACAGGCATGACACCACAGCAGAGCTGGGCAAAGCTCAGACCTTAAAAGTTAGGAAGAATCTGCCCAAATAGCAACCAAGATGTAACATTGCTACCATTCCTGGGAAATGAAATCCCCACGCAGAGAAGTTTCTTTTCATTTGGTCAAAACCTTCCACTCTGATTATAATCAAAGCATCACATTCTGCCTTGCCTTCTCCCTGGCGGTGATGGGGTCACTGGGGATATCTCAGCAGGAAATTTCTAAAGGAAATGTCTTTCAAAACAAGCCTTTGCGGTAAGAACATATCCATCTTATCAAAACGCCTTGTTCCCTGTTTTATTTTTAAACAAAATCTGCCCAGTGTGCGCTGCGAATCTGTACCAGGCTGCGTCAGCCAGCCGTGCCTGTGGCTCGCATCAGCCCTGCGAGGCCAGGAGAGGAATTCAGGCATTTGCTACCCTCTGCTGTCCTCCTCCTGCTATTTCACCTCCCTCTAGCGGAGGCTACTGCTACTTTCCTCTCTCCTTTACGTCCCTATGTCACCCGCCATAGAGGCATCATCATCCTTCACATCAGAAAACACTGAGCCTTTCCATGTGCCTTTGGGCTGAGCCTGCTGCCCCCATCAACCATCTGCTCCCCGAGACCACTCAGACCCATCTCCCAAATATCATCACCTCCATACACAGAGTAGCTGTGCTGCCCTCCACCTCCCAGCCTGCTTTTTCACACTGTCCTTTCTGCTTCCCATATGGTCCCCCTGCCCCTACCCCTACCCTTGTGCCGCTCCTCCCTCTGCGTCCCTCACAAATATGAAAAGGCTCACAGGAGAGCTGGCCTCTGACCTGCCGAGCACTGAAAGCCCTTCCGCAGGTCTCAGAGGACAGCCTGGCATCATCAGGGTTAATTCTGAGGTGCTATCGGTGCAGCTCCTGCCTTTATTAACAACCCTTGACCCTTCACAGAGGAAAACAAGCCAAGAGATAAATGCCAGCCTTGTTGCTTTGGTGCCTACGTTGAATATTTATCACCAGAAATATTATTTATCACAGGAACAGAGATCAGGGCATAATTCCTTCCTAATGAGCCATGCTTAACTGACTCCTGATACGATCTGAAGCATGGAGTCCCTTTCTCTGAAATCAGTTGTCTACCACTGCTGCTGAGCCGTGCCGTTCTCCCCGGGAAGCCACATGCCACTGCCTGTCCCAAGGGAAAGAAATGTGACCCTGCGCTGTTAACACAACTCATTAATTGGTTATGAGAACCAGTGTGGCTGTCTTTAGCAGTGAGCGCTCCTGGAGCAGAATATAGTCACCAAATCATCAATCCCGGTGTGAAACCAAGAGACCTAGCAGCTATGGTGACATTTCTAGATGGTGCTCCTTGGATCTGGTCTAGGTGTTGCTCTGGAACAGTGGGAGCCCAGAGGATGCCTTTAGGGGACATCTCGATCTCAAGAGATCCAGATCCAGCTTCCATGTGCTGCAGAAAGGGGTGTGTTCTGCTTGTGCTAAACAGTGTAGAGGGGTTAGGAGCCAGCCATGGGCATGAAGCACTTGTTGCTCTTGTTGCCCTGCAGTATTTTCCTGGATGCCCTTGGGGAGTCCCCAGGGGACCAGGGCACCTTCTCATTCAGTGCTGAAGCCAGTGATTGTTTTGTTTGACAAGTTTAACCTCCAGCAGAGATCGAACTTGAGCACCTCTGTCTCCTTGTGCATCGGGACTTAGATGTTGCCCAGCCTTAGCCAGATTTAACTTAATTTCTGGCAATCCAGGTCTCCCCCTTCAAACAAAGCCAATTTCAGGGGACCAATATGGGGACAGACAGACTGTGAGATCCTGTGCGATCTGCCAGCAGGGGACAGGGAGGGACAGCAGGAACAGTGCCAGAGGCAGCAAGTGGGTCTGTGTTTGTGCAGCACAACAGGATGCTCCTCCATCCCTGGGCACTGCTGCAGCTCACATAAGCCAAGGGAAAAGGAAACCCCCTTGATGCAAAACGCCCACAAAGAGAGTGTCCCTCCCTTCCAGCCACGGAGGGATGCAGAAACTACTGAGACGCTCCTGTATCAATTCTTAGTCGTAAATGGAGTTTGCATCTGAGTGTAACTTGCATCGCTCTTTCAGAGGGAGGGAGGAAGGTTAATTCCCAGTCAGAACAATACAGGGAATCATCGTTCTATGTACTTACTGAAGCAGTGGTTGTGCTCGCTCCAAGATAAGCACATGAATACCAAATGCTATAAGATGGTTAAGAAAGTGAATCTGTATTCTTGGCATTTTACTATGGATGACCCAAGTTCAGCTTCATACGTGAGCCTGAATTTTGCATTTCAAGCAGGGATCCAAGCTCTTTGCTATGTAAGAGGGGTATCCCTTCTCCTGACACCGCAGCACACGTTCAGTAACTGCTGAACACATCTTCTGAGAACTCACAAACAAATCCCTTAATGAGCTGATGAGTTAAAATGAATGCAAAAATAGGAAATTTCAGAAATGTCACACCTGCCTCAGATCATATATATATTTTTAGCCTGGTTCCTTCAGGAAATGAGATCCATGGAGTCATTCAGAGTCTAGCCTGGCTGGCTGCCCTCTTCGTGATAACTTCTGAACACGAGTTTCACTCAAATGTGACAGAGTAGAGATCTCAAAGATACTATCAAGCTTCTACACGTTTAGTAAAAGGAGGTGATGAGGGAGAAAAGCCACAGCTGTGCCATGACTCAGCCCGCACCAGGCAGGAGGCAAGGCACAGCCCCATGCTATAAATCGAAAGGAAACCTTCATTCATTCTGCTGCTCGCACAAGTTTCTGTTTTTATCCCAAGCGACTTCAGGCCAGACTCAGTTTATTTATGCTAAAACTGTCAGAGAAACTTGAGAGCTGGGGTGTAGGGGTTTGGGGTTTTTTTTCTTTTTAAAGAAACACTATGGATTCGATCATCCTATTATTCACCAGGGCGAAGCTTTCTCCATAGGTACAGCCTGAAAACAAACAGCCTCCGGAGACGCTTGCTCAGCCCTGCCCTTTCCTTCGGCTCTTGCCAGGATGGAGGGCTGAGGCCGCTTGCCCTCGCTGGATCTGGCCCTCGCCCCTCCCGGCCACCGGGCTGGGAAGTGTAAGGTTTTTCAGTGATTTTCTCATGATTTCGTCATTCTGGGAGGACAGGGAGGGAGGGCCGCCTTCGCTTGTTATCATTTTCCCCAAGAAAAATTGCTGGTGCTTTCTACTGTCTCTAAGTTGTTGCATGCTCTGTATTTCTGTTGTATCTTAAATGAAGTGGTGGGTGTTTTCTGATTTCTCCTGTTTTTTTTTAACTTGTGCTTTTTTCCCATGTATACATTTTTTTTCACAAGCTAGCAGGATGATTTGGACATATTTACCCTAAAAGCACTTCTCCCTCCCCCTACACCTCGCCTCCAGAAACCCTGGTACAAGTGAGAAGGAGTTTTCAGCTTTACTCTGCCCAAGTTTCTGGCTGGCCGTACATTTTAACCACTCGCTTTTACTTCTCAATGGACAATCATAGGAACCTAAATCTCATTTCCAGGACAAACAGGAACATTAAGGAAACACACCCTTTTTAAGAGATTCCAATCTGAAGCAAGAGATTGCCTGAAGCATCCCAGGCTTGAATCCGAACTTCCTGCTGGAACCTGCAGGCTGAGCTCTTGCTTACGATGCACCCAAGCTGGCAGAAAGAAAGCCCCCCTGGTACGTGGTCACATCTTGCTCTCCTTTGCTTAGCAACTTCTGGCATTTCTCCCTCTGAGACTTTCTGGTGTGTGTAATTTCTAATCAAAACCACAATTTCCTATTTTCTTCAACGTGTTCTTATTTTTTCAGATATCCTCCACAGCCAGTTCTAGGTACCCTCCATCGCTGGAGACCCTGGATTCTCCCTCTTGAGTCATGGGGCAAACTCACCCTCAATCTGGGCTTTCTAGGGTTTCCCTCCCTCTTGGTCTGCTAGGATTTCCACCAAAAGAGCCTTACATAGCACTCTCATCGTCTATCTCCTCCTCCTTCCCCCTGATGATCTCTCCTACCATGTCTCTTCTACTAGGATGTCCCCAGCTGTATTTCCTCTAGTGCATCCTGCCCAGATGGTCCCCAGAAGAAGGGCCATGTTTCCCACAAGGCCCAGACCTGGTGAGTGTGACTGAGGTGGGCAGGAGACATGACGCTGCCCAGCCTGTGAGCCATCACTAAGGTGACAAGGAGAAGCAGCAGATTCCTCATTGCCATGGTAACAAGAAGTTCCACATTGCACAGCGGGGGCAGGATGCTCTGTGTTCCACACGTCTGGCCAGACCTTGGGGCACCCTGGGTGTTGGGGACCATGAGGATCCTGACTTTGGTGCTTTGTAGCTGCTCAGGTAAAAGATCAGTGTGGAGGTGGATATATTCTGCTCTGACTCCTTGAAGGTCCGATGGGAGCCTTGGAGAGGAGACCAGAGTGAGGTGAGCACCCTCCAAGCTAAGTCTGAGTGCTGCCCCTCTGCTTTCCTCCTAGGAAAGCAAACGTCCCTGCCTTGGGACCTGCCAGCCATCTCCAGCTGGGAACACCAAGGGGGTGAGACCTACAAAGCTATCCTGCTGGACCTCCCTGACCCATGCACTCTTCTTTCCTGGGTGAAGTAGTCCACCCATCCAGCCTGTGCCAAGGTGTTGGTGAGAACACCCTCTCCTCGCTGCCCACTCTGCCAGTGACCTGGGCAGAGGATGTGGCTTCCCAGTCACAGCCAACACGAGCAGAGATGGCCCAGTCTGACTCTGTGGTCTCCACCAGCTCTGCTTACCACAGCCTCACTTTTTGCCGCTTATTCCTAGAGCTCCTGGCATCTTCTCTCCTCTAGGCAAATAAACAACATCAGGTCTCCCTGTAGGATGGTCCCTGGTGGGGCTGGGTCCATCCACGTGCCACACAGGTTCCCAGACTGCTCCAGTGGCTTCCCAAGACTCCTTTCTCCTTGGCTCCAGGTCTGGTTTTTTCCAATACCCTGAAATTTCTCAAATGTGTCCCCAGCTTTTGTTTCTCTTTGTCTGGCCTAGGCCTTGTCTTCATCCACACGGAAAGCAGCCTATATTCACTGCCCTGTAGCCCTATTGAGATGGAGGTGGCTGATCCCACCTACCGCTGGGTGCAGGACAGGGCAGGTAAGGTCCTAGCTCCTCTCAGCTGCACAGTCAGGGGCAAGCAGCTGCGATGGGCTCCGCTACTGTGAGGCAAGACAGGGCTAGGAGGGCAAAGAGCCACTCGGGAAAGGAGCAGGTCTGTGGAGCAGGTGATGGGCACATGAAGACTGGGATCTCATGAGATTGTATGTGTTCGGGGGTATTGGACTCAAAAAGGACATGAGGTTATGGCATAATACTTACCCCTTTTTCTGTCCTAATAAGGTCTCAGAGGTTTTGTTCAGAAAGTTTTCAGGTATTCAGATGGTTCTTTTGCAGACAGTGACATTTCTGGCAGAGAAGAGGGCACTAGGTTTCTTAATTTCTTCTTCTCTCTCTCTCAATACCTTATCAGAGAAGGAAGGGGAAGAGCAGCTTTGGGAGTCCTTGTAGAGTCTCAGCACTGGTTTAAGGAGACCAAATCTGGGGCACTGCAGGAAAGCATGACACAGCCACCCAGGAACTAGGCCAGCTCAGCATGGGGCAGCCAGCTCCCAGCTCCTGGTGATCACCATCAACCCCTCTGTCTCCTGCACTAGCTCCCAGGTTGTTCTCAGTCACCAAAGAGGGACATCTCCTCTTCCAACACTTCCAAGCAGGCGACAGTGGGAAGTACTCCTGCACCATCTCCTACATGAAGCACGGGGTTCCTGTGTCCCAAACGTTTCATTACACCGTCTTTGGTGAGTCCAGCACCACGCTAACAAGCAGGGGGGCCAACCCAACAAGGGCAGGAAGGGTGGAGAGGTCATGGGGTGAGAGTAGGGTTGGGACCATACTTAGATCTCTGGACAAGGGAGCTATCTCTTGGCAGGGGGGAAGAACAAGGCATCTTTCAGGGTTTTCTCCCACAGGCTACCATGTGCTCGGAGGCCTGGACACCGTGCTGCTCTTCCACAGCAAGCTCTGTGAGAATGAGTGGACCAAAAGGTTCCTGTGGGATCTGCAGGATAAGCTGAGGCAGCTGGAGATTGAGCAGCACTGCAAACTCCAGCTCACTGCCACCTTCTGCTTCCCCTCGCTCAACAACCCTTCGGATGAGTTCATCGTCCAAGCGCAGCTCGAAGGTAGAGCCCCAAGCAGAAGCACCACAGCAGAGTCCCCAGGGAACAACAGAGGCAGTGAGGCGGAATGAGAGGAACTGAGGCATCCCAGTCTGTGCTTGCAGGGGGAAGAGCGAGGCAGCAGAGGGCTGAAGGGGGTGGAGTGAAATTAGGGGCTGTTGGAAGACAGTGGTGTCTAATGGCTAGATTTGTTCAGGGCTTTGCCCATCTCCTGCTGGAGCTGGGGCTGCCTGACCTGCACCGGTAACTCTCCATATTCTAGTGTCCCTCTTTGGGCCCCACTGGGATGAACACTGCAATTACCAGGACATGGAGACTGTCATAGACTGCTACCGCAAAACAGTCCGGCACAACCTCGGGCAGGTAAGCCCTGGGGCCACCATACTGGCAAAGGAGGGAGCATGGCATAGGGGTTGTGTAGAACTGGGATGCTCTCTCCAGGCCCTATCTTCAGCAGTGCTGGAATGCAGAGGAGCACCGCTGAGGGTTTGCTCAGTCTCCCTGGGGCCAAGCTAGAGCTCCCAATTAGGCTGGTGTGCAGTGCCTGTCCCCCTTGGCTCACACACCACAGCTCCCGCACTATGGTGCTGGGAGAACATTTCCTGTGCAACAAGGTCTCAGCTTCCCTCTCGAACCCCAATATTGCCCTACTGAGGTCTGCCTGCTCTACCCTCCCCAGGTCCAGCTCGCCCTTACAAGGTTCTTCAAGGAGCACAAGTACTTCCACATCACTGGGGCTGATAACCCCAGCATCAACTTCACCAACGAGTTTGTCAGCTTCTTAAAGACCAAGCAGTGCAGTGGAGGCTATGGGCAGACCAAGCAGCTGCAAAGATGTCTCGACTGTTGCGGTGAGCCAAGAGTCCACAGCCCTTTGGTCCTCTCTCTTCTTTTCCCCTGCTTGTCTTTTCCCCCACCCCATGCACAGCTCCATGGTTCTGGGTCCTCGCTGCTCTCCCCATGCACACCCAGCCCAGGGATGTAGTGGAAAGGGTAATTCTGAGCTCTTAAGCATTAGGGCTCAGTTTCCCTGACCCCGTTGAATACAGCTTTATCAAGCAGCCAGTGCCGTTGCTTAGAAAGGCCTCTCTACATGTCCTCTCCTCAGTTGTATGCCCACCAGGGACATTCAGCCCTCCTAAGAACAGCCAGTGCTCCCCATGCCCTGTTGGGACCTTCAGCCTGATCTACGGGGTGGCATTTTGCACTCCCTGCAAGGACGGCATGATCACCAGGGTGCCGGGCGCCAGCTCCATGACAGACTGCGTCAAGAAGGAAAGGACCAAGCAGGGTACACAGATCATCTACTACTGAAGCAGGGCAGGGAGGGGACTGGGGGACTCTGAACTGAGGGGAAGCACTACAGTGGGACCCCAGAGCAGCTGCCCCAAATACGTTAGCCATGGTAACTTCTACAGCCCTTGAGGGTCCCTTTGGAGATAGGTAGCTCTTGCCTCTACCATCTCCATCCCTGAAGAGATCACAGCTCCTCACACCAGGCCAACGCTGAACAATCTGATTTCTCTCTCTCTTTACCTTGGTGTCCCTAACTTGCCTTGAGCTCTGACAACCTGACTGCCAGACGTACTGTAGGTCACAACATCCCTGCCTGTCTCTCGAGCTGGGGAGAATTAGCATCAGGATTATTTCCAGGGCCTTTTGCAGCGGGACTTCTCACCTTGAGTCAGTCCCACCCATTTCTCTCCCCTCAGCTGTCTCCATCGTGCACAAGATCCCAGTCCTGCTTCTTATCATCTTGTCAGCATTACTCGCCCTCAACTTTATCTTCATTCTGTAAGTCTGAGCTCCTTCTCCCAACATGGCACATTTTGAGGAATGTTTGTTGGTATTGAGTCTCCCAGCTCTACATTCCTCCTTGGAACAGGGGATGAAGGAAAACCCGAGCCCATCACCGTGACACCACCAGGAGGTGGCATGCCAGAATATGGGTGCAGGACACTAACAACTGCGATAATCCTTGGCAATAGCTTACACAGCCATATAGGGAGTGGTTGGGTACAGCCCTGGGTAATCCTAGCCCTGAGGGCTGGTGCTGGGTGGCTGCAGGGCTCTGGTGCTGGTTCCTGGCACTAGGTTCCCATTTTTCACTATGGGCTTCTGTCTCTCTGTAGCAGTTCTTGTTACTGGTTCTATCAAGAGTACCAGGTGTCATCTCCAAGGGCTTCCAAGATGACAGGAAGCACCACGAGGATGGAGACGGTGACCAGTTTCTTCAGGATCCCCAGGCAGGGCCCCCAGGCTGACCCTGATGCTGGACCTGCCAGTGACACCAGTGATCTGGACACCAGCACATCTCAGGGGGGTTATGAAGAGCCACACATGGAGCACCATTCCCTGCTGTGACCTCAAACCTTGCTGTTGTGACTGATGAGACAACTCCTGTGCTGATGCTGGAAGACAGAAAAGACAGTTTTTGAGATTCCCTCCATGTGCACAACACTACTAAGGGCAGCATCCCTCTAGCCACCACTGTCCATTTTGTCTGTGTCCCCAACCACCTCACGCTGGCTGACATATCCAGCAACGGCGAAGAGGGATACCCGTCTTCTGCTCTCTCAGTTTTTCTTCCCAAATAGCTCTGACTACAACCATTCCTTTTGCTAATAAAGATTCTATTTGCATCTCTCTGCAACACTGGATGCTCCAGACACAGCAGGACTTGGGGGTTACAAGGAGGGGACCTATCGTACAGGTTGAACCACATGTTTGCCTTTAGTCGTGGAAGGCATTCCCAGTCAGTCCTGCACTACAGAATGACTTGGTTTCCTTCCTATCTCACCTTTTCATGCACCCCCGAAAAAGTAGCCCCTGGGAAGAACTTAAGCCAGAGCATTTGTTGGGGTCACTTTTATATATGGCAGGGCAGGAGAGAGCTCAGCCTCAAATCTGTTCATTTTCAGAGCCAGGCCTTGCCACGAGAGGGGCACAGGGCTTCGGGAAGGATTCCCACCTTCGTGGCTTCACAGAAGAGATTAGCAGCTGTAGCTGAAACCTATCGAGCCCAGCGGCTGGTGGAGAGTCCAGGAGAGGGCAGCAATGCAGTGCAGGAGGCACCGCTCCAGCACAGAACACTCTGGGCAGGGAGGGGGTGATTTTTGGCAGAAAGAGGTTCTGGATCCAAAATGCAAGCACGAGAAGGGGCTTGCTCGCTTCTTGGCATAGAAGAAGCAAAGTCAGAGCAGGGGCATTGGTCCAGCTCCAGGTCTTGTGTTCAGTATGGTAGTTTCAGGAGCACTAAGCTGTCCCAAGAAACTTAGCAGAAAGTGTGGGCTGGCAACCGTTTGCTGAGGCCAAATGAAGGAAGAAATGGTGCGATTCATCCATTGCCTGCAGACCAGTTAGCCCAACAACAGCCAGACCCCGGGCAGGAATGCCATAAACTGCCTTGGGAGATGAGAGGAGGGAGAAGAGTGAAGTGGAGAAGCGTGAAGTGGAGAAGCGGCACAGTAGGGGACATGTGTGTAGTGTCTGAGGGGAGGGGACTGTGAGTCTTCAGGTGGGAGGTGCAGGCAGGAGATTACAGGAGGGCCACTGGTTAGCTATAAAGCTCCATGGTTCTTCTGTTTCGTGTAGTTCTTCTCCAGCTCACAAGGTTCCTCTGTGGGACTGCGGCAGGTGATTAAACACAGCTTTGGCATCAGAAAGCTGAAGGTAGCGGGAAAAGCCAGTGATAGGAGCGCTGGCTTCCTGGGTCTCTACAGCAGGGAGAGCGGAGACCTGGAGTAAAGCCAGAAGAAACGAGATGGTGGGAACAGGAAGGTCAGTTCTGGGTCTGTCACCTTCAACTTGCTCTGCCAGGCTGGAGTTGAAGCTCCTGGGGGATGATTGTGCGTAGCTTCCTGAGACACAGGGACTGAGTATGGGGCATTGAGGAGTACTGGGACTCTCCCCCTCTGCTGAGGAGTCGGGATGTGCTGGACCTCCTCAGTCACTCCCAGCTTCTCGCCTCTGCAAAATCCTAAAGTGGGCTGCAAACCCCGTTTTGAATGAACCTGCATGCCAGCAGGGCTGCAGCCCAAACCACAATCATGCTAATGAGGCAAAGCTAATGCCCACCCACTGCCTTGAGGAGGTTGTGTACATGCCAGAGAGACCCAGCAACGTGTAATGAGACTGCTGGCTTGGCATAGGCTGGGATGAGGAGGCAGCGGCAGCTGCTGCCCAACTTAGCTCTGCAGCCCAGCTTGGAGGGAACAGATTCCTTCTGACTAATCTTGAGACAAGTGTAATTAGCAGGTCTGTGGTGGGGGCTGTGGGCGGGAGTCATGGTTGTTCCTTGTCCCTGGCTGTGTGGGCTGTACTGTGAGTCGGTGGGGAAGGGGTGGGGGGAGCTGGCTCTCAATACAGGCTCTTTTGCCCCTGAAATCAAGGGCCAAGCAAAAAGCTTGGCAGCAAAATTCCCCATACCCAAGTCAGTCTCCTCCAAGAGGCTTCAAAGAACTGGGCCATGGAAGGGGTTTGGGCAGAGCAGGGCTGGTAGCCTGGAGACAGGTAGATGATGTCCAGCTGATGGCATGGCTGCAAACAGCCATGGTCTAGCGCACACATCTCTGAATGCTCTGTCACGGGGTTGGTCAAAAGCCTCTTTCTGTTCATTACGTTTTGTGGGTTCCTCGTTCTTTCTTACAACACGTCAGAGTTTAATACTCCACTACCTTCCTGGTGCTGCTGTTCCACATAAACATGAGGGGGGGAAAAAACCCCGCTGCTCTCATTCTGGGTTTAATTCAAAAGTCTGTTAATCACCCACGTTATTTTATTCAGCATCTGGGGATGTTTGTGTCAGCATGTGTTTAGGTGCTTCCCGGGACTGGGATCTAAGAGAAAGACCAAGGTCGTGGGGTTTCTGAAAAACCAAAGGGATTTTTGGTGTGAGGTGATAAGGCAGTAAAGTGGCAGCAACACAATCATTTGTAATCATCTGCCCACACTGCTATTTAACCAGACTGAGATAACTAATTGATGCTTCTGTTTGCAAGCAATCAGCTTGAAAATATTCTTATTTATGTCAGATTTCAGTCTTGCTGGATCCAAAAAGGTCTTCTGTTAAATCAGGGCAGTAATGTGCATGTGTGTGCGTGTAATAGAACCTTTTCAGAAGTAACTCAGGAACCCAAGTTTCATCTTCCCAAGGTCCCTCAGTAATTGCGATTTTTGAAAAAATGTTCTACTCCAGAATTTATTTTATGCCTAAAATCCAACTAGAACAATGTGATCAACTCTACGGGGAAAAAGCAATGGGAAATTTTGATTGGCCAGAATGAAAAACAAAAAAAAGTATTGGATAAATAGGAACACTAATTTCAAATGGGAAATCCAAAACATTTCAGCATGAAATAATCAGACCTCTCAGTTTTATATTTGGGAAGATGTTTTCCTCTGAAAATGAAAACATGGTGAAACTTGCCTGTATTTGTAAAACTTCTGGAGGTCTCAAAGTCAGTCCTACGGTCCCCACGGGGGAAATGCTGAGTAAAGCTGCTGCCCAGTTCTCTGCGGGAGACTGAATCCAGCCCAGAAAAGGTTTAATCTCCCCTGTAAATCCAGGGTTAGGGCCTTCTCTCCAAGCTGCCAAATACCTTTGCTTGCACATACCTCTTCCCTCATCTTCCTTTCCACCATCAGCAACTGCGTAGCCCAAAATACATGCTGGCTTTGTGCATTTTGGAATATCCATGCTGGTTTGAGAGGCTGGGCGCTCTGCGCTCAAACTTTTGTCCCCGTTTTGCCCTCACGCAGACTTATTTGAATCCAGACTCGTCCCAGTGAAATGGGAGCTGGAAGGTACAGCTGGGTGAATAAGTTAGGAACCAAAGCCACAGTCATAGCAGATTTTAGTTTTCAATTGTCTTTACCTCCATGATATGAAATGGGGCCTCCACAGATCCCACACAACAGGGCAAGGGAGGACAGGAGGAGCAGAGCAGTGCAGAATTGGGCCCTCAGCTGCGTATTGGTATCCATGACAACCCCTCATTTCTACTTGCTCACAGTAATTGCTGAAACTCTCCTCCTGTACCAGACCACCCCTTGCTGGCACTGGACCCACTTGCTGGGGGTCTAAAGGAGCCAAGGGACGGCAGAGTGTCTGGAGTGAATACACGAGTGATGAGTTGGGGATGGCACAGAGGTGCGATGCTCACAAGGACAAGAAACTTTCTGTGTAGTGCTAAGGTCGTGAGCGTCACTGCCCTCAGCGCTCTGGCATCACTCCAGAGGGTGAGTCACTCCATCCCTGCATCTGCCTTGGGCTCCAGAGACACCCCCAGTGCCCCTGAACCCCAAGTGCAGAGCAGCCAGCAGGCACGGACATCACAGCTCCCAGGTGAGCCTGCCCTCAGCAAGCAGCTGCATTCCCCATGCACTGTAAAACCATCATGCCCTTGCAAGCACAGCACAACTCCGCAGCACAGCAGGAGCCACCCTGGTGTCCAACAGCATCAACCTCCCCCGTGAATCCCTCTCAGGAGGGCCACCCTGCCACTACAGTGTGAATGCTGTGCTATTTTCCAACACTGAGGTCTGCAGACTCACAGGCCCACTGGTTTTAATGACATGGGGAAATTTCCTCCACACAAAGGAACCGAGTGGGGTCCTTTGAAGCTCAGCTCCCTTCCCCGATCAACACCAGCAGGACCACTAGGCTCATGTGATGTCTCATTAGGTAGCTCTCCAGGGCACAGGATATATCATGGGGAGGCTGCACGTCAGCTCCAATAATGAGGCAAATTGCAACCCAAACCCCTTTGAGGTAGCCACTCATGCCAGTAGGACCAAGCTTGCTGAGAAACATTAAAGACCTCCCATCTGGCTCACAGCCCTCCTTCCCCGGGATGGGGTCAATTTGAAGGCAGAAAATGAAGGTCTGGCTTTGGATTAGCATGCGGCGCTGCCTGGAAAAGCAAAGGTATGGTGGGTGGGTGTAGGAGTGAAGGGCAGTACGTTTGGTGTGTCTGTAGCTGTCGGTGACAAGCTCACTGTTCTCTAGTTGCACAGAGGACTCCGAGAGAGGAAAGGGTATTTTGCAGGATTGCAAGCAGAGGTTTTCTCAGCCTTTCTTGCAGGCTGCCAGGCTTGAGCAAGGAGTTGTCCCCAAAACAGTAGAACTAGGCCAGGGAAAGGCCTGGAGCCAGCTGAGGGCTTCTCAGTGCCGCAGGCAACTCCAAATTTTGCCAGCCTATGAAGGATGACTGTGGCCAGATTCGTGTGATCTTCAGTGTGAGGAGTTTGCTGTTCTTGCTGCTGGGCGTAGAGGAGATGGTAGTACTGGGGTTGCTGTTCCCAGCCCTTCGCCGCCCACATCCACACACTAGCGTTTCTGGCAGCAATCGGCTGAGCTATCCTGAGCCCGGCACAGGCAGGGCAAGAGGCATCAAGACTTCTGAATGGGTGAACTCCATCCAGACATCCTCCTCCTGGCCTCCTAGTTCTCCCTGTGCTGGAGGACAGCCTCCTGCATGGCCTGCAGCACCAATTCAGGAGAGCAGCCTCCAAGTGTGCCCTCACTGAGGCTATCTGCATCTGAGCAAGCCCACAGGTCTCCAATGGGTTGCACTCCACCTGTCCTCCTCCAGACAAGTCTCAGGGAACACAGGAGCCCCTCCAAGCTCCTGGGGTGGAAGGCTTATGCCATGAGGCTGTCCCCTTCTCCTGCGAGGCTCTCTGTGCTGCAGGGTTCCATCTTCCTTTGCAAGCCAGGTTGGATGCAGTGGAGGTTGAAGCAGGAGGAGGAATTTCCTCTGCTAAGGAAGAGCTCTGCCTCATTTATGCTCGATTTCCCTCCTTCGCTTCCTCAGGCTTTGCTGCTGCTTTGCTCCTGGTACCCGCTGACACCCAGGGCCTCCCAGCAGCAGGGTGAGCCCGGTGAAGGTGGACCTGCCGGTCTGACAGGTGCTGCAGGTGACAGACTACACCTGTTCCTTGTGGATTCTGGGATTCCTGAATACAACCACTTCTAAAACGTATCTGATCACCAACTACTTGATACGCAATTGGAGCTTTCCAATGAAAAAAACCCCAAATACTTATGAGCAAATACCATGTTGTTTCTGACAGTTTATAATAATACTTCCTTATCTCAAGGTAACTGCAAGTTCAGTTTATAATTTGCAGTTCTGGTGCCTGCTTGTATAACCTCAGCCTTAAGCAAGACCTGCTTTGAGTCTCAGCATCTGTGATTGTTTCTTTCTTGTTAAAGCTGCTTAAGCCAAAGAAGGTATAAACGCCTTGATGGCAGCCTTGTATTAATTCACTGCAACTCCAGGAGTATCCTGGATCCCAACCATCCACCACACAGCAGTACCCCTGCACATGTGGCAAACAGCCTACACAGACAGGGATCTAGCAGGAAAATCAAGTTGTTTCTTCTGCTTATGGGGTGCGAGATGGACTTCATCACATCTCTTCAGGGACCTGGCGCTAGGAAAGAGCATGTCCCCATGCGTCACACAACATGTTCCACCCCAAACCATGAAAACAGTCTGCCCAGACCATTGCATCTCATCCACTGCCAACAGGGAGATGCCTATTGATTAGCTTAGGTGCAGAGGGAGAACATGGGAGCCCCCAGGGAGCTGCACTGGGTGCCGGCTCATGCTGTTGTCCTGGAGATGAACTCCAAAGGCAGCAATAGCTCCAGGATCAGTGCTGGCAGCAGGACCTTGCTGTCAGGTCTGCCTTCAGCAGCCTGCGCTGTCTTGCTTGGTTTCCGTTACAGTCCCTGGTCCAGCTGCAGCTGAGGACTCCTGCCTGACCACAAACCAGCTGTGGTTTTAAACTGAAAGAGGGGAGATTTAGATGAGATCTGAGGAAGAAATTCTTGACTGTGAGGCTGGTGAGACACTGGCCCAGGTTGCCCAGAGAAGCTGTGGCTGCCCCATCGCTGGAGGTGTTCAAGGCCAGGTTGGACGGGGCTTTGAGCAACCTGGTCTAGCAGAAGGTGTCCCTGCCCATGGCAGGGGGTTGGAACTAGATGACCTTTAAGGTCCCTTCCAACTCTAACCATTCTGTGATTCCATGATTTCCAGGAAAAAGTGCTGTCTAACTGGCAATGGCAAGGATAAATTGTCGTGGTAACACCTGCCACTGTGAGCAAGCTGGCTTTGGGCTGAATGTCCTTGGTCATACAAGCATAGCACAGGCTTAGTTGCAGGCAACTCTTGCCAAAGGTACCAAGGAAGTGAGAAGCCCAGTCGTGAACCCTCCCCAGAGAAGAATGTCTCCCTGACAGTGCTTTGATCCCCGAGCTGGAGACTGCACTCGTTGAAGAAATGAGATGTAGAGATTTTTCTCTGCAGACAATAAATCACAGAAGTGATTCTCTTTGATCTTATCCAAACTACGAATAAATACAGAGCTGCCCCACCATCTCAGGTGGAGTACAGGGTTAACTAATCGTCTGAATGCTGATGGGCAAAGGGCTGTCTTCCCAGCTGCTGTCAGCAGGCAGCAATTAATTAAAAGTGTTCCTGCGTAATTTTGCATCTTTTCTTTCTAGCCCAAAAAGACCACTATCAACTTGGTCTGCTCTTCCTCCTCCAAAGATACATACTTACTATCACATGCAAGATGCAGGAGACCATTACTGCACTTTGCTCACTGCTGATGAGTTCTCAGCTGGGGGCTGCCTGCTTTTGAGCATCATGCCTTAAAAGATGACAAATTAGAGAGGGCAGATGACCCCTGGAAGGCCTGAACCACCCCCGCTACAGAACTGAGAGTTCAAGTGTATTCAGTTGAGGTCAGAGAAGGCTAAAGGGGGGCAGAAGCAGGCTACCAGCCCCCAAAATGGTGTTGAGAAATGGCTGCCCATATCCACTGAGAGGCAAGCAAGCAGATCACCATAATTTGCAGCCCAAAGGCTTTAGGCTGGATATGAGATGATCAAACAACAAGAATTAAGTACTGAAAGGGGTACAGTTGCCTTCACTAGAAACCAAACAGCCATCTAGCATATCCCCAGACCCTCTTCCTTTGCATCGGCTGGGGGAGAGGGGAGCCAGGGGACAGCCCAGGCCAGAGCCCAGCGTGGGTAAGTCCAGCGGTGGGGAAGGCCCTGGTACAGCAGTGGTATGTCCTCCTCTGCACCACGGAGGGGGTGTGGACCCTACCCAAGGCCGTGATGCTCATCCCCAGAGCCCAGCGGCTGCTTGTACGTCCTGCAGACTCCAACCCACACCGTGGCAGCCCCGAACCCGCAGCTGCAGACGCCCATTTTGCAGAAGACACTTCACTCCCTGAGCGCCTCAGCCACCCACCCTCCCCCTCCTAAGCCCCATTCGAGCGTTTTCACCCCGGTCCTGCTGTTTCCAACTTTCCTCGAGTACCTCCACCCCCCTCAAGGACACAATCTCCCTCTTGGTGCGCTGCAGCAGAGCCTCTCCCAGCCCCGCCGCCTGCGAGGGGCAGCAACTGCGGCCCCGTTTCCCCCTCAGCCCCACCGCGCCCCCGCCGCCTCC
>VYXH01005396.1:916527-939263 GCA_013397275.1 Burhinus bistriatus
GTTGTTACCTGAAGGGGGTTTCTCTGACGGCGGTTGTTTCCTGAAGGGGGGTTTCTCTGAGGGCGGTTGTTTCCTGAAGGGGGGTTTCTCTGAGGGCGGTTGTTACCTGAAGGGGGGTTTCTCTGAGGGCTTGCTGCGGGGTTAGGCTCACTGAGAACTGCAGCAGTTTATCTACTCTGCCAATTTTAAGGGGAAACCGCCTGGAGCTGGAGTTGCTGACCCCACCAGCAGGTGCCAAAGCGGGTCTGTGGTTGGTAGCGTGTTTTGAGGCAGCTTTGCTGAGAGCACTAGTTGTCCCGGGCAGGAAGGTGCTTGGATTCTTTGCACGGCCACTTAGGGGCTGTAATTATTTCTGCACTGCGTGGTTTTGCGTTGCACAAAGCTTTGAGGGGGGGGTCAACCAGAAAGGGCGGCTGATGGGGCACCCGAGCTGGCTGGAAGAAGGAAAGGCTGAAGTCATCAACAGCCTTCCCACTTTGCTGTTCTTTCGTGATTTGTGCAATTGGTGCTGAGCAGGAAAGGCATTCACAATTAAAATAGTATCTATTCAAGATGAAATTATAATTACTATGGGTTGTTTATGCAAATTTGGCAAAGCACGTAAGAGCTGAACAGTAGCCCTGAATCTCTGGTCTAAGGGCTGTTCCCAACTACTAGACTTCTGTAGGTATGGCTCAATGCAATACAACTCTCATCTTCCTGGTTTTCCTCTTTTTCATTTATGGCCTTTTTTCTGCTTTTTCTTGTTTTTTAGAAAGACTTGTATCCAGCTAAGCATGCTGTGAACTCTCTTACAGTGATTGCTCTGTAGATCTTGAGAAGACCACTTCCAACTGGTCGAGAGTGGCAGAGGGTACATAGCTGGACCTTCCTTGGCTCTAGTCACTGGGCTATGCTGCTTTTCGTGGTGCTCAGCTAGCAGGTCACGGATTCATGTGACTTCAGCTGGAAGGTGGTGCCAGCAGCAGGTGCTTTCTGAAGCACTCTTCAACCAGCTTTTGAGTTTTCTCTGTCACATTTGAGCTATTACAGCTGATTTTCCTGGCAACAAAGCCCATCAAAACAACATCTCCCTTAACACAGTTGAGGGAAATGGATGTTCTTGTGTCAGGAGCTGGCAGGCTAGAATCCTCAAGCCTTTCCCCACACTACTGTCTAATCCCACTTTTTTTTTTTCCTCCATGCTCTTGCCCTGAGCAAGTTGATGGTTTGAACATTGCACTTGTTTCTGTATTTGAAGCAGATGTTTCCATGGTCACATGAGGCAAAGGGGCAGCCTGGCTGGAGGATGTTGCTACTGGCTAGAAAGCATCAACATCACATCAGTTTCTCATTTGCTTATTCTCCCTTGACCTGACCGCTTGCTTAGCAACTGCTTGGCAACGCCTTCCTCATTGAGAGGGGTGTACTGGTCCCCCAGGCTTGGTGGTCATGGTTGTGCCATTGAGAGGCTTGATTTGCTTCAACAGAAGGGCAGCAGAGTTTTTCCAGCCTGTGAGAAATGGGGAGCTCAGCTGATGGGACTGTCGTCCTGGCCTTGCTCTGCAGATCAGGTGGAGCAGTGGGAGAGGCTGTGGTGAGGGTTACTCATCACTTTGAACTCTGAGGTGTTCCCAACTAGACAAGGCTATGCATCCTCCCTGCCCCTTCCATCCGCACTGGGAGATTCAGAGCTGATGGGGAGGCAGGCAAGGAGACATTTACATTGAGAAAGCTGAAGGTCATTTTGAAATCCCTTCCCAGAAAGCTGTGGCTCCCATCTGGTGAGCGGGAATGTTCATTCTGTAGGATAAGAAAGTGCAGATACGGGTCTTGCATGTAAAGTGCAGTTCCAGTCTCTTGCAAGCAGTCATGGTGGTAGGGAATGTCTTGCTCTGGCTGATGGAGACATAAGCTCAGTTCTAGCAGAGGCTCCCAAAGTATTCAGTTGGGAACTGCTTTTAGGCTGTTAGTGTGGTTTGGCCCCCTGGGAATCATCAAGTTGAAATGCAGCGCTATAATTAACAACCGACAGCTTAAATAATGTAAGGGAGCTGGGAGGCTGGAAACACATCCTCTCTCCCAGCAGAGGCTGTGGGGGTGGGCAGGTAAGGCAAACACTGCCAGAAGGAATTAGTCCCTCGCATGGGGGCATGTCAAATAGCTTTCAGCACAGGTTCCGATCTGAGGCAGATGACTGTAGGGAGGACGGTGGTCATTTTGGCACAGAGGTCTTGTTACTGGTGTTTTCCCATTCCATGGAACAGTGTGTACTGGGATGAGGTGATACTTTTCTTCTTCTCTTTTGGGAAGGTAGAAGGGACTCATAGTGGATGCAACTGAGCTGTGATGAGTTTCCTGTGTGCTGACCAGTGACATAACGTTTGACTCAACTTCCCCAGTGACAGGAAACCAACTGGCTGGGGTTGAGCTGCAGCCGGGCCACAGCTGTTCCACCAGGAGCAAATGAGGTTTGTGTTGGCCAGAGTGCTCTTGAACTTCTCTTGCCCTTCACACCTGGGAGATAATTGGTAATGGGCAGGCCCGCTCTCATGGTCAGGGACTTGGACTGTGAGGAAGAATTTGTTTAACCCTACAGATGGTGTAATGACAGTTCATAGGCTTTTCCATGTGTGTCATGGTCAGGTTCACGTCCACAGCAATGTCTTTCATTCCTCTTCCGGCCCTTCACCACTTCCATGACCACCAGCAGATGCATCTCTGTTTCTTCAGCCAATCCCATGAGGAAGGAGGGAAAGCTGTGGCTGAGCCAAATGGTTGTATTTCACTTGGAAATAAGCAGATGGAACAGACAGATGGGAGAACAAGACTATATATATATTTTTATTGCATGGATATCTAATAACCAATAAAATGGGTCTGGGACCACAAAAATCTCTGGCATGGTTGCCATGGCAATATGCACACAATTCCAGTGAGATGCGGGAAAGAAGTCTTTTGTGTTGTTAGGGAGCTTTCTGAAATAAAAATAAATGAGATTTAAATGAGTGATTACGGCTGCCTCAAGGAGCACCTGCCAAAAACTCTGGGCCAGACCATCTCCCAGGGTATGGTGCAGGTTTTTTTAAAAATTGCAACAGTGGCAGAGTATCCTTTGGAGCCAAAGCTGAGGGGCAACAAGAGGACTTCGATTTGGGGAAATTTTACATATGAGTTGACCTGTGAAAGTTTTTGTCTTATTAAGGTGGTAGAAGTTTACATTAATTAAAAAAAAACCTAGACAAATTCATGGAAGGAGAATCCACGGAAGGAAAATCCACAGAGAATTACTCAATGAAACCACAGCAAAGTCTGGAAGTCTGAAAATAATTGGGAGAAGGGAGACTATCTGAGGAAAGAGTTGTTCTTGGTTATACAGGTATCTGCCTGGGGCCACTGAAAGACTACTCGGGCCAGAGAGAGTTAAAATTACAGGAATTAAATGACATTAAAATAACAGATTTATAGGGATACAAGCCATTGTCTGCCTTGCCGTCAGTCTGACATTGAGCTGATCACTACAAGCGGGTGAAAGGCTGAATTTCATTCCCTGAATTTTTCATAAATTAAGTCCTGGGAGGAGGCAGTGTGTTGGATGTTTCCATTTGTGAGGCTTGAATGTGGGGCTCGTTGGAGTTTCTGTGTATTGCCAACTACTCCTGTGAGAGATTGAAATGGGATAGAAGTATTCACAATTCCACCATCTAAGTCTGTTCTAGTGGTGGTAATATGACAGTCTGTCATCTTCTGTATCGGGGCTTGCTGGGCTCTCATGTGTGCATTCCCCAAATGGCCAGTTCTCTCCTTTTCTCTAGATTTTCATGTCAGGTTATCAGTCCCCACAGCAGCAGTCCTCGATCTATTTCCTGGAAAAAAATTCTGCATATTTCACAGTCAAAGCACTGTTACCAAGTCTTTGCTTACTTGAATGTGTCCTTTCAGAGTAGGATGGTGTTCTGTGTTCTGGATCAGCACATTTCCTTTGTTAATGAGCACTGGCCTGAGTCCTGACAGCAGGTGAGATTCTGAACTTGCTCTTAGCTTATGGCTGTGGTTGTCTCTGAGATGTCTCAGGGGAGCGGTGGTTCACTGAGTCTTTCGCCCTTGTGCTCTCTTGTACTGCTGACAGGGAGCTTTCAGAAAAAATTAGTTGTTTCTACTCTAGGAAGGACTGAGTCAAAATCCACAGCAACCAAGGGTGTTTGGGCATTGCAAGCCCTTTTTGCATCAAGGAGCCAGAAAGGAGTTGGGACTCTTCTCCAGGGAGCCACAAACCTTTTGCTGCCCTCAAAACTGGTGTTTGCCCATGGCTTAACACCAGAGTGATTCTGAGAGGTGAGCTGGGATCTGCCTGGGACCAGATCACCAGGTTGGCCCTGAGCACTGGACCCTGTGGTGTTACCACCTGGGAGCACCTGCCTCTGCTTTCCTTGGCTGGAAACAGAAACCAAGGAGTGAAGGCCCTGGTGTAGCTTTTAACCCTGCCCCTTCTTCCTGCCCTTGGTGGGAAGCAGGACACAGCTGCCCGAGACCAGCGTGGTATGGATTAGGCCTGCCACATCCTCCCTTGGGTGCGGGGGGAAGCAGGTACCCCTGGTTGCCTTTGGGTCAGGGCCCGTCTGCAGTGCAGCCTGGCTGTGGAGAGGCAGGGAAGGAAGCAGTGTTTATTCAGAGCAAGGAAGCGACGTGCTGGGTGAGCTCTGCGTGGGAGGGGAGCTGTGAAGTGTGACGCTTCGGGTGGATGAATTCTAGGCAGGCTTTCCTAGAATAGACCAGGTGGAGGTGAAGGGAAATGAATAGTGTGGAGATGCACTGGCCCTCCCTTCCAGGCTGAGCTGCCAGGGTTGGGGGGGGGGTGTGATGCACCCAAGTGCCTGGGTCTGGTCTCTTGCAGTGGGTTTCTTCCCCCACTTGCATGCCTTGCTGATGCCCTCTCCATCACTCCTTTAGTTTGCAGACGCTCACATTCACGCGCAAAGCTACTACTAGTGCTTCAGTGAGTGAAGGTGTTGCCTGAGCTATGTTGAACCTGGCTGCTGGGAAGTTTTATACTACGCTGATCTGCTCTGTGACTGCTTCTGTGAGGAAGAAGGAGAACTGTTTGCCTTTGTGAGCATGTGGGGATGGCTGCTGGATGAGAGCCCACCCTAATTCTTCAGTGGAGGCCACCCATTGAGCCATTCCTTTCACTTTTCCAAGGCTACAGAACACTTTCATTGGTAGAAGGGGGTTTTGTGTTACTGCATCCAGGGCTCCTGTAGATTTCCAGGGAAGGGGAAAAGACAGAAATCTGTCAGATAAAACACCAGACCTTTTTTTGCAAGGAGTATTCCGCTTGAGCACCCCAGCTGTCTGAAGAAAGTGCCAGGTATGGCTAGATAAAGCAAGCACCTTTTAGCCTAGAAAGTAGGCTGGGAGCCTCCCAAAGCTGGCCAAAAATTGGTGAGTGGACTGCAGGAATCCTACAGCATCATGCAGAGCTGCAGGCCTCACACTGTAGCTTTTCCCAGTCCTTAACCAGACTTCTTCCCTGCACGCAGAAAAGCACCAATACCAGGCCCTCCAAGACACCTCTGGATCTGGGGCTCACATGCTTGTAATCTGTACTGCTTTTCCACAAAGTCTTCTGTTACAGATGAGAAAATCCTTTAAAAGCTAATATGCCCAAATGCGTATCGGCTAGCAACAGCTTGAATCGCAGTGTTCCTTCATGCTCTTTGTTTCCCAGACCGCGTGGGCCAGTGTTTAATGCACAATCTGGATTTATCATTGGTTTATCTTAATGCAGGAAATTGTCCAAAAAAAAAAAAAAAGAGGGAGGATTGGGGGGGAGGGCTTATGACTGTTGGCAGCAAATTTTAATTTGGGTTTGGCAGATGAGGGGAGTTATTCATGGAAATCTTGTCCCGAAATAACACTGAGCCTGCCCTGCATCAGCCAAGGGAGGCAGGCACGCGCGGAATTTGTCTCTTTTTCCCAGCCATGGGGCCCAGCAGCACGCAGGGGGTGAGAACGGGCATGCTGGGTCAGACCAAAGGGCATGTGGCTTGGTAGCTGCCTGCAGGCAGTGCTGTTCCTTGAAGCACATAAGTAATAGGGCAGAGATAGATGGTCTGGCTCTGCTTGTATATATTCCCTCACCGAGAGCAGATTAGGGATTGTTTTATGGTTTAAAGTCCTGGTGAGGAGATTTCAGTGAGTGCATCTCACCCCCCACCAAGCCTGTTGGTGACTTTGGCTCCTGCAAGCAAATGTGAATCCTGCAGTGTGCAAAAGCACTGTCGTGTATTTCTTTTGCACCTGCTGATTTTTCATTTCTTTTGAGTTCTGCCTTTCTAGTTCTTGAAAAGAATGAGCAGTATTTGCTCCCCAGTCACTGTCTGAAGATCTTACAAACCTCAGCCATTTGTTTCCTGTCACTAAACCCTCTTCCAGGCTGAAGATTTCTGGGTTAGTCTATCCCTGTAGAGGAGCTGTTCCACACTTCTGATCTTTGATTCAATTCTGTTAGAAGCTGCAACACAGACACCACATCAGTCCCCTGTCCCTTCCTGCACTACCATGGGAGAGAAAGGCTGAATCCAAAGCATTCCTCTGTCAGCAAAGCCAGAGCTTCTTCTGGGGACCCAATCCATACTACAGGAAGGAGGAGGCAGCAGTAATCTTAAACAGGGATTACAGCTGTGCTGCACAGAGGCTTCTAGGGTGATTCACACAAAGAACAGTGCCTGCTTGTGCCTAACAAGACCTGTGATAGCCCAGAAGCATCAGATCTTCTGTGTGCATAGATCAATATCCATCATATGTTCATTTTCCTGTGGGAAGTCACAATACGTAGGGACCATGCAGTTCCTGCGGGCGCTCTATTGCAAAGAGTCCTATGTTAACGGAGCTGCTGGCTGGCAGGTGGTGGCTCATTCACAGTATCTTCATCCCAAACGCAGTTTGACAGACCTCTGCTACAAGTCTAACTTCTCAGGAATCTTTTGCAGGGAAACAGGCAGCCCTTTCTTTGCCATGGGAAGAGGACAGTGTGTATTGCTGCCACTAAAGATCCTGCTTTTTGTTGCCTTGTAACGGTACAAACAGGAAGGAAGTCTGATAAGGCCCAGAGACTGACGAGGGGAATGGAATAACAGCCAGGATCAGACCCAGGTCTACAGCACAGCAAACTGCATACTGCAGTACTGCTACAGAAGCTGAGCATCACTAACATTATAGATGGGGAAACTGAGACACACTGCCTGACTGAAACAACTTAGTTATCAAGCAGCCCAGAGCTAGGTGGAAATGATCCTGAGCTCCTTCTGCCCTGGGCTGTCATATTCTTTAACCGGGACTGGGCTCTAGCTGCCCCAGGAAAACATGAAAGAGCCTCGCAATGATTGACAACTGCATTGCTTCGAAACATGGCTTCCTTTTTACGCAGTCTTTGCTCTTGTGTAACAAACTGGCTCTGTTTCATTCAAAACTGGCTGTGTTTCATTCAAGGTGCTGCAGGATCAGGCCCTGAGATGCTGACCTTGGCCAAGTGATTGGCAGTTCCCTTCCTGTGGAGGCTTGCTCTCTTCATGTGGTCAGCTCTGTGGAGTGAGCTGTGCTGCAGTGTGGAAGCCATGTAGGCAGCAGCTCTTTCAGAAAGGCCAGGGAGATCAGGAAAATAGACAAGTGTCTGACAGATCTTATTTGAGCCTCCCTCCTGCCGGCCTGTTGCACCTGAATGAATGTGGGTACCATGCAGGAGGGAAGGGGAGGATCAAGCACATCACTGGGAACCCTCCCAGCCAGCTCTGCTGAAACAGGAGGCAGCTGTGTGAAAGACTCTTGCCCTGCCATCATCTGAGCCCAGACATGCTCCATCTGGCCAGCCCCTCCAGCTATTGCACTGAAAACACTCACTGCCTACCAGCCAGCCTCTGACCTCTGGCCATCTGGCCTGAGACAGCCCAAGTAGAGAGCAACCTGCAGGTCTCCAGGCTGGGAACCAGGCTAGCGCTGGTACGAGCCATTTGGTTTGGTGTGAATGCTTGGGAGCACGTAGGAAGGGAAGAGTAAGAGCAGGGAGGTAGTTGGGCTGTGCCATGTAGGCAATCAAATACCTGGCAGAAAAACCTCTTACTTCCAGGTCTGGAGCTTCACCGCTTCTATTAGTTTTTTCCAAGAGGACTTGTATGAGGCTGCTCTCATGCTTTGCCCAGGGAAGCAACGCCAATGTTAGAGTCCTTAGCTTCCTTCCTTCTTCTGCCTCTATCCTCCAGCCCTGTTTCTAGTGGGAAAGAGCAAAGAGGGAGGGGCCTGGAGTAGCTGAAGGAGCTTTCTCTTAATTGACTTTACAGTTGCTTTGCTGCCAGCCTCAGCCCCATCCCAGAGGACATCATCCAGTCTGCAGAGTGCCACATCAAAGGCCTGTGCTCCGTGGAAGTGCCTAATGAAGGCAAAAAATGGGAAGTATCAAGGACCTCTGCAGCTCAGAACTCTGTAAGGTGGGCTTGATCCCATCATCCCACAGGCCAGCCCTCATAGTCTTTCTGTGTCTTCACAGACCCTTTTCCAGGTCTGGGGCAGTTGTCCTTGGTGTGTGGCAGTGTGGAGAGAGGTGAAGACCTGGATGGTGTCCTGAAGCTCTGTGTCCTTACAGCCCTGCTCTCAAAGGACCTGTCATCTGCTCTCTGCCAAGCACTGGGGTCACATTCCTGTGACAGGTCTGACCTTGACAGTGCTCCACACTTTGGGAAAGTGTGGGCCCAGGAGGCTGAGCTCCAAGGGTGCACAGGGAGGTCTCCGCAACCACGAGCTGCTGCTCGGCAGTTCAGAGGGAGGGTGCTGGCTCCAGGCACAGCGCAGCCTCAGCTCTTGCTTGCTGGCACCTGCCAGCAGATGCTGGCCCCGAGGAACTGGACTGGTGCCTGGCTCTTACAACGCTAATTCCCCTGGGGCCATGCGGGTGCAGCCACAGCAGTGAGCACCATGGGATCAAGTTTCTTTTCGGCTGCCAACGCTACCTCTATGGGTAAATGAAGGCAGGTCATGGGCTGGCATTGCTTTCACGCACTCCCATGCATGTGTCTCCTTGCATAGCAGAATCATGTTGCAGAATAATGACCAGGGCCTTCTAGGGAGGTCTGAAATACCTCCTGGCCTGTTCTGCCACTTGGAGGAAACCGTGGCTCTGCTCAGCCACTGCGTCTCCCACCTTGCCTTGTTCCTCTGCAGCACAGAGTGCCAGCATCCTTCCTGCTCCCCCCACGGAGACAGGCTGAGGCACTCCCTGCCCGCTGAGCCCGAGTCTGGCTCAGTGGGGGGAGCAGGAAGGATGCTGGCGCTGTAAATAGCAAGTAATTTCCATTTCAATGCTCCTGCTGCGGGGAAGGGCTGGGCCTGGGTGTGTGGGTGCAGACCAGCTCTGTCTTTGCCTCTCCCTACTTGGTGCTACGTCTGTGCAGAATTTTCCTGTCATCGTGTCTGCCCTGCTCCCTCAACTTCATATCTGCCCACTGCTATCTCTTTTGCTTTATTCTTCTGAACCATCTTTAGATGGGGGTTAACCCTCCCAGGGCTTTCAGGTGGCCGCAAGCCAGAGAGCCCAATGCAACACTAGCCCAAAGCAGAGTTGCAGCCAGCTGCTCATCCTCCACTTGCAATCTCCTGCTCCTCAGGGCCGCGAGGCTGGAAGATGCTGTGCAGAACCCTTCGGTGCTCCCCAGGCCCATGAAGGCTCCCAGCTCACAATGGAAGAGAGTCCGGTTCATAGCTCTGTCACCTAGTGTGACATTGATTTTTCACCAGCCTTCTGAATTCAGTTCTCTATCTTAGGAAAAGAGGCCCTGGCTGCCTTAAACGCCAGTGATCCCCACTGCTTAACGCCAGATCCTTGAATTCAGGGATGCTTGTATTCAGGGAGACTTCCTCCATCGCAGGCAGGAGAACCATTGCTGAGCTGTTCTAAGTCCATATATCTGTCCACCCCTTCTTGTCTGTCTACCCGCTGCCAAGGCAGAGGAGTGTGAGATCTCCTAGTGGAAAAACAGAGGGAGAAGGGGGAGAATTGCCAAGTGCAACAAGGCAGAAGCAGGAGGCAGATAGACGCTGTGCCAAACAGAGATGTCAGTCACTCCTTCCGCACCAGGCAGGCTGCGAAAGGAGCTGGCGTCCTGGCAGCCAAGCAGTGTGGCAGAAGCGGCTCTCTCCTGCCATGGAAACAGAGCCCGCAGCATGGAGCAGCAGCCACCTGCATGGGCTGGTGTGGTTCATGCCTGGGTCCCTGCACAGGGCCATTCCTGCTTCCTCCAAGGTGTAACCCAAGTGACAGCAGTTTACAGTCACTGGCTCCTCTGTGCTCTCTTCCTCTTGCTGAAGTGTGCTGCTCTCCCTGCTGAATCTCCACTGTACGTCAGGGATCTAGGGCTCCATCTCTCCCTAGCTCAGCCCTCCTTGAACACTGCCCTGATGTTTGTACCCCAGGAGGAGAGGCGAGTGGTCCCTTGCCCAAGGACACTGAGTGACATGCGTAAAGACAGAGGATACACAGCAGCACATCAAGGAATTTCAGAAACTGGCTTTTATCAAAGCTTTGGCTTGTCCAGAATCCTCTATGTGCCACCGCATTGAGTCCATAAGAAGAAGAGCCACTATTGTACGCTCGCAGGCAGAAGGGGACCGTGGCCTCATTTTCCCGGCCTATCTGACTCTTCAGGACAAAAGAAAACAGACTGGGCCAGCAGTCAGTGCAGGCAGGTTGTGGGAGGTTGTTCAGTGGCTCTGCAAAAGTGAGCACCCCATCTCAAGCACCAGTCCGCTTCCAAGCCCCATCTTTGGCACAAATTCCTGTAGGAGAAGNCACCAGCATCTTTGCTGCTCCGTGTCTCAGCTGCCGGGCTTTTCCCTCTGCCTCACTGACCTTCACGATGGAGGGCTGATTTGTCTAAAGATTCCGCTGCAATCTTGAGGCTGTGATCAGGGAGATGCAGGCCGTTGCCAGATGGAGGATCCCGCACAGAGCTATTCCTGCTTCCTCCAAGGTGTAACCCAAGTGACAGCAGTTTACAGTCACTGGCTCCTCTGTGCTCTCTTCCTCTTGCTGAAGTGTGCTGCTCTCCCTGCTGAATTTTCACTGTGCATCAGGGATCTAGGGCTCCATCTCTCTCTAGCTCAGCCCTCCTTGAACACTGCCCTGATGTTTGTGCCCCAGGAGGAGAGGCGAGTGGTCCCTTGCCCAAGGACACTGAGTGACATGTGCAAAGACAGAGGAGACACAGTGGCACATCAAGGAGTTTCAGAAACAAGTTCCCACTTGTCTCCCCTGTCATGGCACTGGCAGAAAATGGATCCTCGCTGTGAGTCTGGTCAGGAAGCTGAATCAGAGAACTGAGGACAAAGAAACCCCAATATTCAGCCAGATCAGCTCCCTGATCTGCCTCACTGATGGGCACAGGAGAGGGAATGGGAGGAGGGAACACTCTGGTGCCTGCCTGCACCTCCGCTGGTGTGCAGTCATGAAGGTGTGATTTCAGCTGGTGTAAGTGTGCAGTCGGTGCAGGACCTGATTTACCTAAGCAGGGCTTCACACAAGGGGTTGTGCATACTCAGAGCCGGTTCTTAGCAGCTCAGTGGGTTTCTGGCTGCCTGCAGACAAAGCAGTGAGGTGCTCGGGGCCAGTTTCAACCCCAGCACGGCACAATGGGCTCCCTGTGTTCAGCTTGAATGTAGCAGCCGTGCCAGAGCTCTCTGGCCTTCAGGAGATGTTTTCCTCAAGCCCTGCTCTGGGCACACTTCCCCCACTGTCTTCTCACTTTCCTAATCACGAGGCAGAGTCCCCAGAGCAGACACAGTGAAGCCTGGCAGGGTTTTGACACATTTCCTAAGGAGCATTAATAGCACAAAACTGGAGGCTGGTCTGTTGGAGGGCTTCAGCTCCTTCCATATTCATTTCTCAGGCGATTCATTACCCAGCTGAAATTATTCCTTGATTAAAAAGACAGGTAATTCTCTTACATTGAGCTTGGGATTTCAGGAGGAAATAACTTGCAGGAGGCCCACACAAAGCAAACCATGACAAGAATGGCTTAGAATTGGTTGCCCTATGATATTTTTAAGTGGAAGCATTTCCTTGGAGTAGCCTGGATTCACAGGGAGATTATCCTAGCTGGGCANAGACAGTCTGACATAGGCAAAGTGACAAGGGCCAATTTTGTAATAAAAAGTTATTTTCTTGTCACATTGCAATAAATGGAGACTAAAAGAAGGGAGAGGAAGCCTGAGAAATGGAAACGACGTGTGGCAGCTGGACTAAGGCAAAGCAAGCCAAGTTTTATCACGAGATTTTAATGTTTTGTCTCTTTCTGTTTATTTCCCAAGTTCCAAAATTACCCATCAGCAGCAAACCAATGCCACATACTCCCACCATCTCTGCATTACGATCCAAATTCAAAGCAGGAGTAAAACTTGCTGGCTCCACTGCAGTGAACTGATCTACATTGAAGACTTGATGTTGAGTAAGGTAGGAACGGGTCCCATGTAAGTTGCTTTGTGCAAGGCATTTATTACTGTTGCAGATGGCAGACTCGGTGGCACGTTACCTGCTTCCCAAAAACCCCTCATTGCACCCAAAAAAGAAAAGCAAGGGAGAAGCTACCAGAAAACAAGGGCCTTCTGCACAAGGACTGTTTGGTGGCTTGAACAAAAGAGACCAGGATGTGTAATATGTTTGCAGACACCTCACACTGGGAGGAGAGGTGTGAGTAATACAAGACAAGATGAGAGTTCGAAAGGAGCCCAGTAAAACAGAGAAATGGAGCTGGAACAGTCCCTGTGATGGGGTTCACTAGGAACAACTGCAGAGTTCTGCAAACCTGCATTGATCGTTGATCATCAATCATCAGCTATGCAAATTGTGGACTGGGGACAATGAACTAGGCACAAACTATACAGGAATGGTCCTGGGGTTTTAGTGGATCTGAAGCTGAGGGAGGACTTTTCTAAAGCTGTTTCTGGGGGAGCTTGAGAAATGCCTTTCACAACATGACAGCCTTTCCCTCCTCTTTCCTGCAGGACAGCATTCTAATTAGTTGTGCCAGCAGTGTTGCCTGGGGGCTGCATGGTGAACCAGAGAATGAACTGACCAACGTGGAAACCTTTGTTTAACAGTGATAGTTTACTATGGGGTTTTTTCAGGTTCCCTGATCTGGTTCATAGTGTGACTCCGCTATGCGTGAAGTGGGGAGACATGAAGAGACAGCAAGGGTGCAGGGAGCTGGGGATGCTCTAAGCTGTAGCTGCCATGAGTTTTAGAGCGTGAAAGCACAGTCCTAAATGATCCCCTCCTCCAGAAATGGGTATAACTGTGAGGCTCAGCTGGGCATTTCCACCATAACAAAGAGGGGAGGGCTGATGCTGAGCTTTGGCATCGCTGTTCTTTGATTTCTTCATCCCACAACCCCCTGCACATGAGGAGGGAGCTATAAAAAGGGACTTTGGCCCAGTGCATCCAAATGGCCAGCTGTGTTTCTTTGTGTTTTGTTGCCAGGTGTTTTTCCCTCCTGTCTGTTAAAGGGTAACCTGGTACATACCTCACAGAGAATAATGGAGCTATTAGTCAGCCTAAAACCCTGAAATAAGACACCTGCAGGCAGCAGGCCTGAGCCACTTAAAGTAAATGTGCATGTGGCAAATTCCGAAGCAGGTTCTTGCTAACTTCTCTCTCCCATCAGCCTTTGCCGCTCTACCTAGAGCCAAGAAGGAGCTGGGTTTGTTGTGGCTCATAAAGCAGCTCTGGAGACTTCATCTCTAGCGCAAAGTGCTTTGAAATCAGCACCTCAAACACAAGAGGATGGGAGTGGGCAGAGCCATTCATATTGTGAAATGTGGTCAGTGCAGAGGAGTACTTCGGAATTGCTTTGCAGCCCAAGGGAAAAATGAGATGTCAGGTCTTGACTTGAAACTGTAGCAACATCCGGAGCACCCAGCCACCGCAGAGCTGCCTTCTTTCTTTGTTCTTCCCATTCGTTTAAAAAGCACATAAAGCTCGAAATGGTTTTAACCCCAAAACTAAAGAAATATCCCTAGTGATACAGCCCAGGGAGATGGGAGTGTGAAAAAAAGCTGCAAACTACAGGAATGGTGCAAATGTGATTAGTATCTCCCTTCTGCATCCCCTGCCCGCCCCAGTGATTATTACATTTCTGTACAACGAGATGACAAACAGTCAGCGCTGAGTGAAATGTGTGCGTAATTTTTCATCCCTCCATGCCTTGTTTCCCCAGGCACTTTATAAACTCCGTAATGAAATGCAGCCACCTGGCACACAGCACAGTGCCTAGCAGTGGGAGAGAAGGGAAACTTGAGCCAAGGATGCAGAATAAGTCCAGCACTTTTCTAGTCATGATCCTTCAAGCGCTGCGATGAAAGGAACATCGTGTTTATTCCTACCTGTGCAACCTCTCTGAACCATCCCTGGCCACTGGGAAACTGCCTTTTGTACCAAATACCAAGTCTTTGCTCCATGAAACAGGGATGTGGCATCTCACAAGGGACTTGCTAGAAAAATTGTGTGCACCTGGGCAAAGCAACCTATTTCCTGAAGATCCTCAGCCAGCATGATTGCTTCACTTTGCCTTGTCACATTCATGGTGAAGACGTTCAGTTTCATCCAGGTAGAAGGGAGCTCCAATACAGCCAGAAGCTACTATATCTATGGTTTTCTACCAGAAAGCATTGCCAAAGCAGATCTAGAAGTCTCACTGCCAACTCCAACTTGTACCCTAGATGTTTCCATCAGCCCGGGGCAGCCCTGATCATGAAACAGAGCTTCTGGAAATCCACGAGCTGAGACAGACTGAGCAGCAGAGACAGGAGAAGGGGCAACCAGCACAGTTGATTCAGCTCTGACTATATACAGCCAGCCTTTCAGGCCAGAGAGCTGCTTGCATGCTGTAATCATGATGGAGGCAAATGGAGATTAAACCTATTGTCCTTTCCAGCTGTAACCCTTTGGCATGCTGCAAATGGCCCAGGGTAGGTCCCATCACACCAGGATTGCTGGCATGCTCCTGCCTGGGTGTGTGAGGTTTAGTGGCCCACCGGCTTCCTGGTTTGTGAAATGTGGGATGAAGGGCAATGAGCCTTGCTGTGTACATGGGTCACTAAACCACCCTCACTGCAGCCTGGGGGGTTTAGGGGCTTTAACATCTCTCTGGAGATGAGGAACTGGGCCCTGCAGAGTATTGCAGGTCAGTGGGTGGTAGTGTTCAGTTTCCAGGCTGGTCCTTGTGCAGTGGTGTGGCAGCTGGCATAGCACACACCAAGCTGGATGGCTGTCTGTACTGGGAATTCATTGCAACCAATTAGTCCGATTTTCAATTATCTGAGAAAAAGAACTTAGCTAATTAAAGCCTAATTACATTTTGCCTGCTTCTGCAGCTGTCTTGTCCTATTAAACCTGCATTTTGGGCCTCAGTGAGGCAAGAGGGGAGTACTCACAGCTGCACGGAAACCTGTAAGATGTGAACACTTGTGGGGCCTGCCAGAAAGAATGGCTCTGGATTTAACCCCACATGCATGAAAGCTGGAGCCCTGCCAGGGCACAGGGAGCCAGCATCCATCACCAGCCAGGCAGCTGTCATGGAGAGGGAACAGTGCCCTGAGCTTGCTTTCATGCACACCTTGTTTTCCTGGAAGGTGCAGTGTTCTGCACAAGCACCTGCATCCATCTTCACACCCACGCTTGTGTACCAGCCTTGAACAACACCAACAGAGACAGTAAGGTAACAAAACTGGCTCTTTAATGAAGAAGCAGAGTTGTATAGCTCTACAGTTCCATCCCCTTTTCCAGAAAGGTAACTCTAGTTGCCTGCTGCCATAGGGTAGGTGTTTCTCCTGCCTTTTGTTGATTATTTCCTTGATCATCCCCACTTTTGGTGTCACATCCACAGTTAGAACGAGGTGATAACCCATGTCCTCACAGTATTGGACCCTTTCAGAGGAACTGGAGCATCACAGGAAGGATGGATCTTGCCTCCTTTCCCTGTAGAGTTACCCAGAGCAAAACCAGAAGTGGTGGTATTCACCAAAGGCACGTATCAGCAAGGCACAGCTGGTGCTGCATAAATCACAAACAGCAAGTGAGCCCACACGGAAAGAAAGGGCAGATCTGACAAGGGATTCTGGTGCTGTGTCCTCTAATCTCACAGCTACTTGCTAGGAGTGGCAGTATCTTCAAAGGTTGTCAGTGGGGCAGCAGAACCCCATTCATCTGAGAAGCAGTGTTCAGACAGGTCTCATTAGCTCAAAAAGAGGAAACTTGGTTGATTTAATAGCTGCTCCCTGACTGCACCCCAACAGAGAGCACTTTGTCATGGCCAGGACTCATGACCCTGACCAGGTGAATACCATAGGCTGACAGAGAGTGCCAAAACTGCTGCCTTCGCCTTGAAGTCATCTGTGAGCTGCAGCCAAGATTGCCATGCAGACCCATCTCGCAGCTTCTTGCACTACTGTGTTAAAATCTTTGTCATTAAAAAGACCTTTTTGCTTGTTGTTGATTAACCTGCCTTAAATTAATGATGTGAAAATGCCATCCACACTAATGAGCTTCTTGGAAGGATGAGAGCTGCAAAGGCACCTCTGAAGCGACACTTCTCTTATACTTACAACCTGAAATACATGTAGATGAGCAACATTTTTCAGATCAGAGACAGTCACTTTAGATACGTATTCGTGTCTTTGAGCATTGCCAGTGCCGCCACCACTTTCCAGCACGTTGACAGTGATATCTTCGGGGATGTGCCAAACTATACTGTTTGTTGGCAACATTCTGATTTTCTCTTAACTGAATTTTCCATAATCATGTCCTCATGGAACAAACAAGTCCAAGAAATTGCCTGTCTCTAAAATCAGAGGAATGCAAACTTGACCAGACTGCTGGGGAGTTGCTTGGCTAAGGCATCTTAATGGGGAAACTGGTGTGAACCCAAAGATGTATCCAACATCGTGGAACAGGCAGTTGTCAAGGCTGTTGAGGATGTTTTGTGCTTCCCTGCGTTCACTGTTTTTCCAAAGATGTATTTTCCAGGACTAAAACCTGGGATTTCCGGTCCCTCATTCATACTTGAGAAAACCAAGCTGGATTCAGAAAACCAAACAACTGCTTTAAAGACATCTACACGGGCATGTAAATCCATCAAATCTAATGAGATGCTCACCCTGCACAGACAGCACAGTCCAAAGCAATGTGCTTTGGTCTTTTAACTCTGTCATTTTGCCACTGCCCAGGGACTGTTTGGGTCAGGTTGTTGGCACAGGTCTGAACCATACTAAGAACCATTCTTACAGGTTAGTGGTATCATCAGTCAAGTTCCAGTGCCCAGGGACATTCCTGGTGCTTTTCATTTTCCTAGTACAGGTGGGGCTGTAAGGTCCGTGTTTTCTACCGAGGACGCTAAATGCTCGCACAATCCCGTAACAGCTCTGATTCAGCAAAGAGCAAGAGGGACAACCTACATTTATTTGGAAGTGAGGAGCTTTCTGCACCCCAGGTTTTGTGGTGGGTGCCAGGTACTCTGCCCACCTCAGTAGGGAGCAAGCCCTGTTCCAGGATAGCAACTCCAGGCCACAGCAGCAGAGCAGCTGGGAAGACACAGAAACTGGGAAACGTTTCCCTTTCAAAGAGGGCAACTGGTAGGCAAAGTCACCGACGCTGTGAGGCAATGCTGGCTCTTGAATTCTGTTATCATTTGGCCTCAGTTCTCCCTTGAGTACCTGACTCTCATGGCACCAACTTGTCCCTCTCTGGCAGAGCTAATGGACTACAGAGGCTTTATCTGGAAGCTAATGGCTCTAACAGAGCCAATACAAGAGAACCATGCTGAGCTGCAGCGGGGATTTATGAAGTGATGTTCCTGAGTAATTGCACTGCGTATTTCCAGCCATGTCTCTGCTAAGTGAACCCCTACTCAGGGGTTCAGCTGCATAGCTTCAGCTTCCTTAATAGCAAACGGGCTCACAAAGCCCGATTTAACCAGCACTAAGTTAAAACTCAGTATGAGGATCAGCTGGACAAACCTGACACGCTTGCTGGAGGGGATGGCTTGGGAGGGGAGATGGAAGTGGCTTTTTGTCCATTGATTTGAGGGCAGGAGGGAGACACAGCAGATTTCCATTCTGGCTTAATGCATGGCCCTTTGGGGCGCACAGCAGCCTGGAGACCTTGCTACAGCTCAGGGAACCTGTGTTTTCTTCTTAGGTCTGTCATGTGGCTTTAGGAAAAGTGGTCTGTTACCTTCTTTCCAGCCCCCAAACTGCCTGCCCCATCTTGGAGACCAATTTTGGGACCTTCATCACTTGGGATGCAGGTAACCGTAGGCAGGCTGCGAACTGGGATCCTTCTGTGGGCTTGGCTGGCATGAGGGTTTGTCCGTAGCTGCTCTCTTGTGCGTATACACTTGGAGAGATGCATGTGTCCTTCCCATGAGCCAGCTGGGGACACGCCTGAAGCCAGGCCAGAGGTCTGGAAGGAAAACCAGGCATCCCAGAACCACCCAGGAGAGGAGTCCAGGCCCTCACCCCCATCAGCACTCGGTTTTGCACCTGCAGAGATCCACTCCAGCCATTCCCCAGAATTTCCAGGGCAGTGTGTGTCTGGAACAACCTGGTTCCCTCCACCTACCTACAGAACAAGCCCAGAACTGCCAGACGAGAGACAGGAAACTGCTACTTATCTAATTTGATTTTATTTTACTTCTTTTTTATTTTTTGGGCTCTCAGCAATGTGTTCAGTCTGGATTGAGGTTACAACCTGGGTAATGCCTCCCTACCTAAAAAAAAAGGCTGTTACCATAACAACCTGACTCTGTGCTTCATTACCATGGCAATTCTCAGGAATTATTAAATACTGTGTATGTTTGGTGCACGCGCTTTAGTACATCTGGTGCCAGGCTCAGGTTGGGATCCTCCCTCCCCCCTAATCTATTTGTCTGTCTCATCTTGTTTAACTCTTTCATTGTCCTCAGCCAAGATTGCCGGGGAAGGGAGAGGGAGGTGGGTATCGTTTCGGACTTGGTTTGGGTTTTTCCCCGCTGCAGGCAGGACTGTATGACCAGCATTGCTGGGTTTACTCAGGTGGGTCAAGGCACCTCTTTCTTTCTCCAATTGTAAAATCAGTGATTACAGAGGTAGGGGATTTCTTTGTGCAGGCAGGCTGCTCAGCAGGGGGAAATGCTCTCACACTTGCCTTTCTCTGCTGTTTCCCTGCTGCCTGTCTAGAAATAACAAATTCCAGCTGGAACAGAGTCGTGGCAAGTGGGGACCAGCCCAGAGATAGGGAGCTGTTTCTGAAGGAGGACTGTGAAGGTCCAGTACAGGTTGCTCTTGGTGGGGGTCAAGAAGCAGTTCCCCATTAGTCGGATAGCTTGGCTGACCATGTACTGCCTCAAATCATGATTGTTTTTAGAGAAGGAATGCAGGCTAGATGAACCAGTGGCTCAGACCAATGTGGCCAGTCGCACAGGATTGCATTGGTATGTTGTATTCCACTGCTAGGAGATGATTTTAAATGAGACTCAATGGCTGCTCTGCACTCTGCCACTGATGTGATGATCCACCTAAGCATGGCCCTTCTCACTTTGTCTCTCTGCTGTACTTTATAGCCAGCAGTGTCTCTCAGTCATACTTGTACAGCTCCTGGCACCCCAGTGACGTTCTGGAAGCTAACATGCTACAAGCAACAATTAAAAAAAAAAATCAAAATAATATTAAACCAGCCTCGTTCAAAAAAAAAACTGCTTAAATCTTCATGGGAGCCAGTACCCACTTGCGAGCTTAAGCTAAATGAGTAGGCGTGAGATGTAAAAACGCAGCTATTTGTGGGGAAAGGCAGCAGAAAGAGCCATTATGGTCTGCTTTCCTTACGCAAGCCGTGGAGTGCCCACCTCATCCTCTGGCTGCAGGACTTGTGCTTCTGGGGCAGGACAGCTGGGTTTTCAGGGCCTGAGATGGCAGCTCTTCCCCTGAGACCTGGGGAGCACCGTGGTGCACCCTCCCTTCCACCAGGCGTGACCTGCACTCACATCTGCTCTGTGCGAACAGGGTGGGGAAGGAATCAGGGCAGCAACCATGACTTCACCTGGTCTTTAGACCCCAGATCTCTAATCCAAGGGGTTCCCTCACCATGCCAGCCCTCTGTTGCCTTCCTTGTGGTCTCCCCTTGCCATCTCAGTGCTGGTACCAATCCTCCAGATATCTTTTCCTAAAGTAATTTCTCCTCTCAGTGTGGTAATCAGCATTTTATTGGGAATCTAATGGTATGGGGACTTGGGTGCAAATGTCTTAAACCCACTGCAAGCAAGACAGAAGCCCAGTAACCTCATGGGGACACATTCCATGTAGTATAACAAGTGTGGATGGTGCCACCAACTGCTTCACTCTGCAGACCCTCTTCTGTTGGTCCATATGACCTGGTAATGTAGACATAGACCTTATGGTCAGGAAAGAGACAAAGTATGACTAGAGGATGAATAAGCCCATGCCAAGTTGTGCTTTTGCCCCAGGCGGCCATGTGGAAAGTCTTCCCTCTCCTAATTGACTCCTGATCAAGCTCCATCGGTCTCAGCAGGTGCCCAGCTCTGCTTTCTGGGGCATTACATTGCTCCTCCACCTCATGTATATGTGACCCTGCTGTGATTTACTTTTCTCATTTCCTCTGGAAGACTCCACAGCACAAAAGGGATGAAGACCCCCACACCCTACCCCTGGATTTGCCCTCTAAGGACACTTGGCGAGTTGGTGGCTGTGTGGGATTGCAGAGCCATGTTTCCCCACTTGGCAGCAGGGCCCCTCAACACACACACCAGCTCTCACGGCCCCTGGCAGAGCAAGGCACATAGAGACAAATGAGACAATTTGACCAGTTTCTTCACCCAGGGCATTGCTGCAGGTCAGAGTTGAGGTGATTTTGATACTTTCTTTGGATTAGCAACTTCTTCTGTACCTTGCTTGCATTGCTAACACTGGAAGATTTCTTCCATCATCGCCGAATTCTCCCTCGCACTGGGACCACGGCTGGTGGATGGACTGGCAAGAGAGACCAAACACCAGCTTAAAGCAGAAGCTGGATGGGAGTTTAGTGAGTACATCTGGGCTGTCCTCTGATAGCACAGCAACCTGAAGATGCAGTTATACATTTAGGTTATACAGGCAAGTACACTCCTAAGTGTTTGCAGAGCTGGGTCATCGCATGCATTGGGGTTATTTGCGTCTCACTCTGATGTCGTGACCAGGCTGTGCTCCCACAGTGGGAGCAGTTTGCACCCATGTGCAAAGACATCAATGATCATAACACCCCTTTCAGCAGCAGGGACCAAAATCCCCTTCCACGCTGCAGTGTGAAGCCACTTTTACATCTGCCGGTAGGGCAGCAAACCCTCTGTGCTGAGAAGACTGCTCAGGTATGTGGAGCTGCAAGCTGCTCATAAAAATCACAGCCCTACCTGTTCAGCCATTTCACGGGCACCAACGGGACGTTTCAGAGCTTTGAATCCCAAATTCTGGTCCTGCTGCCACATTGTCTTTGTGCTTTTAAGGCATTAAAGACAACAGGTTAGTGGGAGCAACCAGTGACAGCGCTGCACTAGTCCTGCTCTGCATTGGGTTTAGTCCACCAATACGCTGTGGGAACCTTCAAAAAGGTGCTCAGCAAATATTGATTAATTAAAAAACATACTCTAATTTTGTTCCTCCTTCTGGGAAAGGCAGAGAGCTGTTCCTCTGGATTTACATCCAAGTAGATCAGATCATCAGCTCCTCCAGTATCCAGGATTGCTTTCCCACTACAGAAGTGGACCCAGCAGGAATATTGTTGGTGCAACAAAACTCAAATTATTTCCATCTCACACCCACAGACAGAGCTGTAATTCCATCACAGAACAAAGGTTAGGAGTCCTCCTCCTCTCACATAATTTAGTTTTGACAGCTCATCAGGATCAGAGGAGCTGGAGATTTTAACTCAGAGGCTGAAATCTTGCTTTGCAAGGGGCGCTCAGTGCATCTTTATGAGTCGCTGCTTCAGTACTATGCAGGTATTTAACACAAGCCTGAAATACATAGTTCCTGATGAATTTATTTGCTAGTGGTAACTGATACTTGCCTGTGAAAAATGTGTAGTAGTTTCTGCTTTATATAAATATCTCTAATTAGAGTTCAATTGGAAGGTGAGATGATTGTATCTGGAACAAGGATTGAAATACCTGAACATGGCACACAGAGAAAGAAAATGAAGACAACACCAAATTCTTTTGAAACAGGTTCTTTTTTTCCTGAATGTTCACCAGTTTTCAAAAAACTACAAAAACCTCAAGGACTGTAACAATATAGCACTTGAAAAAAAGGCTGGTGTGTACAAAAACAAGCATGCTTTGTTTTGGGGTCGGAGTGGTTTTTTGTATTTATCTGGGTTCTTTTCTTCCTTCAGCATAGTGTGAAAGAAGAAAGTACCAGTTCATTTAACAGGCTAGCTCAGAAAAATAAGGAAGAACATGCTTTCCCCGTTACAAAACTCTACCAGAAGATGCATGCTTGAGGTCCGATATACAAACAGACTGACACATTTTGTAGCATGCAGACTTTGTTGTGTGACCCACATGGCACTTCTTTTCCCCTGCCCCATGGTCAAAGATGTGGTCTGTGCCATGCATTTTGCTTTCCCTTTAGTTTGGGGGTTTTTTTGTTTTCTTTTTGTAGTGCGTTATTTACCTTTTTTTTCCCTTCCCCCC
>VYXH01005396.1:940624-978949 GCA_013397275.1 Burhinus bistriatus
CCCACACGTGTGCACCCCCCCTCTGCCCTGCCACGGGTGCCCGCACCCACCCCTGTGCCACCCCCAGGTGGGGACTGACCCCTGAGGCCCTGCGGAGTGGCACCTAACTCCTCCTTCCTCCCAGCCCCCCCACCTGCTCCCCAAAGCAGCCTGCATGCTCGGTGTTCATCCTGGACCGCTGGCAGGTCCTGTGTCCCCCCCACGCAGGCTCCTGTGAGCCTCAGGTCAGTCCTGCTCTCCCCGATCCCCGGTTGCTGCTCTGTGCCACCCACTCCTTCTTAGAGCAGCGCTGGCCCAATCCAGCCTGGTCCACCCCCAGCTCTGCTCAGTGATGCCTGTCCTGTGCTTCCAGATGAGAGCTGGGTCCATCCCCCTCTCTGCATCCTTGTCTTCCTTGGGCTGGGGGTTTCCTCCCTGGGCACCTTTGCCTGCCTCTTCTCCCCCTCCTGCTCCTTTAGCCCCTTCGAAGGGGACCACTGTGATGCTGCACCCTGATCTCTACCAGATACCCCTTCCCTGCCCTGTGCCTGCCTCTGGGTCCTACAGCAGCATCACTGCTGTGCCCAGGGCTGGAGCATCGCAGACCCTCTCCCTCGGGCCCCTCAGCCCCACCGAGGGAATCCCAGGAGAATTTTCATCATCGCTTCCCTCTCCTTGTCTGCGTAAGCTCCCAAAGTCAAAGCACAAGTCTGGGTGTCCGGCCGTGTCTGGCTTAGCCCCGACCCTGCCCGTCCCCGGGCTGTGCCCATGGAACTGCCGTATCCTGCCTTTATCCGTTGGTGTTTGCCTGGAAACGTGTCTGGATGGCATAGAACAGGAGACCACCCTTGAGCCACGATGTTGGGACCTTGTCCTGATTTATCTGTGTACATCTTGGCTGGCTTTCTTTGCCTAGCCCCTGAAATGGGATTTTAATGAACCTAAATGAGAATTGATAAATTGCAACTAAAGGCAGGAGCGTGAGGCTGGCAGGATGGAGGGAGGCTTGGTAGAGACAGCGTCAACTGATTTTCCTTTTATGTGGCTGGGACCCGCGTCCCTGTTCTGCTGCTGTGACTTTAGGGGCTCGAAAACTGGTTTGGGTTTTATTTTTGCTTTTTCCTCTTTGTTTTGCACGTGGCATTTCTCCCTCTGAAGGGCTGCCCGGTCTGCAAGGGCAGTTTGCAGCAGAAGCGCTTGCGGGAGGGAGGCGGAAAACCTTGATCGAGCAAGAGCATCTGCTCGTGTTTAACCTGAGGGCCAGGAAAAATCCCCACGGGAAACCAGAGCATCCCCGGTGCCCTAGCCCGGGTGGGAGCTCCTCTCCCCGGCTGGCTCCCAGACTGAAGGAGTTTCTGCTCCCTCTGGTGGCTCCAGCTCCAGCCTCTCCTCTCCCCACACACTGGAGCACAGATTCGGGCTGCTGCACCCATCGCTCCTGGGTCACAGCCTGCGGTGACGGGGCAGCGGGGACCCTGGGGCCACTCAGCTCTCAAACACCCCTGCCTGCTTCTTGCCTTAGTCCAAACAAGGACTTCAATGCTCAGAGCATCCCGTTATCTATTACACAGTGCCCGGAGTTAACATCATGGTGTTGTTTTCAGGACAATCGGCACCTTTTTGCAGTCGGCAGGGAAATTCAGTCCAAATGTGCTGAATTAAAGTTCATGCCATCCTTGTCCTCAGGCAGGACGAGAGCTCAGGTGGGTGCAGGCAGGTCAAATACTTCGTGTTGTGACCTTTTCCTTCTTCTTCAAAGTTTTTGCACCATGCCGGAAGCAAGGGCTGGAGTATCCCAGTTCATGCCGGGTAGGGAGTTTCAGGACTGTCCCTTTGCAGCCTGCAGCACTTGCTAGTTCGAGCGACGAGCTGCTTGGCAGGATGAGTCCCCCAGCAAAGAGGGCCTGCGAGATCGATGGCAGGTCAGATCTGTGGGGCGTGCAGAGCCAAGCAGGGGCTCTCACATTTCTCTCTATAGAAACTTGGGATAAATTCATCATCCCTTCCATGAAGCATCAGGCATGCTTGTGGGGTGGTACAGGGACAGGCTGCCGCATGGCCAGAAAACCCTGCATAACAGGGAAGGGCCACACAGGCAGCATTTCCAGGCAGGGAGAGAAGAACCCGTGCAGGAAAAGCAGGAATTTGGCTGGCCTAAAACTGGCTAATGGGGTCTGCAGTGCAAAATGGCTCTGGGATCTGGAGCAGGGCAAGACCTAGAGCCCCCCAGAAAGCAGGTTTGGGATTTGTATTGATGTCCCAGCCGAGGTGCAGCCCTCTTTGACACTGCATGATGGGCTTCTCCTAATCCCCTTTACCAAATCCTCATTAACAAGTCTTGGGGAGGGAGCTGGATCCCAGGTGGAAAATGATCCCCCGCTGAGCGGAGCCCATGCAGCCGCGGGAGGGCAGCAGCACCCCGCAGGGACAGTGGGGCTGAGTGGGGACGCAAAGAGGCATCAAAACTCCTTTTAAAACCAAGACAAGTCCCCAGCTCCTGAGGCAGAGACCCCATCTCCACCTCACCCTCGCAAACACCATCACCTCTGCCCCATGACTCCAGGGGTGATGCCGTTATCCCCATCTCTCCCAGCGTGGGGCTCTGGGTCTCGTACAGCGCCTTGCCCGTTGCCCCGCAGCTTCCGGCACTGCCAGGCTGCAGCCGCAGCTCTCGGCACCCACATGAGCTCTTTTTCCGCTGCCTAGTGTTTCTGTGTGTTGGATCGTCTTGACCCAGCATTGTGTCATTACTGTCCCCAACCCCTGTCACCTGGTGGGAGAGAGCATCCCAAGGGCTCCAGGGAAACAGCCCTTCTCTCCCTTTTGCCTCCCAGCCTGGATTTTGAGTGCCTCAGTTTCCCCATCTCTGAGTGGGACCTTGATATAGCAGGGGAACAAGAGGTTTCTAAAACCCCTTTGGGAGGCACCCACAGGCAGCTCCAGCATTTCCGCGGGGACAATTCCTGTGCAGATCCAACTCCCTACACTTGTTCAATACAGGAGCCATTTCTGAGGACACAGAGGGGAAAAAATAATACAAGCGAGAAGAAAATCAGGTCCAAATTATCCAATTCAAAGCTGAAATTCCCTCCCTTTGCGATGTCCAGGTTTATACCCATACTGCTGGTTTCACCAGGTCCAATTCTTGGCTGGGTCTCACTCAGCTCCCAGCTCCGTTTCAGCAGAGATACTCCCATTTGCACCAGTGCTCTGGGGAGGGGAGCTGAGAACCCACACTTTCATATTGGTGTGTATTTGCTCTATTGTCCCTTAAATCCTTGAACTCCGAGACAGCTCAGACTCTGGCAGGTTTAAGACCCAGGCTGCCTTTCATGCAAGAGTTAATAAAAGGAGGGAGTGAGCAAGATTTTGCAAGGAATTAAACCCAGGCGAAAGAGTCTATGGGAAAGAGCCTGTTACCAGCCCCAGGGCTGTAGGTCACCAGCGCTGCGTACTTGCTGCCAGAGTTTATTGGGTCCTTGTCTCAGCTGAGAGAGCAAAAAAAAGGCATGAAGAGCTGCAGGCAGAGCAGGCGGGGGCACTCCCTGACTCAAAACTGAGTGACGAGCCAGCGCAGTTTCCTCCGGCCAGCCCCGCTCGCCGTGTGTGTCATATACCCAGACTCATGATTCATCTCCTGGACTGCTCAAAACCTCCGGCTGCCCCAGAGCTGTTCTCCATCGCTCACGGCAGGGCTGGTCCAAGCAGCCCCCTACACTCGAGGCTCACGGAAGAAGATGGGAAAACTCTATGTGGTTGTCGGGATCCTCGTGCTCTGCGCTGCTGGCAGCTGGGGTAGGTTTACAGCCCGTGGCGTTGTCGCTTGCTTAAAGCCAGGTCATTTAGTGGTTACGTTGCCTGTTATTTCCCAAAATCCCAGGACTTTCTGCATTCCCAGGGTCTGTGATTTCCCGGGAAAATCACTCGGAGGGGGAGCTGGCAGCCTGAAACTTCGGCACAGTTCCCAAGTACAAAGCTCCGCTCAAGCCGGCTGGGCTTCAGCTGGGCTGGGGCCAGGAGGGTTTCTTGAAGATGTTATAGGGTCAAGACATGGTTTGGTGCGTTATTCTCGCACTGGGTGCGGCAAGTTTATATTCTCTACCTACGCTGTGTTTGGCTCTGGGTACTGGTTTGTAATGGAAGGACTGGGGTGTGACTTGGGCTCCATCCTTCATAAACAGAAAATATGCTGGGGGAGTTTGCAGGGCAGGTAGTTGCTGTAGCCATGTCATTTTAAGGGCATGGGGTGTATTTATGCCAGCGTTGCTGTCTTGGGTTATTTTTTTCTCATCGTATTTTGGTGCTTTTCTTTAAAAACTCTGATTTCTGGCATCAGGTGATTTCAGGACAAATGTCTTTTGTATTTTAAAAAAAATTTCCAATGTCTGAAGCATGGAGAAGAAGCCTACAAAAGCTTTATCTCCTTCCCAGGTGTGTTTCTGGGGCTCAAAGCAAATCTGGCAACTGCAAAATGGTGCGGTGTTTTCAGCTCCTGGTTTATAAATCAGTCCCATTGTTTTCGAGGCCCCACTCCAGGAGGTTTGGGGCAACATAGTTCTGTCTAAAGAATTCCAGACTTTGTTGAATTCCCAGGAACAGCCTGAGGCTCCAATCTGCTGCCGGAGGGAGCTCTCATCAGTACAGGACATAGGATAAGCCCTGGAAGAGTTTGCATTTACAGAGCTGCAGTTTGGGGCTCTGCAGGTGATTTCTCTGGTCCTGTGCCGGTGCCTGTCCTCAGCTGAGCTCAGTTTGGGGCATCCCCTCTCCGGGAAGATGCTGGCAGACAGGGAGAGGTTCGGAGAAAAGACACGGCCCCAGGATGGCATGGGCAGGAGATCAGCCAGAAAAGCCCAAATCCTTATCGCTTAGTCAAGCAGAAAGGCCAGAGAGTAAGTATGGTTCGCGTCTTTATCAAGTTTTCTAAAATATCTTTATCAAGTTTTCTGTGTGCACATTCTTGCTCAAATTGGCAGAGGGGGGAAAAAACAAAGTGTGTGGCTGGCTCATGCGGTACGTAGAGGAGGTTATTTGGAGTGCAGCTTGGCGACTGAGTAATTTTCTCCAGCCAGGGAGGGGTGATGCTCAGCCACAGACGTCTGGGGTATTTCGAGTGCACCATTTCACCTCACTGGGGGCCACAGCTCTGCCCAGCCCCAGGCGGGTAGTTCCCATGCTGCCCGGTTTATCTCCTGTTTCCCTGTATTTCATGTGCTAGGATTTCTTTTTTGTTTTTTTTTTAAAGCCTGAGTCTTTAGGATCAGATCATCATATGAGACCAGCTGCTTTCACAGTAGAAAAATGCCTCTTTTGTACTTCAGTTTATTAGTTTTTATGGCTGGAAAAGCAAGCCCCCAAAATAATAATAATAAAAAAATTAGAAAAAGAACTTAAAAACACAAAATCTATTGGTTTAGGCTGTGCTGGGGTCTTGTTAACCTGCTCACAGCCAGGCAGCATCCTGAGCCTGGGAAGCGCTGCTGGGCACTCACAGGGCCAAAACCTAAAGGCACTCAAGCTGCAGCATCCTCCGCTCTCCTCCGCCTGTGCTTTTGCTCCTACATCATCCCGGGGTTCCCCCTCCCTCCGGCAAAGCCCTCCTGACACTGCACCCTGCGTCCAGCCATGCAAGCACTGCTGGAAATGCCAAAATAGAGACATTTCCCCGCAGTGAGGGGGGTGAGGCTGCCTGCTCAAAGCAGGACGAGCTGCATGTTTGGATGGTGATAACTGCCCTCTGTTAATCACCACTGGCGCCCAGGGGATTTCGGCACCTTCCTAGGGGGAAGGGGATGGCCCTGTTCCATCCAGCCCTGGGTTAAGTGCAGCCAAGAATGGTTCCATACGGTGCTGGAAGTTGGGGAAGGGTTCTCCATCCCCAGGTACGTGTCTGGGTCATGGATTGATGGAGACCACGAGGCCATGGGCAGACAACCCTGGGCTGGGGCTTCAGGCAGCCCAAGGGGGCAGCTACCCACCTGTGGGGACCCCCTGGGCAAAGCCACCGCTGCCAGCAATGGCATGGTGGCACAATGTGACAGCACGCCCCAGGGCAGCCTCGGGCATGGCAGCATCCCTCCCGCAGGGACCCTCTGTGCTGTAGCCCCATCTAACCCCATGTGCTGCTCCCCAGCCATGGACCTGCTGCTCTGCCTGGGTGGGACAGCCCGGCTCGTGGCCATCATGCTAAAATCAGCCAGAAAATTGGGATTACATCTCCAGCATGGTGTGGGGAGCACATCAAGGCCCCCTTGGGCTGTGGGGTGGTGGCAGGAGGGGAGGAGAGGAAACCACCAGGGCCAAAGGCTGTGCAAGGCAGGAGGTAACGCGTACCAACTGCTGGGGAGTAAATGAGCTCTCCAGCCCAGAGGGACGGTCCCAGGGCTCATTAGCCCCAGAGCTCAGGTTTCATGGCATGACCAGGCCAAGCCGAGGTAGCCAGGGGCTTGGCCGGCAGACACGAGTTTGGAAATCCTCGTGTTTCAGTGCAGCCGGGTCTTGCCGGGACCAGGGTTAATGCTGGTCCCCAGGGAGCGGGTTTACGCCAGCAATTGCCTGGGCAGAGCTGGTGGCTCTGGGGTCTCTGCCCAGTCTCAAACTAGCAGAAATTCCAGTCCCATCACATGGCACCGCTCGGGTGGGGGCTGTAGCTATGTAGTGCTTGTTCCCCTAGAACCCCATGCTGCACAGGGGAAACTGAGGCAGGCAGCAGCTGAGGGATTTGGCTCAAGTCACAGGGGAGACCTGTGTGAGATAGGATTTGGACCAGTGCATCTCACATCCCAGATACTGCTGTGAGCCCTGGATCCTGCTTACCAGGAGCATGGCTGGGGCACCCATGGGTGGCAGGGGCCCCTACCAGTTCTGCAGCTCCTCAGCCAGCTGGGTGGTGGGGCAGAGCCGGGTGACCAAACCATCCTACGGTGAGCTAAAACCCACCCCTGGGGGAACAAACCCCACACTGGCATTAAGTAGGAGTCTGGGCCAGGAGCGTTGCTGGTGGTACTGGTGCCATAACCCTGCCCCAGCCAGGGCTGCAGCCACCACGGCTGGACACGGCGACTACAGGGAGGGATGTGAGAGCGGAAAGCAACGAAAACTCCTGGCACAGGACAGGCGGCTACTTGGCATCTCTCCCCGTGTCCCCGACCAAGGGGCCGTGGTGCTGGCCTGGGTATCAGAGCATCGGGGCTCCCCAGGGACCTGCGGTTTCGGAAGCTGTTCCCGTGTTTGGGCACGTGGCCCAGGGGTTGGCAGCTCTGAGAGTATAATCCTGAGCGCCTCGAGCTGCTGGGGCCGTCCCCGTCCTCGAGGGCTGCCAGGGTAATGCCTCCCCTGCCATCCCCAGAGGGCTGAGCCGCTGCCAGCCGCACCAGAACCGGCTCCCAGCTGCACGGCACAAGGCACGGCACAGCACGAATCCAAAGCACGTGCCCCGGCACTGGGCTGCAGCTGCTGGTGCTTGGCAAGGCAGGAGGGATTTCACACGGATGCAGCAGGAGCAGGCGTGAGAAGCAGGAGCCGGCGCTGTCGGTGCCACTGCCGCTTTCTGAGAGCCCTTTGCCTTGCCCCTGCCAAGTCCCGGTTAGCCCGACCTGTCCAGCCAAGGATGCAATAGTGCTGCTAACACATGGCTCAGTGTCCTCGGTGCAGAAAGCACCGCAGATCAACCTGCCGTTCTTTCAGGCAACGCTAAATTTAAAATCTTTCCCATCCTCACACGCTGTAGCTGTGTATTTTGGTGTGTGGCGAGAGCTCTGGGAGTGGATGTAACCCCAAAACTGGTGCTGAGCCAGGCAGTTGGCTTTTAGCTTTTAGTTTAGTCCCCCAGTGTGGGACTAGTGGGGAGTGTGGGTGGCAGAGGTCCGATGGGGCACACCGACCCCAGTGCCCTGGGGCACCTCCCCGAGAAACTGTTAGCCTTTGGGACAGCCGCAGCGTGTCCAGCTCAGCCTGCAACGCCAACCTCATACAGACATGCACATCCATGACACGCTGCACACCTGGCTGCCGTGCACACACACACACGCATGCATGCACACAGGCATGCACACACGCGCTCCCAGGCTGCATGCCAGCACGCACGAGCACACAGTGCCGTCACCATGGTTCTGCCCAAAGAACTGACGACATCGTTTCACTGTTTCCTCTTTCTGCTTTGTGTTGCATTTCCTGCGGCTACGGAAAATGCTACTTTTTCTGCCTGCGGCTGCTGGGGAGAGCCCTGGGCGGGGACAAGGGGACAAGGGCAAAGGGGTGACCCCGGTGCCCGCTGTTCCATGCTGGCACCCCGTGGGATCCCCGGGCTGTAGCATTCCCCCAGCCGGGCAGGCACATGGCTGCAGTCTGCTCTGCCCGGGGAATCCTAAAACCCTGCCAAGACACTTGTGCCCTGGGAAGGGGGAAGAGCCGATGGTGACGCCACCACAGCTGTGCCCCCAGCCACTCGCTGCATCGGCCGTTGGCAGTGGGAACCACAGAGCTGCATGGTCCTGCCTCTGCCGGAGGAGCTTCTCCTGCCACAGCAAGCTCTGACACTGCCCCAGGGCCCCTGCGGGCATTTCGGGGCCCTTTAATCCCCCACATGGACCCACTGGCCTCTGACCGCCAGGACTGGTGCCATCTCACATCTCCCAAAGTCCCCACTGCCACTTTCACCGACAGAGCCCAACCTTTGTCCGGGGCATCGGTGCAAACCGCCACCAGCATGTTTCTGGACTCTTGCCCTTTCCCCCCCCCTCCTTTCCCTGGGTTTGAACCCCAGCCAAGACCAGCCGCTGAGTTTAGCGTCTGCACAAGAAGTCACCAACCACCCTAGGTTGGGGGCGGTGGGAAGAGGCAGCAGTCCCCCGGCCGCTGGCAGGGCTGTGGGTACCACGCTGCACCCCTGGGAATTCACCCCGTCTCCCTCCCTGCTGCCCCAAAATGTCTGCAGGGAGGCACAAGGGGAGATGTTGTGTGTCCCTCACTGGCACTGGGGGCTTCACTCCAACATGTGTGCAAGGTTACAGGGATGGGGGGACCCTTTAAGGAGCTGGCAGGTGGGAAATGATGCTCAGTCCTGGGCAGGATGAAGCCCAGCTGGTACCAGGCTGGGGAGGTGGTTATAAAAGGGGCAGGGAGGCAGCACTTGGGTTTTGGGGCTGGGAAAGGGGTTAGAGGAGAGCCCTGGTGGGATAGGTGCTGTGTCTGCTCCTGAAGCTGCTGGCTGAGCGCTTGAGACTTCAGCACACGTGCAGATTTTTGGGCTCTGCAGGTTGTAACTGTTCTCCGTTCTGCTGTTTCAGGGGGCAACATCTGCACCACCCGCGGGGTGAACTCCTGCAAGCAGTGCCTGGCCGTGAGCCCCCTCTGCGCCTGGTGCTCCAAGATGGTAAGAGCTGGGGGAGAGGCTGAGCAGGGCTGAAGCGTGTCCCCGAGCAGGACAGGGGAAAGGGACGAGCCTTTGGGCTGTGGGACAGGTGCTGGTCCCTGTGTTACAGCCACGAGCTTCATCTCCATCTGTTCCCACCGTGTCTAAACACATTCCTCGGCTCTGACCACAGCTCGAGGTGCACATTCTGGGGCTCGGGCTGCCTGTTCCTGCCTTGCTCTGAAACTCTGCCACTTATCTGGGTGTGTTGGTGGGAGCTACATCGAGCTGGCTGGGAAATGCTGAGGTATTCACTGGGAATTCACTTTGTCTCTCAAAAAAATGTGCATTTGAAAACTTAGCTTGCTTTGGGTTTGCTTCTTGAAAACCCATTGTAAAGCTCAGGCTAAAGGCGTTTAATTGCTGGAAGGGCTGGAAAGGGAAGGGGGCCTCATGGGAGGAAGAGAAAATACTGATTAGAAGTTAGGATTTGGGTTTAAAAAAGCTTTTTTGTTCATTAGAAAGAGGGGGAAAGGAAGACAGGGTGCCTGGTTTTGGTTACTGAGCTAAAGAGAATGTGAGGGCTGAGCTGTGGCTTTAAAATCACCCTGTTTGGGTGGGTGAGAGCCTGGAAGATCTGCCACGCTCCTCTCCAAAAATGCTGCCCTGGGGGTTAGTCCAGGCGGTAAGAGGAGGGAGTTTCCCAGCAGGATGGGAGAGCAGCCCCAGGGCAGAGCCACGGGGAGGTGAGGCTGGGGTGGGGAGAGGCCACGAAACCTCTGGGAGCAGTTCCCCCTCTGGAAAGGTTTTTCTTCCTTTCTGCTTCTCCATCTTTGCTTCCTGCCGTTGTGCCCATGGTGCCCACCGGGATTGGGAAAAGACCCTGGGGGGGAAAAAAGCGCTCCAAGCTGGAAAACGCCGTCGGATGGTGCCTGCCTGGCCCGATGCTTTGGGGTCAGTGCGTGTCTGGATGGGATGCCTCCGCTTGCTGTGCCCATCAGATACCTTCGGGATCTCGGTGTGAATAAAGATGCATGTTCCCCAGCTCATCTCCCGTAAGGAATGGCCGAACCTCGCAGCCTGGTAAGGGGCCTCGCTCCTTCCCAGCTGCTGATCCTGGGCCGGGCTGGTGTCTTGACGCTGCAGCGGGGGCTGTGATGGGGTTGGTGTTTTGGTTTTTTTTTTTATCCTCCAGATCAGCAAAGGTTTCCAAAAAAGGAAATATTTCCAGTGCGGCTCAGGGCTGTGCTCATGGACAGACGTGACAAGCAGCGAGGGAGCCGTCCCGCTGCCAGCAGCCGGCCCCCGGAGAGCCAGGCTGTGCAAGCTCTGCTCAGCAACTCTGCCTCCAACATCTGGACCACATTGTCTTAATTTAGCAAATGAGGGTTTTTTCTGTGGGTTTGTTTAATTTCCCTGGGGTGGGGGAGGTCTCTGATACTGCACCCCCCTCTTTTTTTTTAAAGGGACAGTACCCTTATTTGTGCTCCTTCTGCTCCTGCTGCAGCCCTTTGCCACCCGCGCTGCCTTCCTGAGGAGCCAGAGCTTATCAGGTGCTCCTGCTCCATCTGCCCTTGGACAGGAGAAGGGTTTCATTGTGGTTTCTTGTGATCACTGACCCCACCGAGTGCTGACACAGAGGAGAATTGAGTTTTATTTCTTTTTTAGAAACCTTGACCGCTCTTACCAACAAATAGATGTGCCCATCCACTCACTTTTCCTTTTGGAAAAAGTCAGCCAAGGCTTAACACTGAGACGTGGCTCTAAAAATCACTTTGGAGATTATCGTGACAGATCTTCCAGGCTCTCACCCACCCAAGAATGTCACCTGCTCTGGTTCCCTTGGAGGAAAGGTGGAGGCAAGGCTGGACTAGGGTTTGATTCTTTCTTAGAGAAAGCTGCTGGAAGGTTTTTAGCTTATTCTGCAGAGGCATCTGTGCTTTGGGTCCTCCCAGGAGCTCTCCTGCAGAGGCGCTGATGCTGTATGTGGTTGCCTACGAGATGAAAACGGAGATGCCCTGGGGATGCGTGACTTCCCACAGCCTCCCCACCCAGCAGCGAGGGAGCTCAAGGATGGAGCTGGCTCTGCTGGCACCCTGCCTGACCCTGCCCTCACTGTCAGGGTTTGGAGGCAGCAGTCAGGGGATTAAAATCATCAGTTTTCCCATCTGGGAGGGAGCTTGAGCAGATGCTGAGCTGAAACCTCCTTCCCTGCAGCAGGACAGAGGTGCCCGAAGGGGAGGTGGAGTTGGGGAGCATCTCAGCCAGGGGCTTGTGATAGAGGGGTGGGAACATGCACCACCCTCCTGCATCATCTCTGTGATGGGCAGCCGATGCTGGCAGGGCTGTGCTGACGGGGAAGCGGGGTTTGCAGGGTGTGTGTCAGTAGATGAAGTCCCTGTAGATCCTGCTTGTCACCAGCAAGCCTGGGCTGCCTCTGGGTTGCTCCTACTTGGGGCCGTGCCCAAGTTGCTGAGTCAGCAAGGCTGCAGAGACTGGGATAAGAAATGGACTAGGGGCTGCGAGGGTCTTGTAGCCAAATACCCCTTTGATGGCACAATAGCTTTTTCCTTTGCCTTTTGCAGTAGGTTTGTTGTTGGGGAGGCTCCTGTGAGTCCCAAGTCAATCATAATACTTAAGACTCAAGGGGAAGAGGAAGGATGTAGCCCTGGGGTTAAATAGTTTCTCCATGGGAATCTCACAGCAGGAATGATGCTGCTGATCCCATAAGGTGCTACATGGCCTTTGAGGCCCTGGGAGCTCTCCAGGTATCATAGTTAAAAACCTGTCTGCCCAGCCTGCTTTTCACCCACATATTTTTCCAGTGATTTCCCTGCCTGGAACAGGAATGTTCATTATGATTATTGGGATCTGGAGTAAACCAGGCACCTCTTCCTGCAGCGGGGAGCCCCGTGGGGTGAGCCTGTGGGGTGGGTGGGTGCAAGGCAGCTAATTTAGAGGGATGACTTGTCCTCTTCACCGACAGCATGCTGTCCAGGCGGTGAGGGTGGGAGCAGGAGGCCGCGGGGGAGGAACACGCCTGCTGATGTATTTTCTGGCTATCGCTTGGCCACCGTTTCCAGAGGGCTGTAAGCCAGCCAGGGCCTCCTGACACCGTTTGTGTTTTGCGTAAAACACACAAATTTGTTCCTAGGTTCAGCCAGCCTGAATGTAGGGGAGATGATATCTCAGATGGGGAACTTCTGCAGTGCTGGGAGGCTGCAGCCTTGGGAACGAACTTCCCAGGAGCAGGGAGGGAGCTGAACCGGCCCCACCAGGAGTTGTGCCACCTCCCTTTGCTGCAGGGAAGGGCTTGCACTGGTCATCTGCTGTAGGACTTTGAATGTAGAAAGATCTGGGCTGTGGGAGGGAGGTGGAGAAACCCTTTGGAGGGGAGGGTGGCTCCTGCCTGGCCAGGAACATGCGGCAGCAGATCCTGGCAGTGTTGGGCTGGGAAAGAAATTCTTCCCCTATTTGTCTTCATGAGAAACCGAAGTGACGGGAGCCCTTCTGAATGCACCGTGATAAGGGAGAGGAGCCAGGAGCTTTCTAGGAAAGGAGGGACAGGGCTGGAGCCCCACCGTGACACCACAGTTTGTGCTTCCTGCCCCTGATGGACACTTGACGGCTTCTCCCGCAGCCCCATTGCCTTTTTGCTCTTTCACTCCTTTTTTGGTTCTCCTTTCCCCCAGCTGGCTCCATCTGGCAGGAAGCTGGAGAGCTGGAGATAAGCCCGATCCATTCTCGGACAGGAACCAAGCGCCACTCCATGCGATGGGCTCACCCGCAGCAGGGCTGTTCCTTGCTCGCAGTGAGATTTCTAAGGGCACGTGTCGAGAAAATGGCGGGGAAAGGTGTGCCAAAGTTTAGAAAACAATAAAAAAAATAGTCCCAGTATCTGCCCCTCGCCCCCAGCCTGCCATGTTCACATCCCACCTCACCCTCTTCTAGCCATAGAGGAGCTTTCCTTTTAGCTTTGCCAAAAACCAAACCTGAGGCTCCAGCTGCTAGGAGTCAAGAGGGGGTTTGGCAGGGGTATATTATCCGTGGCTCCTTCTCGGCAGGGGTTGCTGAGCTCCACTGCAGAGCACAGCAGACCAAAACCTGCTCTGAACTCCAGCAGGACTTGCTGATCCCAGATCCCCTCTGTCTGCCACCTCCCCCAAGCAGGGACCGCGTGCCCCAAAAAGCCTCTTACCCTAGTCTTGCATTAGGTGTGATAAAGCAGGGGCTCTCTGGGGAAAAGGGGGCCCTCTCTCCTCCTCCTGGCATAACCCGGAGGGTTCCTGGGGGGAGCTGGCTCCTGACTCTGTCCTTCTCCTGCAGGTCTTGGCACAATCGTCCCCTCGCTGTGACCTGCTCGCCAACCTCCTACAAAATGGCTGTGGGCACGAGTACATCGAGTTCCCCACTAGCAGTGTAACTATCCTGGAGAACCGACCCCTCAGTGACAAGGGCTCAGGAAGCTCCACCACCACCCAGATGAGCCCCCAGAAAATACAGCTGAACCTGCGGCCAGGTAAGAGCCCCCAAACTGCTGCAGGAAGTGGAGATGCGGTGGGAATAACCCAAAGGGCTCAAGCGATGAGTGAGCCATCACTCTGCCTCACTGGCCAAGGCTGTCTCGTGTCCATCGGGGGCAAGGTCAGACTGGGGGCTGCACTGAACCCTCCAGGAACACCAGGATGGGCAGCTGGGCTGTCTGCAAGCTGATTTCTGCTATTCAGGCTCTTGGCTAAATCCTGCGGTATCCCAAGGGGCAGGATGGGATGCAACTTCAACAATGCACGGGCTTATTTTATAAAGCCATTTAGACCTTAGCCAGTGCTGCTGCACTCTGAATGCTTTGATGGAAGTCGCCTCGTGTCTAACGAGCCGTATTGCAGCTGGCAGGGTTGGACTGCCAACAGGTCCTGTAATTTCCCAGGCTTGTTTCAGCCAGGCAGGCTGGAGCCAATTAACTGTTATGGTTGTTTGCCATCATCGAGGAGTTTCAAGTGATGCCAGGCAGGAGGCAGAACTAACAGGCATCACTCAGCCAAGGTCACAAAATGGGTTTGGGGAACGTGGAGCAAGTGGTGCCATCACCATTCTTTGCCCCACATGTAGCCCATCCCTGGCCATTCACTCATGGGTGACTCTTCCAGTCTCAGCAGGAATAATTTTGGTTCCTTGCGTTCATTAAAGCCCTGGGGCCAGATATCAGTGGCTGATAGCACGTGGCATGCTGTGCACATCCCTGGGCCTGGCCAAGAGGAGACCCATCTGAATGACAGCAGTCTGGAGTGTCCCCACGCAATGGGGACATGTAGCTGCTAAGTGGCCCTTGCTTTAGTTACATCTAAAGATATTTGGGAGGAGGCAGGTAGGTGTGCTGCTCTGGAGAGGAACAGAGGCAGTGTGCAGTGCTGTAAATCCCTGTTCCTTGCAAGCACTAGAAGAAAACCCCAGCTTGGTATCATCTTTGTCCAACCAAGAAGGCCTGGCATGAGGCATCTGCCTTGAATTATGAGTCAAGACCAAACGCTGAGGATATAAGCAGGACAGGTCATAGCCCATGTCCCACAGGCTCGGAGTCCTCATGGTTTTAGTTCAACAAGGAGAAACAGATGCTCTCTGAGCACAGAGTTGGGACCCCAACTACGTGATGGTGCTCCAGCAATGTGGCTAGAGGGGGGATGGAGCTCCTTGGGCTCTCATAGATTTTGAAACTTTCTCCATTCTGAAGGTCAGAATGTGATATGCAGATTTAGAAGGAAATATGAAAACAATAACAATTTAAGCTCAATTAAAGCTTTTTTCCTCAACATTTGAGGTGTTCCGAGAAGGCTGCAGCTGTGCCCCAGCTTACATTTCAAAGAAGCTCTTTCAAAGAACAGCAAGAAAGAACTTTTGTCTCTTTTAAAAGGCAAAAAGAAAAGGTCAACCCAAAGTGTTTTCAGCATTTTTTTTTTTTTTTTTTTTTTTTGAAGTGCAAAAGTCATCGAAACTGGCCTGTTCTCCAGAAGGTTCTGTCTAAGGAGGTTTTTGTTTCAATGGAAAAAGTTTCACCAAAAATTTCCCAGAAAAGGCTGGGAAGAGCCAAGAGAAGAAGGAAGGAACAGGGGATAGGGGAGGCCCCAGGAGACACTCAGAGTCCTTGGGAGCTCAGAGAAGTCCAAAGCAGCCATGCAGCCCCCTGGTAATCCCTGTAAGACCTGCTGCCCGCACACTGGGTGTTTCACTCACTCCATGTGTTGGTCACGCTGTTCATGCAGGACAGCTTGGGGGGTCAGGTCTGAGCAGGAGGATCTGCTCACGTCCTGGTAATGACAGGTTTGGAGAACACATTTGCCATCTCCAAGGAGTGCACAGCATATCTCCCATGCAAGCACCCTGCCTTAAGGGCTTTGCCCCTTTGTGTCTGTTTAACTGTGATGTTCTCCTCCCAACAGCTCTAAACCATCTCCTTGGGTTCCTGCTGACCCTGTAGGTTGACTTTCTCCCTAGTCCTATGGTGAGCCCGCTTTGCTCCTCCCAGGAGAGGATCTCTAACTCTGCTGCCCTGTCACATTACAGATGACTCCCAGATCTTTCGCGTCCAAGTGCGTCAAGTGGAAGACTACCCCGTGGACATCTACTACCTGATGGACCTGTCCAACTCCATGAAGGATGATCTGAGGAACATCCAGAACCTGGGCACAAAGCTGGCCAGCGAGATGCGCAAGCTCACCAGCAACCTGCGCATCGGCTTTGGGGCCTTTGTGGACAAGCCCATTTCCCCCTACATGTATATCTCTCCTCCGCAAGCCATCGCGAACCCTTGCTATGAGTAAGTCCCAGGCTGAGGGAGTCCTGTAAGGACCAGAATTTAATGGGACATCACTGGAACGTGGCTGGAAATTCATACCAGTGGGTTTCAGCAGGGAGTTGGGTGCCTGATTTTGGGCAGGGTTTAAACCTTGCTGCACTGCATGTTCTGCTGGCACAGGGAGGAGGAGCAGGTCTAAACTAAAAGTATCATGGTCACTGAAAAGCTTTTAAGGGAACAAACAATTTTACATCAAGTTTTCAGGAGAGATGTTGAGGCTCAAAGAAAGTGACTCCTAAAAATCACAGCAGAGGCTGGGAGCTGACCGGAGCCCAGCATCTCTAGAACATGTGATTGTTTTTTAAAAGGTCCTTCACCAGCCTCCAGCTGTGTCCTTGGGCTCTTGGGGTGGTTGGGTTGCTCCAATACATCCTGAACAGGACCGTGGGATGGCTGCAGGGCGAGGATAGGAGCTGGAAGAGCCCTGTGAGCTTTATGCCCTGACTGCTTTCCTCCCACAGAATTGGGGAAACCTGCCTGCCCATGTTTGGCTACAAACATGTCCTGTCGCTCACGGACGAGGTGACCCGCTTCAACGAGGAGGTGCGGAAGCAGAGCGTCTCACGGAACCGTGATGCACCCGAGGGTGGCTTCGATGCCATCATCCAGGCCACCGTGTGCGATGTAAGGGGCAAGAAGGCCTGGCTGGGGCTGGGAGAGGGTAATCGGGCTAGGCCTGGTGGGTTGGCAGAGACCACCCAACCACACGAGGACAGGCCCATAAGCCCTGTGGAGCTGCTGCGGGGCTCAAATCTGGAGATGGTGAACAATCAACTAGGACATTTCTAGACCAATAGCCAAGGCAAGGGAGGAGCAGGACGCTTACGTGGTCCTGGGGGGAGAGAGGAGCAGAGCAGGTGCTTGGGAACTGATGATGATCCCACGTCCGCCCTGCAGTAACCAGCTCAGAAGGAACATCTTCTGTGCATGCACCTTGATTTTGCTGGAAATGGGAGGGGCTGCATCCCTCGGTCATTAGCCACCTCTAGCAAATTAAAATCTGTCTTTGACCTGTACTAGCAGCCCATGCCCACCTGCCAGGCTCCACAGCCCACACACCCCCCATGGCACTTCCCTGGGAGAGTGGTCACCCTCGGTTCCCTCTGCAGTGGCAGGTTGGTCCCCGCAGCCAAGCCATCATCCAGGGTGGCAGCAAAGGCAGCAGTGGGGTGCTGGCATGTAGGGCTGCCCTCAGCACATGGTCCTGCTTGACTGGGAGCTGTCTTTCACTGCAGGAGAAAATTGGCTGGAGGAACGATGCTTCCCACCTACTCGTCTTCACCACGGATGCCAAGACCCACATCGCGCTGGATGGCAGGCTGGCTGGCATCGTGCAGCCCAACGATGCCCAGTGCCACATTGACAAGGATAATTTCTACTCTGCCTCCACCACGCTGGTAAACCCTGGCCCACACATGGGGTTGGAGAGCCCAGAGCTCCTGTTGAGGGTTTCCATGGGATGGGAAAGGTGGTCCAGGCCTGGCTGGAGAGCACGATGGGGACTAGGGTGGTTGGGGATATGCGTTCCTAGGATATAGCCTCTCCTCTTCCCCAGGACTATCCTTCTCTGGGCCTGATGACTGAGAAACTCTCACAGAAGAACATCAATTTGATCTTTGCTGTGACAGATACAGTTGTTGGCCTCTACCAGGTAACAGCTGCTGTGCAAATCCACCTTCCTGGGGGGCTGGTGGGTCTCAAGGAGCAACCTTTGCAGCTGGCCATGGGTGGCCAAACATAGCTTGGTGGTCTCCCGTCCTATGAAAGCTCCTTGGGAAGCTCCCGTGTGCCCAGTCAGGGTTTGGCCCAGATGTGGCATGCTCACCCATCGTGAGCAGACCATGCTTATGATATTTCTGCAGAATTACAGTGAGCTGATCCCAGGCACAACGGTGGGCACCTTGTCCAGAGACTCCAGCAATGTCCTGCAGCTCATAGTGGACTCCTATGGGGTAAGTGTGCAGTACGATGGCCCCACAGCAGCTCTCTCCCTCCCAAAATAGCCACTGCATCACACTGTATGCAGCCCACACAGATTTGGCAGCTCCCCCAGCCCCAAGCATCCTCCCTGGACCATCTGTGAGCATCTGTCTCCACCCATGTATGCGGGGACCCCGGGGAAGGGAGATCACTCTGTTCACCACCTGCTCCTTCCCATCCTCAAAGGCATTTCCCTGTGGGGAATGATGTAGCTGAGCCCTGAGAAAGACTTGGGGCACTTGGCTCCTTACCCATGTGTGTGGGAGCATTGCTGTGGTGTTTGGGGGGACCCCTCCCCGGGACTGAGCTCTGCCCAGCCCGTGCTGTCATCTTCATCGCTCCTCTCTCCTCCCCTAGAAAATCCGCTCCAAGGTGGAGCTGGAGGTGCGTGACCTCCCCGAAGAGCTCTCCCTGGCCTTCAATGCCACCTGCCTCAACGACGAGGTCATCCCCGGGCTCAAGTCTTGCATGGGGCTCAAGATTGGAGACACGGTGAGGATCCTGTTCATGGGCTTGGTTTTTCTCTCCCTCTATGTAGCAGCACTGCCAGCTCATCTGATGATACTCTCCACCAGCCTCATCTGCTTGCCCCACCGTCTCCCAGGTGACACAGACCCTGTAATCTGTGCAGTGGAGAGAGGGGTCCAGCTGGGTGGGTGCAAGGAGGAAAATGCTTTTTTGAATCTGCTGGATGCAAACTCTGTGGTCCTCTAGCTCAGCCCGGGCTGCTGGCCACAGTGCATGGGTTTTAGCCTGGTTACTGTGGCAGGCAGGTGCCCTGACCCAAACTGTGCTGGGACAGCTTTGAAATGCCCAAAGAGACCTGGTGGGTCCCATTTCTGGGCTCCTTAAACTTGGGCATGGACTGGAGTGGGTACCCCAATATCGTGCTAGTGGTACTGACACCCCGACGCACCCCTCTGCCCTCCAGGTGAGCTTCAGCATCGAGGCCAAGGTACGGGGATGCCCACGGGAGCAGCAGAAATCCTTCACCATCAAACCCGTGGGCTTCAAGGACAGCCTGACGGTGGTGGTGAACTTCGACTGCAACTGCTCCTGCGAGAGCCAAGCCGAGGCCAACAGCTTGTCCTGCAGCCGAGGCAACGGCACGCTGGAGTGCGGCGTGTGCCGCTGCAACCCCGGGCGCCTGGGCTCGCACTGCGAGTGCTCGGAGGAGGAATACAACCCCTCGCAGCAGGACAACTGCAGCCCCCGGCGGGACCAGCCCCTCTGCAGCCAGCGCGGCGAGTGCATTTGCGGGCAGTGCGTGTGCCACAGCAGCGACTTCGGGAAGGTGACGGGCAAGTACTGCGAGTGTGACGACTTCTCCTGCGTCCGCTTCAAGGGCCAGATGTGTTCGGGTGAGTGCTGGGCTTGGAGGGGAGGCAGCTCAGGGGGTTTCCATTGCCCAAACTCATGGACAAGGAGACACCATCTACTCTGGGGTTTGTCCCATGTATTGTCCTCACCCCTGGCTTGCTCAGCCATGGCTCTCCCGGGACCAGCCATAGATCTGAAGCAATGCCAGGGGGAATTATTCCCTTTTTGGCAGCTGGTATCACCTTCTGTGTCCAAGAGCCGTGGTAGGGTGATGGGCTCTGAGGGTTAAAAGCAGACCTCAGTCCCTGTTTAGACTCAGGAGTCCCATGGGGGTGGCCAGTGGGCACCCAGGGAAGAAGCTCTGGGGCGCACAGGGCAGGGACCAGCCAGACCCTGTTCGAGTCACAGCCCCTCACACATCAGAGGTATTGCTCTGTAGGAGGAAACCCCAGGGTGGAGGGAGAGGGGTGGGGAGAGGCAATTTTTATCCTCCACCCAGTTCTTGAAGACTCCTTGTTGGCAGAAGCAGTTGGGGAAGCAAATCCTCCCCCCTTGCTGGTTTTATGTCATCAGCCCTGCTGAATATTCATCTCTTCCATCTCTTCTGTGTGCTACCAGATTCCCCCACTCCAGCCCCAGCTGCTACTGCTCTCAGTACTGGGGGGAGAGGTCCTTGGTACTCTTCCCACGCCAGGAACCAGGGAAGGAGCCCTTCTCTGCAAAACACCCGTCCCAGCTCCCAAGAGTGGTTTCAAATATCCTGAAGTGCCAGGGGCCTCTTCCCCATGCGGAATCCCCATCTAGGGTTTATCCCACCCATGTCTCCAGTAAGCGCTGGAGCCCAGGCGAGGTGGCTGCTAACACAGTGCCAAAAAAGCCACCGCTTTCATGCTGCAAGTCTCAAAAGCCCCAGGAAAACGTCAGTGGCCAAAGCTGATCCCACTCTGCTGGAGCTCAGTGTGGGTAAGATGGAACCTGCTGGCCAGATAACACTTGGTTCCTGCTCCCCACTGTCCCCAAACTGAGTTTTTTTGGGACCCCACCTGCCCCTCAGCCAACCTTCATGGCTCACGGCTGTACCTATGCTGCTGGGATTGATCCCTTATCTTAACAGCCTGCTGATAACGGAGGTGCAAACTGGGGGTTTTCCCCCCACACCCGGAACAGTCAGTGCCCTCGGGGAGCCGGGCGCCTGTCCCTGCTCCCACTGCCTGTTTGCACAAGGGCTGCCAGGTTTGCAGGGCGGGCGAAGGGCGATGATGAAGCGCTGCCCTCAGCCTGGGCGGGCTGTTAATTAACCCGATCTGTCTGACCCTGCTGGCATCCATCCCGTCCCATTGAGCCACTTCTCCCCAGCCTCCCCGTCTCTTTCCATGCCTTGTCACCCAGCGTGGCACTATTTTCCTGTGACTCAGCCCTAGTTCCTCATTAACGGGGTTACACATTTATTTCTCATGCTGGTGCCCCCGAGGCCATGGCGGGGAAGGTGCATGGCCGATCCCCCGCCGGGAGCAGCGTTCCCGACGTGCCCCGCTGCGCCTGGGGCTTGGGACAGATCGGCGCGTGCCGGCTCCTTGGCGTTTCCACCGCTCACCGTGGCTTGTCTTTGAGCTGAAATCAAACCGCAATCCAAACAGCTCCAGGCTTTGGCAGGATTTGAGCACGTCTGTCTGTCTGTCTGATTAAACCAGTCTCAGCGAGCCTGCAGAGCTTGTCAGGCTTTTCCCAGCAGTTGGCTTTCCCCTGCCTGGGCTGGGGCTGGGAAACGAGTGGGATCTGGGGGGTTTGACCAGATGTCCTGACTCAATCTGAAATTAAAAGCCAAAGTTTGACTAGCTCAGAGATGGGTCTCATTGAGCATCTCCAGCTGCCGCTGCTGCCAGCCTGACAGAGCTGGGGCAGCTCAGCCTGAAATTTGGCAGTTTTTTTTTCTTGTTTGGGTGGAATAAGAGGAGTGTCGGGGACACAGCAAAGGTCGAGGTTTGACGTGAGCTGCTGTGTGTCCCACACTAAGGATGTTGGAAAGGAGTTGTCCTGGGTGGCTGGTCTGCCTTGCCGTACCCACGGAGGTGGAGCTGCTGCTCTGGGTACATGGATATCCCATGTGGGTGATTGCTAACGGGATCTATGGGGACACTTGAGGGTCCTGATACCCTCTGGGTTGTCCCCAGGCCACGGGCAGTGCAGCTGCGGGGATTGTCTGTGCGACTCGGACTGGACCGGCGACTACTGCAACTGCACCACCCGCACCGACACGTGCATGTCCAGCAACGGGCTGGTGTGCAGCGGCCACGGCTCCTGCGTCTGCGGCAAGTGCGACTGCACCCAGCCCGGCTCCTACGGTGACACCTGCGAGAAGTGTCCCACATGCCCGGACGCCTGCACCATCAAAAAGTGAGAGAGGGCAGAGAGGTGGGACAGGCCATACGCCGTCAGGGAGCTGGCAGTGGTGCCAGGAGGAGCTCTCACCGGCTGCAGCCCGGTTGGGTTGGGATTGCAGCAATTTCCACAGCCTGAGACCAAAAAGTGTGATGGTTTTCCTGAGGAGAGCATGGAGGAGCTCACGGTACCTCCCTCTTCCTCAGGGACTGTGTGGAGTGCAAGAAGTTTGAGCGGGGAGCGCTGGTGAAGCAGCAGTCCTGCAGCCGCATGTGCCGTGATGAAATCGAGACGGTGCAGGAACTGGGTAAGAGAGGAGACCCAAACCCCTGCCCTGAAGCGTGGCAATCCAGGGGGCTGCGTACACCGTCCGCTTTCCCTCCGTGTGTGCATCCCCTGGCGTGCGGGGCTCTGAGCCTCTCGCTCTGGCAGGCGACAGGGGCAAGGACGCCGTGAACTGCACCTACAAGGATGAGGACGACTGTGTGGTGCGGTTCCAGTATTACGAGGACTCCAGCGGCAAGTCCATCCTCTACGTTATCGAGGAGCCTGGTAAGACCCAGCTGCCGTGGTCGGGGCTGGAGGGGGTGCAGAGCATACTGTGCTGGGTTTCTGTGCTAAATGGGGGGGATTTTTGAGTCCCCTTTGTACCTCCCACCCCAGCCAGGCTCACGGGGCACCACGGTCGGGTGCTGAGAGGGGTTAAAGAGCTGCTTTGTTCCCTGCTCTATGCCACCGGGGCCGTGATTTCCTGCCTCTGTCTCACATTTCCACACTGCGTTGCTCAGTTATTTCACCCCCTCCATTGAGGCCAAGGATGGGGACTCAACCTTTCCACCGCCCTGATCCTGTTTCTGACTCCATGGGTGTGATTTTTCTCGAGCTGCTGTTAAGAGCCAGCTCTCATTAGCCTGGTGGGAGCAATGCTGTGGCTGTGCCCCAGGGCTGCAGCCCCCCACCATGCAGAGCAACTCCAGGGTCTCCAGTGGCCTTGAGGTCTGATTTCCAGCTGAGCCAGGGGCTGTGCGGCTGCAGATCCTTCAAAAGCTGTCACGAAGGCAGCTGTTAGCCGTAGGCAGGGTGGCAGCCCACCCTCCCCAGCCCCTGTGCCTGGAGCAGAGAGGCAGGCGAGGGCAGGGGGAGCTGCAGAGCCCCGGGCAGCATGTGGAGGGAGCGGGGTGGCTGCTGGGGTTCGCACCAGATCTCACCGCCCCAGTTTGCCAGCACAGCATTGACGCGCAGCTGGAGAGCTGGGGCAGTGCGGGGTGTCAGCCAGGCTGGTAGTTTGGGGATGAGCTTCCACCAGCCCAAGGACTTGGTCTCCAGTGTCATTCCCCACCATGGGTGGGATCTGTGATGCCTCTGACCTGGTCTGCTCCAAACTTGGGTGCAGAGCCCCACCCTATAGACAGGAGCTTGAGGATCTCGGCACATACACCTCGTGGATGGAATCTTCCATTTTAGAGCGTGCTGTGCTCAAGGGTGGAGGCTCCTGCTGCCTAACAGGGGAGGGTGAAGCCCTCCTGAGACCAGAGGAGCTCCATGTACCCATGACCAGGCAGCCCCAGAGCTACTTTTAATTGACCTGGGGGTGCTGAGCCCCCCCAACCCTGCCCTCCTCCCTCTGCCAGACTGCCCGAAGGGGCCGGACGTCCTGGTGGTCCTGCTGTCAGTGACGGGCGCCATCCTGCTCATCGGCCTTGCTGCCCTGCTCATCTGGAAGCTCCTCATCACCATCCATGACCGCCGAGAGTTTGCCCGCTTCGAGGAGGAGAAGGCCAGGGCCAAGTGGGACACGGTGAGGGGCCAGCGGGTCGGGTGTGCTGGGAAGGAGACCCTGAATCCCTCAGCTCCTGGGTTGAGGGGATCCAGATCCCAGTGTTCCCAGCACAAGATTCCAGTTGCTGTCTGTGGTCCCACGACATGGTCGTTAGAGACCAGCTTGCCCCATCCCTCTCTGAAGTGTGGCACAGTGTCACAGGCAGGACTCAGGGTGACACTGCCAGCCTAGACAACCCTTCTCTGAGTCCGCTGTGGTCCCAGGGGCTGTGCACAGGCAACAGCAGATGTCCCAGATGCTTTTCCCATCTCCAGCATATCCCAAGCACTTGTCACCAGCGTGACCCTCTTACTCACTGCCCACACCAGTGTTTCCATCCCATGAGGAAGGTGGAAGGTCCCTCCTGCCACGGGATGCTGGAAGGGCTGAGGCACCTGGAGCACGAGGGAGGGGGCTGGGATGGCACCAGCGCTTATCCCCCACCTCCCCGGTGGGATGGGGTGGCTCTTTCAGGAGGCCTCTCTGCTCCTGAGCTCCTGCTGCCTTTCCTCTCTTCCATGGCAGCTTTTCCCTGCTCTCCTCCATGAAACCTTATGGGGAGCCGTTAAACTGCGCAGCGGAAGCCTTGAGCGGAGACGTGGATCCACCACTCAATGCTGAAATAGCGCCTCAGTTTCCCCAGCCGTGAAGTAGAGCGAATGCTGATGCCAAGCACAAACTCGTGATGCTGTTTTTCCTCCTTCTTCTTCCAGGGCCACAACCCTTTATACAAAGAGGCTACATCTACCTTCACCAACATCACGTACCGTGGGAACATGTAAGGATGCCGCATCCAGCGCTGGCCGTGGGATCAGCCGAGGATCTGTGGGATCTTCTGGAGTCCGGTTTACAGAAAGAGCTTGTGTGTGTCTGCGTGTGTGTGTGTGAGTGTGTCTGCGTGTAATTTAACAATCCCTCGAGTGCATCCAAGGCCCTGTTGTCCGTCACCCCACTGTAACTGCAGGGACCTGCTTTCCACAGCAAACCTCTCGTCCTTACCTCGGTGGGTCGCCTCGTGGGAGCTGGCGGCCCCTCCATACACTGAACGCGGAGAAATGGGATTTTCTCTGCCTCGCGACTCTGTGAACTGTTAGGTGCTCATCGGGCCAAATGGATTTCGGGAGCGGCTGCTCAAACCAAACGCTGAGCGGTGCGTTCCTCCATGGCCTGTGCTGGTGAAGCTCTGCCCGCTCGGAGAGTCCCCTCGTGCACTGGACAGATGCGGTCCCCCTGGGTACAGGAGCCATCTCCATGGGGGACAAGGCAGCTACGCTCACTGCCAGCAGGCAGGAGCCATCGCGTGGATTTGTGAGTTGAGGATACCACCCGAGCAAGCTGGCAGCCCCCTGCTTCTTGCAGCCATGCGTTTCTGGCACTGCTGTGGCCTGGGACAGTGAAAAGCAAATGTCTCAGCATCGCAGTGCCCCTCCTCATTCCCTCCGCATGCACTCAGTTTGCACCACTGGCCAACTCCGTGTAGCATCAGCTGTGCTGGTCCCAGCTGCAGCCTGGCTCAGCCCCTGGGATGGTGCTGAGCTCCCCGTGTCCCTCTCCACCATCACTATGCCACAAAGCATGTGGATGTGCAGGCAGCAGGCTGGGGAGGGTTGTGATGCCCGTTTATCCCTTGAGCCTGGCTCCCTCTGTCCCTTTCCTGTGCTTTTGGGGCTGTGTAACTGCACCGTGCTCTATTTTCTGTGTAGCTCAGGGTTCCAGAAGAGCAGGCAGGGTTCAGGCCATGTCCTGCTGCCTGGGGCTGTGCATCACCCGTGGTTTGGCCCCTGTGGGAAAACAAAAAAAATGTCCAGGTACCAGAGTTTGGCCGTAACGGTGTTGCTGCTGCGTCCATGCCCCAGCCAGAGCACGGTCGCTTTATTCCCCTCCCTCACACCAAAAAGCAACAGAGACCTTGTGCCTGGCGTGGGGCTGGCCCCGAGGGCCCCAGCAGCGTGTTGGCTGAGCTGGTGGTGGCCGTGTGTCCCAGTTCCCTAGCTGGCCTGTCCTCAGCAGCATGGGGACGGTGGCAGGGGCTGGCTGCAGGCAGCAGTCGCTGATGCTGGGGTGGGAGCTGGGGCTGAGCCTCAGAGCGGGGAGTCGGATGGGCAGCAGCAGAGCGGCAGCGATTCACACCACAAAAATAAAAATTAATAAAGAAACCTTGAACTACTAACAGTGTCAGTGTCTGCACCGGTGGTCTGTGCCCAGGCTTCCTGCCCGGTGGGCAGCCCCTGGTGTTCCAGCATGACTCAGGGAGCTGGGCTGGGCTGGATTGAGGAATGGGGAGCCAGTGCAAGCAGGGCTGTGGGCCCCCTGTGGGGGTCTCTGCTCTGTTAATGGTGCCCTCCTGGGGGTGGGTAACACATTTGGGGACACAGGGTAAGCCAGAGCTCACTGGAGACTGTGGTACTCCTGGCAGCCACCTNTGGCAGGACCGTCCCAGGAGCAGCTGGGGTCTGGGCTGGGGGTGAAGGTGCTAAACCTGGGAGCGGGGTCCTGCCCGTGCCCCCAGCTGGGAGCACCCGCTCAGCACCGCATCGCACAGGGCTGCAGGGACACCCAGCGGCCACCCTTCAAAGCAGCATTTTGGGACCACAGAAGTTGCCGGAAAAACTCTTTGCCTGTCTCTCCGACACCCCCACGCACCCCCTGGGCCATGGGGTGCCCCTAGCCCATGCAGTGGGTCCAGGCACCTGGGGCAGCACTTAGTGCCCCCAGCTGCACCGGGCGGGGGCTTCAGGGTGGGTGTCAACAGCACCCAAGAGAGCTCTGGGGTTGGGTTGGGTTGGGCTCAGCTGGGGTTGGCCCCAGGAGGAGCGGATCAGCTGCAGGGTTGGCCGAGGGGAAGGTGAAGAGGTGCCCAAGGTGGAGCCTGGATGCAACACGGAGGAGCGGGATGAGACCGCCCAGGCTGGCTGGGGCTGCTCCAGTGCAGAGTGAGCCGGGGAGGGAGTTCGGGGCGCAGGGGTTCCGGCTGAGCCCTCCGCGCTTGCCCTGAAGCAGCACTCGGGCACCTGCTCCGCGTTGCTGCAGAGCTCGTGGTGCCACAGGGATGTGGTGCTAACCCAGGGTTCAGGGCAGCCACCCCTCCTGGGTCACCCAGCCTGGGAACCTGTCCCACTCCCCCTGCTGACCCCACGGGGGTCCTTCCTTCAGGACGCATCCAGCCTGCGCAGGGCCTGATCCTGCTCAGGGCTACAGGCACAGCACAGAGCCCAGCAAGCAGCAGCCAGAGGGATGGAGGCGCAGTGGTACTCGAGCCCTGGATGTTGTCCCCATCCCTGTGCCACTCTGTGCCTCACAGACCCCGCTGGACCCCATTGGACCCTGTCCCAGCTCAACTCTTGGTGGCAGGGAGCTAAGAACAGGAATGCCACCGGTGCCACCAGGTGCTCTGTGACATCAGGCAGAACAGGGACAGAGCAGCGAGCTTGGGGGCTGCCCGGTACCACCTGGGTGCACCCGAGGCCACCAGGGCAGTCACCAATCGGCTGCAGCGTCCCTGGAGCGGGGTGGGGGATGCGGGGTGCTGTGGGGGTGCACTGCTCTGCAGCACCCTCTTGATAGGCAGCCGCTGGCACTGAAGTCACCTCCTGCCCTGCAACGGACACAGAGTCACAGGTCGCATCCTTCCCAGCCGTGCCCTTGGCTGCAGCGCCACTGGATGTGAGACCTCCGGGTGTCAGCGGGTCCCCACGGGTGCCCCTGCTTACAGCAGGGCTGGGACGAGGAAAGGATGGAGCTCTGCAAGCCATCGAAACCCTGTGGCCCTGCAGCCACCGAGGCTCAGCAGCAGCCACCACAATGTGTCTCCACAGACAGTCAGGACATATCTGCCTGCTCTCCAGCCCCATCGGCCCCCAGCAGGACCTCCACGTCCAGCAGGACCTCTACATCCAGCAGGACCTACAAGTAAGCAAGGGGTTGCCTCCTCAGATGGTGGGAGCCCACGTTTGTCCATGTTTCGGTCTTCTCATGTTCCCTGCTCGTCCTCAAGGCAGAAAAGCTGCAGGACGGGAAGGGGAGGGTAATGGAGGATGATGCCAACATTGCAGGGGGGCTGCCCCGTGGTGCGTGATACTGATGGCCAAGACGTATCCACCCAGGCATGCGGTGTGCAGGAAGGACGTGCCAAAGGCAGATAAAGCAACGCAGGTGAGGGTGAGCAGCGCTGGGCCCCACACATTCACATGCCTTCTTTTGGAAGAGTGCCTGCACCCCAGAGCTACGTGCCCATCACCCACACACGCAACCCTCATCCCCAGGGATGCAGCTGGGTCATGCCAGGGGCTGCATGTCCGTATAGCCTCCTGGGAAACACAGGCAAGGACTTGGCCTGGAGATGGGTTTGGCCACTGCTGAGCACCCTGGTGTGGCACAGCCTGGGGTAGACTCCTGCACAGGAGCTGGGGACCCTCCAGAGATGGAGGACTGGACCCTCCCAGAGTCCCCCAGATGGGGGCTGCCAGGTCCCTCCCATTCCCCTCCCTGGGCTCAGCCTGTGCTCAGACAGTGTTTGATGGTGTGGGTGCTCCCGGCCCCAGACCCCCTGTTCCTTCAAGGTGCTACGGAAGGAATGGCAGCCACAGGGCAAGAAGAAGAAAAATAAGTACATGAGAGACGGCCAGGATCAGCCGCAGCAGCAAGCCTCAAGGGCCAGCAGTGCCACGGAGAGCTGCTCCCAAACATTGCAGCACAGAGCCCCCAGCCCCCCCAAGGTGGCTGTCATACCCCAGAACAGGTAACGCAGCAACTCTCTGGGGCTGAGCCAGTCCCACCCCTGGGTCTCCCCCCAGGGTGATCTGGGCCCCCAAGGCAGAGGGACGGGTGCTGGGCAGGGTTGTTTCAGACATGTCCGTCTGCTCCCTTGGTAGGAAGAGCATGTCCAGCCTGTGCATGAATACGTACAACAAGGAGGGAGAAGAGCAGGATGAGGCTGTGCTGGAGCTGGAAGGTAAACCTGCTCCTCCCCTTCCAGTTCAGCTGTGTTTGCTCCATCGTGCTTCTCTGAAATCCTCTGTCCCACCTCCATGACTCAAGCATGCTGGAGAAACCAGAGCAATGTCACATGTGCAATTTGGGCAGAAGATCTCCGTTTCCCATTGAGCTGTGGGATGAGACAAGACCCCTGTTTAGCCAAGTTCACTGCCCTTTGATGCCAGTGGGCATGGCTGCTTGCAGTATCGGGCCCATGACCGTGAGGACCAGCTGCTGGGAGTCTGGAGTGGCTTTTTTCCCCAAAAAATCAGGGCTGCGTCGCTGTGCTGGCTGGCGTAAAGGAGTGTGAGCAGCCAGAGGTACCTCCTGGGGCAGGAGATGGAGGTGGCAGTTGCTCACAGCTCCCTGGGAGAAGCCATTTGCGAGCGGTAATAACTCCAACCCTGCTGAATCTGCAAATTTTGGGCCGCGTCGAGGCTGTTGGTGTTAGGGACCGCTAGATGGTGATGTCTGTACGTGCTCGGTCAGATGCTTTCCACCTTTCTGTGCTGCTTTCTGATCATCTCCCACTGTGCACGGGGACCCCCAGGGAAATTTCCCCCACGGAGGTTTCCAGAGAATTGGGGACACCTTGGAACCCACCCCACAGACACAGCTCCCGCAGCAACACTTCGGGCCAGGGTTCTTTTTAGTGCTACTTTTATTCCTGAAAGCACTGAAGGGCTCCCTCTTCTTGGAGCCCATTAACACATCAACTCCTTTTGTAAACTGATGTCTGTTAATAAATCCAAGAATAAGCAAAAGCGCTTCCTGATGCAGCTGGGAGATGATTTAAGGTGCGTTCTGACCCATTCAGAACCCAGAACTGTGTTTTCCAGGTCTCTAGGAAATTTTCTGAAATGAAACACATTTCCCCATTGATTCTAGGGAAGCGGGACTATGTCAGAGAGGTGGTGTCTCACCTACCCCCAGTGGAAATCCACTTACCAGACCAGAATCACCAGGAGGCACTGGAGGATGTAGCTGTGGATGGTGAGTATACCGGCACTTTGGGATGGTTCAGGATTTGGAACATCTGCTGGGGAAAAACCTTAAGATTTGATGAAGAAGAGGAGAAAGATCTGGAATCACAAAGAGCCAAAATGCTGACATTTCCCAGGGCACAAAATCACAGAATAATTCAGGTTGCAAGGGACTTCAGGATGTCTCTAGTTCAATCTCTTGCTCGAAGCTGCGAGACCAGACTGGGTTGTTCTGGGATTTATGCACTGTAGGATCTCCAGGGCAGTAAAGGAGTTGGGATTAGCCTGGGATGAGAGACTGCTGTGCTCTGGGGAAAGCTTGGACCTCCAGCCTACAGCTGGCAAAAAAGGCCCTGGTTTGGGAAGCAGTTTTGGAGTGAGATTCTCTAAAATCACCAAATCCTTTGTGGAGAGGAAAGTTCTGTGTTGTAAACTGCCCTTTTGGCGATACATGTAAAGCTGCAGCCAAAAGTCTCCCTGCAAGCTCTTGTCTGTATTTTTGGGCTCTCCTTCCTCAAACATATTTGCCCATTGACGAAACTCCATCTTCCCCCATATCCCAGGGGACACAGCCGACATCCAGGACCCAGACTCCACTGTGGCCACCATGGAGGTCCCCTTAGCCAGTGAGGAGCTGCAGAAAGCCCCAGGAGACACCAGAGGTGGGAACCGATATTTCCTTCCTTGCTCTCTCCTCCTACACGGCCCCTCCAGCCAGCAACCCAACAACAGGAGCACGGGGAGGCTGCTGGGTCTCTGCAGCTCGTGCTTGGCCCATTGCTGGCACGGGCCATGCCGTGCACTCAGCAGAGGTTAAATTCTCTCCATTTCTCCCTTCCCTTTAATCTTGTGTTGAATTTTTGCTTTGCATTATTTGGCACAGGGGGCATGGTGTGAACTCCGTGTGTCTCGGCAAGAAATAAATGCCATCTCTCGGCGTATCAGAGAAAGGGGGCTGTGTCCAGCGCGGGTTACACATGGTGCAGCGTGTGGAGGGGAGGTGATGGGTGATGAATGGCCGTGGAAAGGAAATTTAATTTTTCTTGGCCTCAGAATCCCACCCTGCCTGGGGGGGAGGGAGTTTCATTGCATTATTGTGGCTACAGCCCTTTAGATCCTGAGACGGAAAGGGTAGGTGAAAGGCAAAGGAGTCTCTTACTATTATTAATAACCCTTTTTTGCCAAGTCTTTCTATGCTGACTGCCAGCGTGCAGAGGAGGTTTCCAACACTTTCTTGTTACAGAAGGGACAGCTTCTGTGGATAATCTGGGCTTTGACCTGGCCATGGTGGAGACCCGCTTGACCCCGGAGCTGCAGGAGGTGCCGAGTCTTGCTGCTGTGGGTGGTGTCTCTCCGGCTGCCCTTTCACTGTCACTGCCAAAGCCTGAAATCTCCCCGGAGAGCCAGTCCCTGCTGCTGGCGAGATGCCCTGCTCCATTCAAATACTGCCCAGGCCCTACCGTAGGGTACAAAGGCGACACCCAGGACCTCAACTCCATCCTGGGCTCCGTGGCCAGCGAGGCCCATCCGACCAGCAAGGAGAAGCTGGAGGCCTTAGGAGATGTGGAAGATACGGGTAGGTATCTGAGGTCTTTTTCCTTGGAGGCAGCCTAGGAATCTCTGGAAACAAACAGATTAGTTAAAAGCCTTCTGCATGCCCGTACTGGTGCTTCTCAATGAGGACGTGATGTTAACACAGAAGCTACACGAGGTAATTGATCCCCTTAAAATAACGCCATGGGTTCCCACTCACATGGGGTAAATGTGGACGAAACTCTCTGGTGGTGAGAGTCTCGATTGCTCCTCTAGTAGTAAAATCCTCCTCCCCCATCTCAGCAGGGTCTAGTACACTAGTTTTTGTACCCCCATCTGCCACAGAGGCCTCACGCTATGAGGGGGGTTGTGCCCAATGAAGTCAGTCTGGATTCCTGACAGCGTAAAGAGAAGCAAGCCTCAGCACTTTTGCTTTCAACTTTCCCTTTTTCCAACGCCTGACCCTGCCCAAGGACTCCATCCTGCCTTCACCTGGAAGGAAGAAAGCTCTAACCATCATTTTGGAAAAGCCGCTAGCTTGTGCAGTAGCTGCCACTGGGTCCAGCACCAGCACCTCGTCCCCTCTGTGCTCGGGTGTCTGTCATTCCCACTGACACTGAGCACCGCTCTCCCTCCTCAGCTGACAGGAAGGTGAATCTGAGTGAATCCATGAAGGTGGTGAGGATGGTCCAGCAACCACCCCTGGGGGAAGGCGAGTGAGGTCTCCATAACCCAAGCTGCTGCTAGTTGTCAGCAAATGGGATTAGATAAATGTCCTTCAGAAGAAAACTCCGGGGCCACCTATCCCAATGAACTGCGAACGTGCTGGTAGTGAAGCTGTGCAGGGAGAGCCAGAGACACACCAGCACCTGCAGTAGGTTTCCAGAACTTCACTGCAGGGCTCACTACAGCCATATGCAGACTCACGGAAGCCAGACAGGCAACACAAATTCCCATAATTACTAGCCTTCCTTAACACATGCCATTACACATGGTAGTCTCAGCACTTGGGCTCTGCAGCCCAAGTACAGCACGCCAAGAGAAACCACGTTAAACTCTGACTTCTCATCAAGAATTCAAACACGCCATCCCCAATCCAACTTTCCAACTGAACACGTTTCCCACCAGAAACCCTAATATTGCTCAGGGCCATCAGAGATTAACACATCAAAGCTGAAGCTGCTGGAAAAATCAAAGCACAACGCTGCTCTCAGCATGTTCCTTGCTCTGTGTCATAAGTCCAGAGCCACGAGGGTGGGAAATCACAGATGTAGGATGGGCTGCTTGAGACTGACAAAGATTTACTTGACACCCTCTGGTTTCTGTTCCCCTTCTTGTTTCAAGCCCGATTTGTCCACAAGCCACCTCATCTGGCTCTGCTTCCCCCTCGTCACAGTGATGGCAGGGTTCTTCGCTCCCTGCATGCAGGAGAGATCAGTTTCACTAATGTGCTGAAAAGGCTTTAAATCCTCTGGAGGATGGAGCTGAAGAAAAGCAAAAGATTTTACTAACACTGCTTTTATTTTTATATGACCAAGGCAGTAGCACCTTGCTGACATGTTAAGGATGGTACTTAAAACACCCATGTTTAGAAGGAAAACAATACTCGAAGGGGCTTTTTTGTTTTCATAGAGGACACAGTCGATGTCATCAGTGAGGGCTCCATCCTGGCCACCCCATGGATCCATTCAAACCCAGAGGAGCTGAAAGAGGCCAAAGTGAATGGTGAGTGAATCATAGAAATATTGGTGGGAAGGAGCCTCTGGAGGCCTCCAAACCAGCCTCCCATGTGGAGCCAACTCTTGCTGTCACTAGATCAGGTTGGTCAAGGTTTTGTCTAGGCAAGCCTTGGGTATCTCCATGGCCCAAAGTGCCTTGCCCATGTCTCACAGATTTTCTGGGGTGACAGCAGGAACTGAGCCTGGGTTTTAGCCACCTGCGCCACGGACCTTCGTGCTGGGTCACTGCTGCAGGAGTGACAAGCTGGCGTGCTGCGATCACAGTTGTGTGGCCTCGTGTCCATCAGCTGAACCAGGTTCTGGATTAGCAGATGGAGGAAAATATCTGTAAGAGAGAGCTTGGTGTGATGCTAATTCCCCGCTGTGACTAGTTAGCCTTTGGCTACCGTGAGGCACCATGTTCAAGGGATAAAGAAAGGAAAACCAGCTTGTCCATGAAGTGTCACCTCCATGGGTGGCAGTTTGTCTCAGAGCTACCTGCCATCTCAGGTGCTGGCTACTCTGGAGGGAAGGGCAGAGGAAGGGGAATAGACTACCCTGCACACCCACTGCAGGCTTGAGTGGCAAGAAGAGGAGATTCAAATTACCGATAGGGAAGACACTGTAGCAGAGGACAGGGAATACTGGGAGGGCACAGGATTTCCATTGCTGGATAGCCTACTGCCCATGAACAGGATGAGACAGTGAGTTAATGCTGCAGTAGCACTATAGGGACAGATATCATCGCAGGATCCTTCCAGCTCTCCTCCTGGTGGTGGCTACAGCTGTGACTCTTGCCTAGAGGATAGCCCATGAGACTCTCCACGTATTTGTCTTTCCAAATCCAGAAAGAATTGCTCCTTCTCCTGGCTGTGCTCCCAAAACCAGTGTGACACCAAAGCCTCTGCCAAAGAAGAGGGTAATAAAACCCTTCCCAAGGGAGACAACCAGGTGAGCATGAAGGTGGAAACCGGGTGTGTGGAACTGCTGCTGTCCCTGGCTTGTTATGTGATCATGTGCAGGGAACCTACCTTCACGGTCATCCCTACAGTGCTGGGCGTGTTGGCATTATCGATCTAGAGAAGAAATGCTGAGGCACGGGTGGTGGATTGGGCCAGGCTCCTGAGCACCAGCCCCGACAAGGGCTGTGGGTCACAGCGCTTGGTCCATCCAGTGTTGCAGTGTGGCCAAGGGGGCTTTCCAGGGCTGTTGCCTCCTGGCTGATGTTTCTGCTTCTCCTCACACACCAGGGTGGCCACAGTTGCCCTCTGTCAAAGCTGGCCTGAACTAGGAAAGGCAGCTGAGATCCCATTATCATTTCTGCGCAGCCTTGAGCAGAACGTGAGCTGCCATGTTTCACTCCCATCACTGGAGGCATGGAGCTGGGTGGTGAGCTCTTCTCTGGCAGTCCTTCCAGCACTGGCCCATAGGGCTGGGAGAAGAACTGGCACTTGCATTGCTTGCTCCAGCTCCATCAGCAGGAGTCGCGTATCGGTTGGTCTCTTGTCAGTGCGTGCCTCCCAGTTGTCGGTCTGTCCATCTCTCTTTATGCCTCTGTGTGTGTGGCAGGGACCCCTCACACATCCTTCAGCAGAGAATTGAGTGCAAAGCAGCAAAGAACATGACAAGGAAACAACGGAAAGGTAATGTCACTTTGTTATGGGCTTCCCCTGTGGAAGGCATGTTGCCAGCATGGTCAGGAGTGGTTTGACCTTTAGCTTGGTCCTGTGGCATTGCATGATCCTCCTGAGACAATAACCAGGAGTACACAAAGGAAGGGACAATCCCCTGTCCCAAGCATTTGGGAACCCAGTGATTGAAGGAAGCATCAATACCCTTTTTGACAGAGATAACCGAAGCTCATGAGCGCAGAGCTAGAACTAAACCAACCACTCACTCTCACGTTAAATCCAGGCTCGCTCTTCATCTGCCCAGATTCCCCAACTGCCCTGCAGCCTCAGTAGCTCTTTCGAGGTAGATACTTTGCCACTGGCAGTAAGGCACTCCAGCAAAAGCCTCACTTATCCAGAGATATATGAATTTACCTGATTCTCAGACTAATTGTTACTGAGCAAGAAATCAGCATCTGGGACCCAAAGAAACGAAGGCTGCTCTACTCAGACAGGACAGCAACAGCTCAATGGGCCATGACAGGCCAGCTCAGGGTTAGCTCTGCCCCCATGGCCAACCATCGTTGTGCTTGCCAGTCTCAGGGATGGGGACAGGAATCCAGCATTCGCTCCAGATTTTCCTGGCTACAAGAGCAGAGGCCAAACTCTTCTCTTACAAGATGGGACACAGAAGTAGTAGAAGACCTTGCCTTCTTTGGCTAATGATAAGCCGCAACGAATTGTCCTCCCTGATAGATACCTAACCAGCGCTCCAAAGAAAGTGGGGATGGATCCCCATGGCATAATTTGTCCAGATCTTCCTGGGGGCTGCTGAGATCTCTGCTCCCTTTGAGCTCTGTGAAGGCAAGACAAGGCTCAGTCATGACTGACCATTCTCCTTCTCTCCAGCCCGTGGGAAAAATGACTCATGCAGCTTCCATTCTGTCCACGCCAGAGGAATCCTCTTCTTCAAAGTCTTCTTGAAGCTGGTGGAGTTGGCAGCTCTGCCTCAGAGAACTCTGTTTCAGATTATCAGGTGAGCTCTGTGAGATAGAGGAGGGAAGTCTCCATTTTACTGGGATATTTGTGCCTTATATAACAAAATATACAGAACACAGGGGGCCCAAGACTAGATTTCCAGAAATGTTTCATATCTAGTTGGACATCCAAAAGCACCTGCACAGCTCAGGCACTTGCTCTACAAAGACACAGCTGTAAATGCCACCATGTGTCTAGCACACACCTTTGCAGTTTAAGTATCCTTAGGTACCCAGTATTTCCAGACATGCGGGTGCACAGCAGCCAGTGCTGAGCGGGGCCTGGGGCTGAGTTTCCCAGGACAGTGATGCCCTCTTTCGTCTTCTAGTTACTACCAGCAGAAGCTTAGGGACTCCGCTGGCGAAAAAGTCTGGATGGATGGTGACTTCAAGCGCTTCAAAAAGAAGCCCCACAAAGTTCGGAAAGAGACAGTTTACCCTATGCCTTCCTTCGTAAGTGCTGCCTGCGTCTCAGCCATGAACAGAAGGGAGGCAGCGGCTGATGTGGAGGACCTCAAAGGTAAGGCTTCCACACTGCCACTCCCACTCTGTCCGAAAGGGAAGTCACTGGAGCTGTGAGGGTGACAATCTGACTGGGGCACTTGCCACAGCTTCTTCTCTTCCCTCCTGGCACATGGCCTTCTCCAAAGGTGGAGGATCGGTGCTTCCGGTACCAAGTTCAGCAAGGCTCAGGGTCAGCCCTGTGTTAGCAAACCTTTCCAAAGGTCATTCCCAAGAGGATCACAGAAAACGGAGCTGGAGCAGACCTCGGGAGTCCATCCAGCTCAAAACCTTCCCAGGGCAAGAACCAAAGTCAAACAGCTGTAGTGGGTTCTGCTCTGAGGGCTTGTACAGGTGAAGGAATCACCCTCCAGAGGCATCTGTGCAAGGTGGCTGCTGTAAACACTCCACCACAAAGCATCCAGCGGTGGGTGAGCTCTGGGTTACCCCAGCACCTACAGGCACCTCTGCACCATGGATTGCTGCAGATCAAGCACCTCAACACCGTAGCAAAGGGGTTAGTGTCTTTGTGGGTCTATGCCTGCTAACGTTGGGTGTGTCAGATGGCAGCTCCTGTGACTCATTGTTCAGAGCAGGAATTCAGGACCTATCGAGTCCTTCCCCAGTGAGAGGAGACAAACTGAGCCAGGAGGCAGCCGGCTGTTGGCTGCACAGATGGTGACTCTGGTTCCTATTTCCCTTTGCCCTGTTCAGGCAGTGCTTACGCCCAGGTACCTATCTTCCCACTGATTTCTAAACAAGACGCGACGACACTGGCAAAGCCAAAAAAGGGTTTGCAGAAGGTGGCGAGGCAGAGGAATGAGCCAGCCGCTTCATTTAGAAGCCACATCCTCCATGACAGAAACCGGGTGCAGGAGGTGAGAGACAAGCGATGCTTCAGCTGTGTAACAGCATCAGAGGAGGTGTGGGGACAAGCCTGAGAACCCATGCTTTCTTTCATCAGGCAGCTGCTCTCAAGCCTCCCGCTCCCCACAGAAAGCAGAGACGCTCCCCTGCCGCCAACACCGAGCACTCAAACACACCACGTCTTCTGACAACAGCCAGCCTGGGCAAGACACAAGTGCAAGTGAGTGTGAAATGTAGAGGGAAGATGTGACCCTTTGTCGTACGGGACCGCAATTAAAGCAGAACTAAGTGCGACTGGTCGCTCATGTAACCTACTCATTAACTGTCTGGTGAATGTTTTAACTAGACACAGGAATTAAAGAGCGATTTTGTCATAAGCGCAAGGAAAAAATGAAACCAGAGGTATAATAATACCTTAGTTGTTTATTACTGTTAGTCAACAGCATGAATTGGTTATAACCTGCCAGCACCGCATCATAACGTGCCACTGAGGTGCTTGTAGTTGTGAATGTATGTATGCGGCACATGCTCCCACCTGGGCAAAGCGGTGTGATTTCCCCCTCCGTGGTCCTCTGCCTCCTCCCCTTTCAACTTCTCTCCCTCCTCCCAGAAGGCGCAGGCAGCCAAGCGGCACAGGCACAGCCCGGCCCTCCGCCAGCGCCGCAGCCTGCTGAAGCTGTGGCAGAAGATCGGCCTGCAGACGGGCAGCGAGCGCTTCCACCACACCTTCTGCACCTACTCCTGGTCGTGGAATGCCTGCCGGGAGCTGGTGACGGTCACCGACCTCCACAGACTGGACCGCCAGCTCCGCCACAGGCGGTGGCCCGCACGGCGGGGAATGGCGGCGGGCACCAGGCGAAGGCCGTGCCGGGATGCCACCGGAGGCCGGTGAACGCTGGACAACGGCGGCTTCGACCGGGCCTGCTCCCGTCCCGGTGTGTGAAATGCGAAATAAAAGCTGGGAAAAGCGTTTTTACCGCCGCGGTGGCCGCTTCCCGCCCAACACGGGCGCCGCCGTGACCGCCATTCCTCTGAGGCAGCGGTCGCGCGCTTCCCGCCACCGCCCCCACGTGACGAGGGCGGCCTCACGTGACCGCCGCCGCCGCCTGTCTAGTCCTCTTTCGGGTCGGACCGCGGGGTGGTGTTTCCGCTTCCGGTGGCCCTCGGCCCATCATGGCGGCGCCCAGAGAGGTGCCGGAGCGGCGGCCCTTCGGGAGGCGCTTCCTCACCGACCCCGCCCGCCTTTTCCAGCACAACGCCTGGTGAGGGCGGCCGCCACCTCCTCGCCCCGTCGGTGCACGCTCCGTATCCCCAGCCCTTTGCTGCCCGCCGCGGAGAAGCCCGGGGAGCCGGCCGAGGCGCTCCGGGCCGCTGCTGCCCTGTGGTGCCTCTCCGCGCCCGGCCGCGGGGTTTGGGGTGGGGT
>VYXH01005396.1:978981-1001216 GCA_013397275.1 Burhinus bistriatus
GCGCCGGGGGGCGGGCGCCCCCCCCCCCCCCCCCCCAGCCTGTCGGTAGTCCGGGGCGAGACGCTGAGTAACGGGGCTTTCGGCGGCCGGGGCGGGTCAGCCCCGAGTTGCCCCGCTCCGCTTCACGGCCGCAGACATTGTTCGCGCCCCTCTCCCAGCTCGCTGGCCCGGCGTCCGGGTTCGCCTTTGAACGGCCCGCCGGCGAGCGGAGCAAGCCGGGGGAGCTGGGGGAGTTGGGGCTGGCGGCCAGGCAGCGAGAGGGGCCTGGGGCGGGGGGCTGGCAGGCGGTGCCGTGAGGGCTGGGAGGAGCGGGAGGGCCCTGGGTGCTCGGGGGTGCTAATCACCGGGAGGGTCCTGAGCCTCCCTCGGCTCCTCCCAAAGCAGTTGGGATTCCTCAGGCCCCCTTGGTCTTACAGGAGAATTATTGGTTGTTTTACTTTGTAGCAATTCTTTCATTATTATAGTTAATAAAGTTAAATTATCTGCTCTCAGAAATCTGTAACCCTTCTCCATCTGTATACATTAGTGACTGATGTATAAATTGAACAAAGATTATTTTGCCCATCTGCTGCCACACAATGCTGTAACTGTGAGATCGAGCTAGGTGTTAAGCTTGGAACAGGAGGTCTTTGGTTGGAGAAAGCTGTTGTTTCAAGATGTTAGGCACCCAAATTCTTGAATTTGCTGGGAACTGAAGGTATTTTGCATTGTTGAAGTAAATATGTCCGCTTTTGGTCTCAAGCTGCTGAGCCCTATTGAGAATTGGGTATGTTTAATTTGTAATAAAGTAATATGTGCATGTATCAGCTTGTTATTCATTTTGGGATTATGCTATACCAAAGGTATGTTACAAAAGCATATCTGCAATAGTATTTCCCTGCAAAAACTCATAGTAATCTAGGTTTTTTTCCACAGACTTGACATTTAAGTCTTTGTTTTGTGACTTAATATCAGAAGACTAATTCCTCCTGAGGCCAGAATAGTGCTTCTTGATCCTTGTAGTCTGCTCTTCATTCACTTGTTTTAATGAAGAAAGGTCAAGTGAATCACTTTAATGACTACACAGCTGTGTATGCACATTTAAGTTAATAGGTTCTTAATACTTTAAAGCTTCCTGCATATTTTGCTCATAATTGGATTTAATATGACACTTTACCTTCCAAGTAACCTTACTGCCTTTTTTGTTTTAACTTGAGAAGGAAAACGTAGTTTTCTAAGACAGCAAAGTCGAATGGCTCATGTCAATGATCTGCATACGACCACCTACCTGGCAGTCACTAGTGCTTTTCACTGTGTGAGAATGGCAGTTTCTCTCCAAGGAGGCCCATTTATGCTGAGTGCTCTCGTGGTTTTATAAGTAAGGATTTATTTCCTCTAAATTTGGCTGAGCATCAAATAGGGAAAAGGATTAGGGGACAGATTTGGTGTTTCTTGGGATCCCTTCCAGTTACATCTTTTGTAATGCTGCAAGTGCAGTTCATTCAGAACTGGGAACTTTATGTGCTGATAGCTGTTGTACTGCTGCTGAGCTAGAATTAGAGATCACGGAAAAGCTCCACAGCTGTCAGTTTGGAGAGCTGTCTAGACCTTTCTCTTTTCTCTCTGTCTTTGCCCTACCATTCTCAGCTGAGTAGTTCATCTTATTTTTTACAACAGGGATAATGTGGAATGGTCAGAAGAGCAGGAAGCCAGTGCCAGGAGTAAAGTTCAAGAGAACAGCTCACAGCTATTGCCACAAGATAAACAAGGTACTTTTGGATACTATTGTAATGCTGAGTCTTAACTTGTTCGTACAAGAGCGGAACAGTCTGGCCAGAGCTGCGTATGTGTCATCATTTATTTCTCCCTTTCCCTTGTCTCCAGAATTACTTAAAATACATTACCTACTGGTTGATAATGAAAAATGGAGGAGGAGGAACCTTTCTGTTCTTTATTTACCACTTTGTGACTTTTCCACCTTCTCCAGAGACTCATCCTGCTGGAACAGAAATTATCTTGTCTGGGAGGAGTCATCTTGGGTTGAACTTCTTTGTTCATGTTGTGTATGTTTAAATACGTGTTAGTGTTCCTTGTCAACTAATTTCTTTCAGTGTAGAGCAACAGCCTCATTTAGTCTTATTTTCTCTGCTTGCTTTTGCTCTCTAAAGCTTAACTTCTAACAGGCAATCTTCTGCTTGCTTGCATGCTGTGGAGCTATCCCTAATACGAGCTTGATTTTTTTTTCTCTTAAGCGGGTCTAATAAAGTAGTGTCCATATTCATCTCTACCAGGTTAATAAACAGCATGAAAATTATTAAATCAGAAGCAAAGAAAAATTATGTTATCCTGATTGAAGTGTTTATCATCAGAGAGGCAGAAAAGGGATTCCAAAGTCTTTATTTCCTCAAACTTGACTTAAAGGATATTTATACATCCAAAATGCAAAGCTTACCTGAATCTGAATCAAGCTAAAGGTGCACAGCTCTATAGTCAATAACACGGTTGAAGCTGTTCTCAGTTGGTTAATAATGCATCTTTCCTCCACACCTGTTAGATATCATCCAGTCCCTTGAATGACGGTGAAATGGCTTCCTGTTCTCTGGTATGATAAGAGCCTTGTTTGATGATGATCTTGTTCTACCCTGCCGAGCTCTAGGATGGATCTGCTCCTTTTGTTCAAATTAAATTGAGTGTGTCATCTGTAAGGCGATGCTGAACACTACTGGAGCTATTGAGACATTTCCCATATAGCTTCCAGTTGTGTTCACAATAGCAAATTTAATTACACCAAAGAGCAACCCTCCTAATTTCTTGGATTCCCAGAAGTATCCAGCAGTTTCTATTGTGATGCCCATTGTGTTGAGTTCATTTTAAAATCTGGTTAACATTAAAGGATGCTGTCTGTCATGCTTTGAGAACCTATATACAACTACGAAATTGTGGAGCAATTTGCTGTTAGAGCAGTTTGTCAGGTCTTCGTGATGTATTTCCCAGACTGAACAATGGAGGCCAGTCAAATTTTGATGGTTGCTATTCAGTGGGAAGCGTGTGGAGACAATGGGATGGCTGAAACGTAGGGAAGCCAGCCCAGCCAAATGTGCCCGAAGGGTCTAGTATTTTGAGGATCAGTAATGTCCAAGCAGGAGAACAAAGGCAGGCTATTGGTCATTATGGCTGTATTATTCTGTGGACTTCTTGGGGCTGTCAGAATTTGTTCTGAAGAGGGAGAGAAGTTCTGTGGGGTTTGTCGAAGATGCGTCTCCTGGCTGGGAACAAAGAAAGAAGCGGAAGAGTTTCTCGGTTTCCTTTTGAAGCTCCATAATTAGCCCCCATGCAATTCAGGGGGTCCCTGGTTCTCTTCCTGTCTTTTCTGAACAGTTACTTTTGTTTGCCCTTCTTCTGCAAAGTGAAAGGGTGAGTATGGCCTTGGCTTTGGGGGTGTCCTTACAAAGACGAGCAGAAAAGTCCTTATCAAAAAAGTTTCTGGAGAAATCTGGCTCACACGCTGATGTCCCTATGAGCTAATACCACAGAAAGGATCTTGAAGCAAGTATTCTGTGAACTTTTCTGGCGTAAGTTGTGCAGGAAGTCAGACTGAAAAAATTAATATGGTCATTTTTTGGCTTTAGATCTGTTTCTTGCATTATCTTTGTCAGCTGGCCCTTGATTTCTTGCATTTATATTGTTACTGATCCTTTATTCCAGTGCTTTGAAAACATTAGGCTGTGAGGTAAATGAGCTTTAAATAAAGCTTCCACATGTGTGGATCAGAGTGTAGCAGCTGTTCAATAGCATCCAACAGAATTTCACAATAATGTAACACAGGAACAGCACAATGTCTTGTTTTGCATTATACTATGGCAAAAATGTGGGTAATCCAAAATGGCTGGGCTAGAATTTTGCCCCAGCACCTCAGGTAAGCATCCCATTACAGTCAGGCTGTCATGGGATTGTTAGGGACCAGCAGGAATCAGGACTTTATATTTTTATTAGGTGAAAGAGCGTCTCCAGCCCCGGCAGCCTTGCGTATCACGACTAGTACATGGAAGAAGTGACAATTCAGGAAGGAGTGTGCCAGGGTACGAATCAGTAACACTTCTTCCTCTGATATTAGCAGTCATTGACTTCTCCTATGCAAATAGTAAACTGACTTGACGCTGCTTACTTTGAGCTACGGTGAGATCATGGCACAAAGTTGCTGCTCTAGTCTAATATCAGACATTAAAATTTGTTTCAGTTCGGAGTTTAAGGACAAGGCTTCCTAAAAGCAGAAAATCCTTGCAGTTGAGGTAAAGAAATTATTTTTATATATAGCTGTCTGTGCTTCAGGGATGGATCCTACTGAAAATATACATATGACTGACTTCTGGTTCTTTGTTACAGCCATTTTTGTCTATATTTGGCTGAGGCTACGTATTTTTCCAGGTGTTCTTGGTTCATTTTACTGTCTCCCTTCAGATATCTTCTAAACACTGGTACGCTTTTCAGAAAGACTGATAAACTGCAGTTCAGGTAATAATACGAGTCTCCAGTTTTAAGATGCCTGCTTTTTCTCTTAACCCTACTCTTAGTAGATGTTGGAGAGAGGTCATCCATTCTCACGTACAATCGTCATCTTTAATTGTGGGAGAATCATTTGCATTCAGTAATGCACTTGTTGGTGTGCGAAGATGGCTGAGGAGTTGCATGTTACTGAAATGCAGTTGGGATCTCTGGCCGTGGATGTTAATGTCTCTACTATAATTAGCTCTTACTTCCCAAGGCAGAGAACGCATCGCATTGATGAGAATTCAGGAAGTCAGCTGGGTTCGTAACTTCCCATGGAAAAAATAGTTCCCCTAGAACTATAAAAAATAGGTCCCCTAGAATCTGTGAAGGTGTGTGGAAATAATGCTGTGGGTGACTCGAATTTCATTAGATCATGGCTTTGTAAGAGTTTTTCCAGCTTTCTGTGATACTCATCTTGCTACTGAAACATATCCACTTTATGTGAAGAAGAAAAATGCTTGCTGCTAAAATTAACTCTTATCACCTTTAGTCTATCCACCTTAACACTCCACTATTACTTTAATGATGGTGGTCACTTCTGTTGGTTCCCCTCTTTCGTTTTAATTTCGTAAATGCGTGTTGCTCTAACATGCGCAGAACTATGGAAAACAAAGTGCTGTAGGCTGGACTCTAGCAATACTTGTGTAAAAAACGCTGTCCTGTAATCTTGGAGTATTGCGCAGATGCTAATTGAGCTTTCTGCCAGGCCTGTATAGTTGACTAATTTTTCTGTTTCTCCATCTGAAAAAAGGGGTAGTGTGTTGGACAGGAGCTCTTCAACTCCAGGCAGCTATGGTAGAATTCCTTAGAAGTTGCAAGTGCTTGACACTTAGTGTCATGAGGCTCCAAATGAATTGTTCCAGCAAAATGAACAAGTTAGTGTTAGAGATGGAAGTAAAACCTGGATTTCTTCATTCCAGTCTCCTTCAAAAAGGCCTTTTCTGTTGTCAGCTTTCTTTAAATCCTACCAGGAGACAAACAGTTTCCTCTTCCCTGTTCTCTTTTTAGTCCTAGCAAAGTGACTGTGAGAAGGCAGGCTGCATGTTTATGTGGGGTGGCACAATTTAAATAAAGGTGATTTACAATCAATAACCTTACGTATTAAAGCAGATTGCTGAATAGATGTCTGCAGTGATCCCTCACTGTCTGAACTGATTAAACTCTGAGACCTTCTGTTTTGACTGCTGGTGATGTTTTTGTGTTCACAGAGGAATATGAGGTGAATGCTAAGAGGTACTGGGATGACTTTTATAAAATCCATGAAAATGGCTTCTTTAAGGACAGACACTGGCTGTTCACTGAATTTCCTGAGCTGGCACCTAACAGGAACCCAAGTCAAAATGGGGATTCTGTGCATGAATTTAGTAACAAAGAAGAATCCAACAATGAAGGACTGGGAAGCTGTGAAAATGGACATTGTTCGTTGGAAACCAGGGCCGAGAATCAGTTAAACATAGTAAAAAGCACACCTAAGATCTGCACAGAGGAGTTGGCTACACAGAAGTATAGCGAGCTGAGTCAAAGGGATGGAGATTACCCAGGATCCTCTGCATCTTACCGTGTATTGGAGGTAATAGCTCTAAAACAGAGTGTCAAACATCAAACAGTCCCTTGTATCAGTGTTAGTGTGACTGGCACATAGAAATATATATCATTGGCAAAGAGCAAGTGAATGGGGTGATTGCCTTAAGTCAGTAAAATGCAAAAAACAGAAGGCAGCTTAGAACTGAATTAAATCTGTTGGGATTCTTTTGGTTCAGGCTGTGAATTGTCAGAGCACAAGAATCGGAGGAAGTTTTTTGAGTTTAAAAGACAAACTATTACTTTCAGCTGTTGAAACAAGCATTTAAAAGTCAACTTTTGAAGAAGCTGATTCTTTTACTTGTCTGTATAGAGCTTTCCCTTGCCATTTATGTTTTGCCTGTTTGTGCTGACTCTTGTTTGCCTTGGGAGGTGTGAAACAAAACAATGAAACCGAGAATGTAAAGGTGCTGTTTGGTTTGTTCCTTATGGCCCATGTAATAACACAGAATCTCAGACTGATACAGGGTTTGTCCCAGAAACTCTGGAGGATGTCTAAATATTAGACTCCTAACAGCTGGTAATGACCTTTTGCTCTGCCACCTCTAGTTTGTTCACTGTAGATACCGCTGGTTTTGATGAATGCTTCATGTTCTATGGAAGTCCCACCCTTCCAGGGAGAGGCTGTCCTTTTGATTTTTTTATTTAATCTGAGGCTTTGAGACTTCCTCAGACTTTGATGTTCTTGGGTCATTGTGGCTTTCCTGTTTCACCTGAGTACTTTCAGTAATATCTGTCACTGCAAGGCATCAGCGGTGTTTTCTGCTCCATCTATTTCAATTTTACTGATTCCTTAAACATTCGTTGGGCAAATTCCCAAAACCCAGTTATGTGAGCTATCTTCTCTTCAAATGGGAGCAAGTAAAAGGAATAATAAGGCAGAATCACTGTAGGCCTAGTTGTAACTTGAGGAAGAGCCATCTAGTGAAGGAAACTCTGAAACAGCAGGATGTAATTATAGTAAAGCAAATTTTTTTCTCCGTTGCTCTGATTTTCTATGGAAGTGAATGCAACTAATCCGTGGCCTTTGCCAATGCTTCAGTGACTCATTCTGATAGTTCTGCTTGGGATTCCAGCAATAACAGTTTCCAAAAGAGTAACAATATATAGCTTGTTAGTAAGATTTCTAGGAGAACTGGCTTAGTGGTTTCCCACAAATGCTTATATGTAAGCCTGCTCTTCAGAGCTGAACATATTCAGATCTTGCAGTGAGATTTGCAAATCATCGCTGCTATGCTCTATTGTAACTCATGAGTTGCTCTTTGTTCCATGGCTGTAGAGAGATGATTTGGAATTAGCTGCACGGGACATGCTGAAGAAATCATTTTCACTATGTGTACATCTACTTTGTTTGTGCAGGTTGGCTGTGGTGCTGGAAATACAGTCTTCCCAATTTTACAAACCAACAAGTAAGTAGTTCTCAGTAGGTTTTTACCTGCGTGATATACCAGCCTCTGAAAAACAATTGGAAAAGTGTCGCGTGTGTTCTTAGTTTACACAATCTCAGAGAAAGTCCAGATGCAAATAGTGCCTTTGCCACGTGCAACTTCAGATTATTGTGTTTTGAGCTTGGAAATCTTTGGGCTGAGAATGCAGGCAATGAAACATAATGCGAGTTTACATGTCTCATTCTGAAAGCATTTTCATACAGGCCTTAGTGCCTTTCCTTTTCCAGAAGGAAAAGTAAGCAATCAGTTCCATATGAGAATAACTGAGGCATAAAAGAGCAATGTGATCCACCAGATTTTGCACAACACATTATTGATAGAGGTAGACTAAAGCCCAGGATTTCTGGCTTCCAGTCCTGTGCTCTGTGCATTCAAGGCACTTGTGTAATTCCCATGGAGCACCTTTATATAAATGATGACAGTTTCTTTTATTTTATTTCAGTGACCCAGGCCTTTTTGTTTATTGCTGTGATTTTTCTACAACAGCTGTGGATCTTGTCCAGGTAAACTCAGTGGTGACTTACGAAGGTAGGAAGTACATGGTGCCAATTGCACACTAACACAAATATCTCACAGCTGCCACCGGCTGTCTAGCTGTGTTGGCAGCTTTCTGTTTTGATCTAGCCCTGATGCTGACCCTTGTACCGGTAAATCAGGAAAATGAGCCATCAAAGATTGTAGAAATGAGGGAAGTTGGAGTTTTCAGAACGTCACACTGGCAGCAGACAAGTCAGCCAGATTTTCTTTCCCCTGTGGTTGGAAGTACTTTTTTAAATCCAGTGCTCTTTTAGTTGAGTAACTGCTGAACCTTGAAAACATTCAGGCAATTTTTTTAACAGGAACTGAAGCTGGTTTTGGATTGTGTGTGCATTACTGTCGCTGCAGTTCTGGGAACGTGGTCTGATTGCTTCTGCACAGACAGCTGAGGAGAGATACTGCTGTCTGTGGAGCAGGAGGCTGTAATTTAGTCAAAGAATAAATACTACTAACAAATTTCAGGTCAGAACAGAACGGAGAATATATGAAGTATCAAATGTAATCAGTCACTTCATGAGATGAGATGGGGAGCGCAGCAGCAGAGGCAGCATGCCATTTCATCCTCTTAAGCTGACACAAGCACTGTTTATAGAGGCTGCTGCAATTTGTAGCAGCAACTTCAGAAAAATATACGACTTCTTTTTAGAAGTCTAAATGTGGTTTTTAAGAGCGTAACTTTAGGCAGCCAGGTTTGACGTTTGGGGTATAGGGAGTAGTCTGCTTGTAGTTGAAATGAATATTGATTTCAGTGATGCAGAGAGGGGCCCTGACACTCTCACTTTTGTAAAGATTTCCAGCTTAACTTCTTACCACTATTAGTGGAAAATCTGACCTTAAAATTGCAATAATCCCTCAATCCAGTTTTGGGGTTTTGGCAGTGCTGATTGTCTGAATGTAACAACTCCAAAGCTCTTTGTAAATATCCCATGTGTACTTATTTTTCACTTTTTGCCCCTGTTCCTTGTGTGACCAGAGAACCTATCTGACCCCATCTGCCTTAGTCTGGCAAGGCTGAAACAGATCTCTGGACATACAGTTTTATTATGTGAAAGTTAAAATGCTCCCATGTCCAGATAATATTGAGATCAGTGTCTGCTGCTAATGCTCTGATTTCTCTCCCCTTAAATACAGAACAATGTGGAATACGATTCTTCTCGCTGCTTTGCATTTGTCCATGACCTGTGCAATGACCAAAGTCCTTTCCCAATGCCAGACGAGAGTCTTGACGTTGTTATTCTTATCTTTGTCCTCTCAGCCATTCTCCCAGAGAAGTAAGTTTTAATAATTCCTTCTGGTTGCAGAAGATAAAGAACTGAAGTTCTATATGCATTAATAGTAGGTCCCCTCATATCACGCAAAATTAAAGTTTGTTCTGTATCTGGTCCAGTTTTCCATTAAGCCTCTGAAAATGAAACTTGCAGGTACTTTCTGTTGTGACAAATTCTGGTACAGGATAGGTGTGATTTGCAAGTGCTAAGTGACTATAGGTGATGTCTTGCTGCGCTCACAGTTGCCCACCTGTTCTGAACCCCAGCCACACTGAGGATGCTAGATTTTAGGGCTCAAAGGCTAGAAGCATTTCTTGTGTGGCAGGTGGCAAGAAGGGAGGAGACAGGTTCAGAAAACATTTTTAAAAAGTGCTGTGGTCTTAGTGTGACAGTGTGTTACAACTTGGTCTCTCTTTCTTGTTCCCGTTTGTTTTATTTCACAGCATTTTTCAAGTTCACTTATTACTTGTTTTACAGAAACCAGTGGAGATATTTTGTAATTAGTAGAGAGAGCAGTTAATCCCTTATGTGGCAGGCTAAGTTATCATTGTAGAAAGAAAAGCAGAATCAAGGAGTGTCAGAAATAAGGTGGCCAAATAAAATCAGCCAGCCTAAATCTGAGAGAGCTCAGAAGAGTGCTAGCTTTTGGTAGCTCTTTATATGAAATTGAAACATGTATAAAACTTCATACCTTCTTTTTGGGAAGGAGGCTAAGGAAACAAGCATCATTTTGCCAAGTGATGAATACTTCTGTTTTGTTCTCTCCTCAGGATGCAATGCATCGTTAACAGACTGAGTCGCCTTCTGAAACCAGGAGGAATGATTTTGTTACGAGATTATGGCCGTTACGATCTGGCCCAGCTTCGGTTTAAGAAAGGTACTTTCCCTGCCCCCCCCGGGGAGTCTTGCCAGATCACTAATAGATGATGCTTCTCTGGAGTACTGTCTACCCTGTTTAGGAGGCAGCTCATTAATTCTCCTTAAGCACAGCATGCTCTGGGAGAAGTGCCTCTTGTCTTTACGTGCAGTTGGATGGCAGTTGTTGATTTTTAAGTGATAACTGGTAACTGCTTAAATCCCTCTTGCCCTTAGGTCAATGTCTGTCTGATAACTTCTATGTGAGAGGTGATGGCACCAGAGTCTACTTCTTCACACAAGGTAGGAGGCTACAAAACATCCCTCTGACTCTCCTCACCTCTTTTTGTCCCTGTACCACTAGCTTTTTCCAGCCTGTCTCTCTCAGAGCAGTGTGAAATGTTGTGTCTCCCAATTGCACAGGTAGCTGGGCTTGCCACTGGCTGATGCGAATATGGTGTGGCAAATTCCTTAGTGGAAAATCCTTTTAGAGAAAGACTAGTGTGTTTGGTACACTGGGAGGGGTGGGATTGGAGGAGTTCTCCTTGAATTTTGTTGCCTGTGGTGGGGTGGAGTGAGAGGGACACCACTTGAAGGAACTTCTTTTAACTTTACTGTTCTCCTACAAGGAAATAAGAAGGGTGAGGTTCAGCATAGAGCTGAGGCAGCCTCTCCAGTTCTGCTGCTGCTTGGTGTTCAGCAGGGGTTGCGTTCTTCCTGCTTATCACCAATTGCACCTCCAGTTGCTTCCACTGCGGGCCCCTCTGCGCAGTCAGTTTTAGAGCGGTGGCACAACTGCAATGACCTATTCCCTTCCCCACTGCACAAATCTTGTTTGTCACAACAAAATTAATGTTTAATGCGTGTTTGGCAAATGCTTCATGATGGCAAGCATCTGATAAAAGAGCACAAGCTGGGACCTGTTAGCCCTTTTCTGCAGAAACTCCATACAAATCATGTGCTCCCAGGCTGCAGTTGAGCAAGCTCTCTGCTGCTAAGCAGGACTCGGTCTGGCTTTGCCCAGGGCCAGTGTGCTGGGGCGCTATAATACTTATTTGCTTGGTCAGGAATACCTGCCAGTGTAAGTGTTGCAGCCTCCAGGGCGCTAAGTGCTTTGAATGGGCCCCAGCAGGGTGTGGTTTTTTTAAGGATTTTTTTCCCCAAACTTAACCTTAATGAAGCCCGTTCCCCTCCAGCCTATACATCACAGATCTTATTGCCACCATTTAAAAGCATAGGTCTGATCCCGTTCTTTGCTCTTGCAGACTATGAAATTCCTCTGGAGAGAAGGGGGAGGCAAGAGGAATGGATCTGTCCCTACTTGCCAGAAGATGCTCCCTTAATTGGTTACTAGAGGCCATACCCATGTCTGAAACTGCTGCTGTTTTCTCTTTGTTGAGTCTCTATAATTCTAGTTGTCCTCCAAATAATTATTTCCTTCCTTGGTAGAAGGGAAACTAGAGAAACAGCGCTCTTAATCGCCCTCATAGTACAGTAGTTAAGTCCTGTCTGATTTTGTTTCCCTGCCAGAGTGGGACCATGAGTTTCCTCTGGCCCATCTTTCAACATAGTTTAGCCCTCAGTCTGAGCAGGTATCAGTTAAATGAAAGCTATGGCATCCTCAATCTCCTTCTCTCTGCTTCCAGATGAATTAAATGATCTCTTCACAACAGCTGGGCTGGAGAAAATCCAGAATCTGGTTGATCGGCGATTGCAAGTGAACCGTGGGAAACAAATGACAATGTATCGAGTATGGATCCAGTGCAAATACCGCAAGCCTACGGCCCCTCAACTGTGAGGAAACGGGGCATGCTTTTTAGGTTGGAGCCTCTTCATGGCCACGTGCGGTGTGTCCTCCTGGTGAGATGCGGTTTTACAGAGTTCAGCGCACACAGGACCTCAGTGCCTTTTACAGTGCCTAGCATCACTTCAAGTGAGTTTTGCTAAGGACGAATGCTCTAAGAGGAGACCAAGCAGTATTTTAGAAGTCTTGCTACTGGTCTGAGTTTTTTAAATTGTTTATGGTTTTAACAACTGTCAGGCTGTCTTACAGCAGCTGAGCAAGTTGAGTAGCGAGTCACTCTTACTCGGGATTTCCGCATGAAACAGAAAGATCTTTGACCTTACATCTGTGTTGTGCACTCTTGTCTTGGGAACAAAAACCATACAAAGGATAAATTTGTTCTTCTTTGCAGCTGGTCACTGTGCCTAATACAGATCCCTTAGCCAACTTATCTCATGAAGCTCTCTTCCAGTTGTTGAGGTTTGTGCAAATCCACGAGTTAAAATACATTGATCAAGGGCAGGAACTGAAAACATGCTAGTTTCTCTGTGCCAGCTTCCCCATGGATGCCTCGTGGTGTGCAGATAACCTGTGGAGAAAGCAAATTATGTTGCCTTGCCCTCACTATCCACAAGAATGTTCATCAAGGGAGCTAGCACGCTATAGATCAGGTTCTATAAATTCATATCAAGCAAGGTTCAGGCTTTCAAAGATTTGGGGCTGATGCCAGTTTTGGGGCACCTCCAGAGTGCAGAGTATCACAAGCAGCTCACGGGACCAGGGTTTACGCAGAATTACCCACTTTTTGTGCTTGAACAGTGAGAAACTGCAGCCCCCAGGTGACGAACTGAACTGCCCTGCCATGGTGGTGTGCTAAACCCAAGGAGACAAGACACCTGTCTTTGATAAGCAATCTGAAGAATGTCTACCACTCTTGTTTAATTTCTTGGAGGAAGCCAACATTGTGGCTTTCTGAAGGTATTTCCCCACCTTTGACAGCAAATAGCTTTTATCTCAGCTTGTTTTCTTTTGTTATTTTTAGGGTGTGGTACAACAGGTATTAGAATAAATTTTGTGGTAATACTTTTCAGTGCTGCTTTGATTACTATAAATCAGGCTTCTACAGAAATTCGCATGCTTCTGCGTGCCTGATGTGAAGGATTTGAACCACCGTTAGGTAACTACAGTTGTTTTTCCTCTTCTGTTATCCTGGGGCTCACTAATGCCTGCTCTCGTCTGTCAAGACGGGAAAGCCTTGCCTGGCATCTCCTACCTTGTTTTAGTTCATGAAACAACAAGGTCTATTGTGTGTGCACCGCTGGCTGAAAAGCAGTTCATGCTACACAAAGCATGTATATTTTGTTAGCTAGACACTTGTATTTGTAGCTTACAGTTGCCTAAGAATAACTGTCAACTATAGAGACATGTAGGTTATGAAATAACTGCTGTCTTGAAACAGGGGAGAAAGGGTAAAAAGATGAGGAAACCTCATTACTATCTTTGGAGAGTGTGCAGGAGTCCTGGAGAGTCAAACTAGGAGCACCCAGATTTGTGAAGCTTTGGAAGGGGCTGTAGCAATACCGTCTGCTGGGCAGGCGGCAGCATGATCAGTTCATAACTTCTGCATCACTTTGTCACCTGCAGTTATTGGTATGTCTGCTATCCGAAGGCTTCTGGGTCAGAACATTTCAGCCCTTCCTGTGGAAAGGTAACCCAGCAAATCCATTCACACCACAAAGGCAGGCTGCAGTGCTAGGGGGGGGAATGGAAATGCACCATTGCTTTTCTTTATATATCTAGCCCTTTTAAATAACATTGAAAGGGAATCAAATAACTGGGAGGAGAATTCTTGTTCAAATTGTTGTACTATATTTTCTAAATAGGTTAGAGACTTCCCAGCGTCTGCAAATGAAATAGGAGGAGATAAGGCTGCTTTCTTTCTAAGCACATTTGACTTCTGCCAGGCACAAGCCTGACCCAACCCAGAAGCTGTGGAGTCGCTGTTATGTTTTCATGGTAAACCTGCAAAGTCTGGTTCCCTGGCAAGGTTGGTACCTCAGGCAAGGTCTAGGCAAAACACAGCTCAAGGGCTCTGGGAGCTGAGCAAGTTCATGTCTTCTCATCTTATCCAGGCAAAGAGTCAGGCTTAGCAAAAGAAGTCCTGTGAGTGTTCGACGTGACGTGACTCATGTAACCAGCTCTGTTGCTTTCAGTGAAAGACCTCCCGTGTGTTCCTGGTGCCTTAGGCAGTTCCCTTGGGGTCCTTTCCCTCTTGGTCCCCGGAGGGGGACCTCCTCCTGGGATAGCTTTATCTCCCTGGAAGAAAAATTATTGACTGGGGTAAACAAGCAGCATAATTAGTGTGAATTAAAGTAATTTGAAAAATGCCTTATTAATCATCCAAAGGCTTGTAAGCAGCGCAGGAAAATGTGTTTTTAATTATAAACATGATTTATTTAACGTTAATGGACTCCCCTTTAAATTTAAACTCCTGAATGGGAGAAAATGAAGGCTCGTAATTTATTTGTTTCTGCTTTCAAGGCTACGTCCCAGTTGTCTTGCCTGGTTTTGACTTGGGCTTCATGCAAAAACTTGCAGCCCTGTGAGCCTGCAGCCATTGAAGTGGCTCTTTGCCTTTCTTAATGCTCTTCATTCTGCTGGAGTATTTAAGCAATCAGTGAACATGAACCATGCTGGGCAGACATGCTTTTGTTTCCAGTCCTGTCGGTGTTCAGAAAGCAACAACTTAATGGCCTTGAATTGAGCCAGGCCTCCTACAGGCAGATACTGTCTGAGTTTCCTTCATTGATCTCCGCCAGCTCCTGTTCTCTCTGAAGCATCTGCTCTCCTGCGACTCCGGGCCTTGCCTCCCACACACCTCTGCTCAGGTACCTTGGTCCTGACTTGCAGCAGCTTCTGCCATTCCCACCTTGGGCCTGCTGAGCAGGCTGGGTTGCACAACGGCTTCCTAGCCTGTTCAAAGGAAATCTCTGAATTCTCTTGTACTGCATTGAAAAGCCAGGTTAAGTGCCTTTATTTTTTTTTCTTTTCTTTTCGTCTTTTTTTTTTTTCTCTCCTCTCTTTAGCAGCGTAACATTAGCTTTAAAGCCATTCTGAACGTATCTGCTCTGGTTTTGTTGCCAGCATTCCAGTTTTGTGGTCTGTAGCTTGTCGAACCTCCCAAGCAGAAGAGATGATTTCATAGCTCTTCAGAGGCACTGCCCCTGCAATTCTGGAGCCAGACATTGTTACACTTCGGAAAGTCTGGTCCTGGCTTTTGCCAGAGGATGGTGGATTTCCTCGGAGGTTCGTAGATTGTTTTGGCTGGAAGGGAACTTTATCATCACCTATTCTGACCCTTTGCATAACCCTTTCATGTAGGGATTATGGCATCAAGGCTGTGACTTGGGCTGAGCCAGAACTAGTCCTTCGGAAAGGCTTTCAGTCCAGCCATGGTGCTGAAGGCTCCTGTGAGCAACAGAGAACGCTTTGTCTTCCCAGGTACATCGTTCCTCTCACGGCATCCTGGTTTCACAGGTCGGCTAGAAACTGGGAGGCAGGAAGGGAACAGGGGAGGTAAAGAGAGCAGGAGGCTGGGGAGTATTTCTGATGCCCTCACTTCGAAAATAAATAAATTGTAAATTCTACTGAAAGTTGGAGCTTTCTCAAGATCTTCCTGACAGCACAGGAAAGCGGTAAACAGCAGTCATCCGTAGTGATTTTTATTGTTACAACAGTAATCATCAAGTGCTTCTGACCGGAAGCATGTGAGACCAGACGCAATTGTCTTCTCTCCCAAATACTTCACCTCCACCTTCTCAGGGTACGTCACCACCATTCCTAATTCTGTAGTTAGTTGTAGAGCTCCAGGATAAATGAGACCTGATTATTTTCAGTACAACAGAGGTGCGAGCAGAAGGAACCTCCATGTACACATGCCAGCGGCTTTTGGCATTGTGTCGTAACTAAAGCTGAAAGAGCTTCCTCTTGTCTTTGGCATTGGGATGAGCCCTGGCTGGTCCCCGGTTGGATTCCCTATAGGAATCACAGATCCAAACTGAACTGTTTTTCCTGAGCACAAATGAAAGATGCACGGGTTTCAGTGCCTAAAAGTGAGGGCACAGATGAGGCTGCAGGGTTTAAGTTATTAAGGGATTTGGGGAGCATCCTTCCATCTCTGTAAAGCCAGATGGAGGGAAACTGAGTCATGCAGTCATCTCTGTTCTCGGATCAGTCGACTGGATCTGTTTTGTCAATCAGAGCAGTGCCACCACTTTTGATTTGGTGCCATATTGGGGAAAATTAGTCCAGAAGAGAAGACACATGATCAGGATCACTTTTGCTATTGTGCCTATTCATCTACCTTGACAGGGGTGTGTGCTTGGCACGCATCTTTTTGTACAGTGTCCGTAGGATTCTGACTGTAACAGTGTTGTTGCATACATTTTCAGGGCACGATAAAAGTTACTAAAAAAGTGAGGGGGAAGGAGGAATTTTTTTGGAGAACTCTCTTGCAGAGTGAAGTGCTCTAGAGGGAAGGAATTGTCAGCTCTGCCTAATCAGCAAAGCTCTGGAGTTTGTGCTTAGCTCTTGCTGAAGGCAGTAAGTTCCTGTGTGCAAGTGCCTTGCTGAATGGGAGCTTGCGTTGCTGAGAAAGTGGGACACAGTGCAGGAAATTACCTGTGTAGGCAACAGTGAGCACTAATTTCAGCTAAATAGGATGTAGCTACCTTTATTACGGAGAGCACAAACCAGACCCGGCAGCTTGGCTGGAGCACAGGCAGGGAGAAGCAAGAGAAGCTTAACCATGTGTGCCTCTGCTTTTGCCTCCTGCCCAAAGGCTGCATGACATGACAGGAGGTGTCCTGCTTTTACTCTTGAAAATACCGTCTTTGACCCGCACTTGGATGAGTGGGAACTCGCAGTGATTGGAAAGCATTGATGACAAAGATCACTAGCAAATCTAACGTGTCAGCACATGCCTGGAGCTCCCAGCCTGTTGGTCCATGGCTATTTCCAGGAAGGGAGAACATCCTGGTGAGGTTTGGACCCTGCTGCTCTAAAACATGCTCCCTGGTATTGAATAACCCCAAAGAGTCTTCACTGCAAGCGCCAACACAGTGTGTGAACAGCAACTTGATTTTGGGGTGGAGAGCGAGCATGACTGCTGTATTCAGGTTGTTTTAATGTTTTGTAGTCCAAAGGACCCTTTTAGCTCTTGCATTTTCATGTTATTTGGGGGATGGGGAGTTCTGGGGGATTGCAGCCAATCTTTGGCCTATGAAACTTTCTTCCGTCTCGTGGGAAGTGGGAAGTTGCCCTTTGCGGTCGTGGGTCGCAGAGGCCGGGCTCACACCTCTGTGTTGTGCCTGGGGAACACCAGGGGTTCTGCTCTACACCTGTAAGTGGAGAGGTACCCTGCCACGCTGCTCCAGGGGCACTGGATGTGGCTTTCCTCATGGAGAGAGAAAATTGGCTGATCTCCCCTGAGACGACTTCTTCATCCGTGGGACCAAGCACGAGGCATGGTGCTGGGTCCCCCTCGTCTGGGGAGCACCACCCAGGCAGGTACATTACAGTACAGTCTTAAATTACACAGCCGCACGTTTTTTTCCACATTCGGTGCCAAGGGTGGATGCGAAAAGGTTGAACAAGGTTGCATGGAAAACTAAATCTGGCTTTTCCTCAACTTCAAGTGACTTCTTCCCTACTGAGACGAGCCTTGTTATGAAGGTTGGTATGTATTTACAGACATTCACACAGAGGCTGAATATACTTACAGAAATACGCATGCAGTAACTCCAGCTTTACAATAGGATGTTGATTTAATTTTCCTCTTACACAAATCTCGGAGCAGTTTGTTTAATTGAGGCTTTCAAAAGCCCTGTAAGGTAGGGTGTTATTATGCCCGTTTTGTGCAGGAGGAAGAGAAGCAGGGGGCAAATCCTGCTGAGAGTAATACCCTCTTGTATTCTAGGAAGCTGGTAGTGAGTGAGGACAGGGAAGGATTTGCTGGCACATAAAGGAGAATCACATCATTTCAGGTGCGTGCAGAAGAAAAAAAAAAAGGGTTTTGGTTCCCCTCGGCAGGGCTGTGGTGGTTGCACAGGTCCACGTTCCTCCTCCGGCAGGCAGGCAGGACATGCGCTCCCTTGGATCGGGGCACGGCTCTGAGGTTGCGCCTGGCTTGCTGCATGTGTGGAGGTTGAGCGACCTGGATGCTTTCCTACTGGGTTCGGGTATCAAAGCCTCCCTAATGGGATACCTGAAGGTGTAGACAGAGGGAGGGGCAGGAACAACCTCCGAGATAAACTCCATTGTGTGGGAGGGTGGAGGCTCTCCGAATGGCCTCAGGAAGGAGTCAGGCGATGGCATGTTATCTTTGAGTAGCTGAGATACCAGCTTTCTCCCAGTCTAATGAAAATGAGGAGAGACCCTTTTAATGTTCCTAGTGAGGGAAAGGCTGCGAGAGCCCTACCCTTAGTAGATGCTCACTCCACAGGAGGGTGAGATGTTTTGAATAGTCCTTCACTTGCGACTCATCCCTCCTTAGGTACACCAGAATCTGCTCTGCAGACCAGGATTGGCCTCTTCTGGATGTGGTGCCTCGAGGTGAGATCATCCCCCAGTGCTAAAACCTTAAGAAACTTGTTGAGTGCTGAATGCTTTTGTTGTTGGTTGGTTGTTTTGGTTTTTTTTCCCCTCAATGGCTGTAAAATTTTCAGATTTGAGATCACTGATGCCAGCTTTTACCTTTTAAAGGCTCAGGGTATTTGATGCTTTTCTCAAGTCTCCAGCTCCTGGCATCCTGCTGCCACTGAGGAATCTCAGCTCTCTTTTTTTGTGTATGTGTTACATTCTGTCAATACATTTCTAGACCTCATGGCAGTACAGAAATGCTAGAAAAGATGTAGTTAGAGTATTTCACAAGCCTGGAAAGCAGAGAAGGTCACCAAAACCACACTAAAAAATCAGGAGCTTGACTTTGGGTATTTTATCTTTTCAGAATTCGAGACAAAGACCTTGCATGCTGTTTTAAAATATCTATAAAATCGTACCTAATTTGGGTCAAATCTAACATGGGTTAACAGCAAAGCGGTGATGCAAAGGCAGGGGTTTGCCCTTATTTTGCTAAGCACGCCGTGCTGGAGGGGAGCTCTCGGAGACGGCGCAAGTCGAATTCAGTGACAGAGAAAATGGCTGCTGCAGCTGAGTAGCTCTTCAAAACATGACACAAGCGCAACGTGCCAAGGATATTGCTGACGTCCAAGGAGACCAATGCAAGAAGATGAGAGCTGCCACGGGGGATGTAATGGGATGTAATGGGAAGCGTTAACACTGGCTGATGGCAGACCTGGGGAGCAGAATGCTGTACGGGAGGAATCTGGCAGAGACGGTGGTGTGGGAGGGCTGGCTTGCCCCCATGAATGAGATAATATTTGGTCAGCCATGTACGTACTGCGTTGCTCGTAACCGTGCCGTGGCCAGCTCTCAAACCAGCTCTTCTAAAAGGACCAGAGCTCCGGGGCTCTTACGAAGAGTATGAAAAAGGGGGGCAAACAGAACGCTTTTCATGTGTCGCTCAAGTGTGGGCTGGAAGGAGGAGTTTTCCTGCATGGGAATTTTTGGAGATCCAAATATTTTCTTCTCATGCTGGGCCAGAAAGTCAAACATACTGAAACTGTTCACAAACTGAAATACTATGGGGAAAATCATTTGAGATCGACAGAATTTTGTTTTCCTAACCTTTTGATGCTTTATAGGCTTTTAGAAGTAGTATCTTAAAAGTTGACATTAGAGTTTTTAATTGAATCAGAATTTTTCCTATACAAAATTATTAAATATTTACATATTCCAGCCACTTCAAATTAGAAAACCTTTCCCTGTAAAAACAGAAAGTCACAAACTGACCTTTTCTTGCCAGAAGCACATTCTAATAACTTGGCTTTCCTTGTTTAGAAAACAGAATTAAAAAACAACAACAGTCTACCACTACTGTGCTGAGTCCCAGCCTGGGGGATTAGCTCCCGCGGGAGATAACACCATAACAAAGAGTCCAAGTGTGCTGTGTCTTATCACCGATAAATACGTTTTTACCTTGGAGACCGTTGCTGTTCCAGGGAACCCAGTCTCGGATGCCCTGGCACAGCGTGGTAAGAAGTGAGGTACCAGGCTGGGACGGACGGTGCATCCCTGCTCAAAGCAGTGTCTTGGTGGAGTGCAGAAGGAAAAACCTACTGAGATTGCTGACCTACGGACTCTGTCTGCCCTGGGAAATCTGTCTGGTAACTTACTTCCTACTGAGGCTATCATCAGATGAAGTTGTCAAAAATCCTCTTGTACCTATCTGGCAATCGGCAGACAGCAAGCAGTACCCTTAAAAGGCTACTCCAAAATTTCTGCCTACGGCCAGAAATACAGTCACAACTTGTTGATGCTTTTTCCCCTCTGCGCCACAGAAAGACGAGTGGCCATGTCCTGTGTGAGCTGCTATTTTGGCATCTTGGGAAGGAAACTGCAGCTGAAAGCATTGCTCTGAGCTCCTCTTGGGAGCACAAAGGCGGAGAGGACAGTATTTGAGTTTGCAGCAGACGAGTAGGGAAGGATGGGACTGGATGGCTAACCAAGGCTAAGAGGAAAGGGTTTGTGGGCACTCGCAGCTTGCTGAAAATCCAGGAGCAGAGGTGAGCCAGCGGAGCCCTCGGATAGCAAAGCTGCAAGGGCTGTCTTCCCAAAGCTCCCCCAAAACGTACTGAAGGGGACACGCTGGAAGGGGACGTGCTCATCTTCACAAGCGAGAAGAGAAACCCCAACCATTTTGCCGAGTGCAGAGGAACATGGGGCAGGGAGAGAGGCAGGTCACAAGAGGAGGACGGATGGTGCAACCTCAGCTTATCGGGTTCGTTACCAGAAGTCACCACCCGCTGCTCCAGCCTGACCCCAGCAGAGCCCAGGACTGCAGCCACGGGTCCTGTGTCAAGCCCATCACTCGGCGGTGCGTGGCGGGGTGTCTTTTAGAAACCATTCCTGCCTGCGGTAAATTCTCCTGTTACCTCCCTGGGCATCTGGTCCTACCAGAGGAAAGAAGAGGAGGCTCGTTGATCTGTCTGACTTCAGTGAAAATGATAGCGAGCAAAACGCTGTTAGGAAATTAGGAAAAAGACCCCGTGATCTTTTTCTGGTATCCTATCAGAAAAGATTGACGGCGACGTGATCCCTGGCAATGCGGGGGAGAACCTCAGCACGCACCCTTCAAAAAGCAGGAGAAATATTAGATCAATGTGCCCCCCATCACCCCTAAAACACAAAGACGGGGGGACAGCGCCATAGATCCGGTGTGACGGCGTCCAGTGCCTGTCGGGTGCTCTGAGAGGGTGCACTGCTCCCGTCGAAGGTGGAGGCGTTTCTGGGGGCGGTGGCGAGGGTCCAGAAGAGCCGAGGGGAATGGGAAGTCAGTCCCTTTATTGGGTGTAACGGCTCCCAGATCTTCTCCTCCCTCCACCCAAAATCAAACAGAAACGCACAAATGAAATTTATACCTCCCCGAACAATGTTAACTGCGAATGGTACTAATTAGCGCTCCCCTAATGGCAGTGATTAGTTTACCAGCTGATGGAATATTTACTCTAGAATTTTTTTTCTTTTTTTTTTTTTTAAAAAAAAAACCACACAACACACACAGAGAATGCTATTTATTTATTTATTTATTTTACAAATTCCTGCCGCTGGTTGCGCTGAAAATGTGACTCACGCAGCAGGAGCTGAAACTGGAGTGGCTCTTCTACCGAAAAAACAGATTAAAGCACAGGAAACACAGCTTGCGAGAACAGGCAGGCGCTCCGAAAGCCATTTGCAACACCAAGTTAACAAATAACGCTGGGCTCGAAGTACGATAAATTAACAATTTTAAAATAATACAACTTCTCCCCCCCCCCCCCCCCCCGCCCCTTGTGAGAGCGGTTTTTCCGTGATGCTCCACCAGCTCTTCTCCACATCATCGCTTTTGCCAAACTGGTAGGTTCCAGTTCGGTCATAAATTTGCTCCATGTCGGCCGTGCAGTGTAACGGAGGTGACGGATGTCCCTCGGCTTTCCCTGCCCCGGCGTTTTGGAAGGCGAATCCTTTCCAGAGCTCCGGGAACCTCCATCGCTAATCCGCGCCTGCCTCCCCTTGGACAGGCCTGGCCACTTCCTTTCCCAACAAACCTCTGGGTTTGGGGGTTTGGTTTGGTGTGTG
>VYXH01005397.1:0-88796 GCA_013397275.1 Burhinus bistriatus
TGCCCACTTGCACAACCAGAAGTCGATATTAATCAGAGGGTTCTTGAGAGATGTTACTTGAGAGATCTTTGCCCTCCTGACTTGATGCTGTCACTGGTTTTCAGCTATTTGTCTTTGAAGCCATGTTGTTTATGGAGATGGCATGGATGGGTTTTTAATATTCCTTCATGTTCTTCAGTCCTCAGAATTGAGTTGGCTTTCATGCCTTGGTCTGCTGGCTTAGTAGCTACATGGTGGATGTTTCTTTTTTTCTGACAGGTATCAACAAAAGCTCTATGTAGACTGGTCCCAGACAGTCTCTGAAAAATCACAGTACAACCTTACTCAACCGCTCATCCGGCAAGATCCAGAAACCAAACTGATCAGAGTCAATTTTGATCCTCAGGTAAAAACTGCTGCCAGTTAGCTTTCCTGCCTGCCTGCAGGCATGTGTCCAAGCTGTGCCCCACTCTGCGCAGGAGGTTTGGTGGGATTCGTGCTAGATGTGTTCTGCTGAGGTCTGTGGAACCCCTTCTGTAATGGGTAACATGAATTTACCATCCTCTTTGTGGGCTCTATCTTCTGGTAAAATATCAGGATTACAGTTTAAGCAGAGCACATTCTATTTAAAGCCAGTGGCAGAAAGTCTCTGAGTAGGCAGATGTTTAGCTAGTGTCACAGTCTCCAGACCAGATTTGATAATGGTGTGGGGAGTATTGGGGCATCATCTACAGAGGTGGGTTTGTGTTATGTGTATCTGAAATCCGAGCTTCCTGAAAGGGTACAAAAAACGTCAGAAAGGTGTGTTTTGTTATCCCAATGTTATGGCTGTTGGATTTTCTTTATGGTGGTGCATGAGGCTTACAATAGGTTTAAGATCTTTTCTCTGTACCCTAGAGCTCCCCTAAAGCCTGTCTCCAGCACAGGGAGGACTGACCATCTGCCTTGCCCAAAACAGAAGCAGGGGTCCAAGCCAGCAGTGTGCACAGATGGATTGAAAACTTCTGGGGCCTGCTGGGAGCCAGGGTCTGTCAACTGTAAACATGGCATTTGCTGGGGAGGCACTGAATCTCAGGGGCCTGGGAAACGTTGGCATCAAAAACTTCCCCTGTTCCTTGGGCATGCTGCTGTTAAAGGACAGTGTTTAGGTTTTAGAGCTCATTCAAGCTTGGCCCTCAGTCAAAGGATTTGTCCATCTCCTTGGAAGCCCCTTGCTAAGGTGGGAGCCAAATGACCCCAGAGGATGTTTTCCACCCTTCACCTGGTGACAGGATTTGGAGCCTGTGATGAGCTGAGCATGCCTGCTCTCAGCTCCAGTCTTTGAGTGCTTCTGCACTGCTCTTCTCAGCTTTCCATTCTGAGAACTGCCTGATGTCCTCAAGTGCCTGCTTAGGAGCTCCTTCATGCCCTCCAGAATAGATAGGAGCATGTCATTTTGCCTAGAGGGAGAATGTATTTGCAACCCTTCAGCATGGAAGAGTTTTCCAGAGATCATTTTCCATGGAGGAGAGGGAAAGAGGGGAAGACACCCGATGTTCCAGCGCAAAGAAGGGAGGGGAGCTTGGTTCTCTCTCACTTGCCCTCTTGCTCCCTCAATCCCCCATTTTTCCCTTTCGTCCTACCCCATCCTCCTTCATCCACCTTTCCAGAGGGCCCACTGCACCCTTCAGCCCTTCTTTCTTTCCTCTTCTTGTCATCATGTTCATTGTCACTTTAGTATCACAGATAATCTGAGTGTATTACAACTTATCTTCCTGACTTGTATTGCATGTTATTCCCCTTTGCCATCCCTTCAGAGGGGGCGTGCTTCTCAGGAGCCTTGGCCAGTTCTACTGGATGTTGGGTTTTGGCTAACGTCAGGCAGTGGTGGAGAGGGTTCAGTAACCCCTGCCTGTCACCCAGGGCAGTGATGAAGGCTCCTGGCAATGCGGTCCCTGCACTTATGGTTTCACCTGCTTCTGTTCATACATGCAGCTTTCTGGTTTTCCTATCGAAAATACGGACAGGGAACTGGGGCTAGAGGGCATGAACGGCATGGGATCAGGGAGACGTTTCTTCCCCACGTCTTCATAGGAAGGGATGATACAGTCTACCAACCTAAGGGAAAGGTGATTTTTAGGGAGGTGCACCCTAAGCTCAGCTGCAGCCAGGAGTGACCTTCACCCCTGCCATTGCCCATACAGCGTACCGAATTTCTATCACCCTGTCAACATGTGCAGTTTCAGAAGCATTTTACCTCTCACTAGGCACTAAACTGAGCAAAGATTTTCAGTCTTAGAAATGATATATTGCACTGGAAGACCTCACTGATCCCTTTGTTGCAGGGACTCATTTATACTTGGGTTTATAATTTAATAATCCTCCTCAATCTGGTCCCATTGCAACTCAAACATGTACTGCCACTGAGTGCTTTTGGTCGGGCTGGGAGAAGTCTCCAGCAGAAGTCTTTGGTGGTAGGTGGCCATAGGAGGATTTGAGTCACTGGGTTTTGGGTCCATGGTATTATTATTTTTTATTACTATTTATTTATTTTTATACCAGTCAGCCCAGCAAACCAACGGAACTGGAACTATCTTATCTTTCACTTAGATAACTGCTGAGCTCTCTTTGCAGGCACGGTATTGCTGAAGGACTCTATAGATCAGGATAGCTGAGAAGACCAGAGATCGTCATGGCTTTTAGAGGCTGCATAGGGTTTACTGGCTGGGTAGTTAACAGAGCTGTCTGTCTTTGGTTGGGAAGAAAATGACAGGCAAAGATCAATGGGAGACAGACAGTATGGACTAGGAGGTGTCCAGGCCCTTTTCAGAGCATTCTGCTTTGTGAATAAATAGCAGAAACCCCCTAAGTTCCTTAGAATTGATTGGAGAGTGTCTGCCAGATAGATGGGGAGGGTTGTCCCATATTCAGCTCTCTGCATTTTTTCTCCAGCTGGTTGCAGTGCTGAGGGAGGTGAGCTACCTGTCTGGCAGCCAGATGGGAGCCATCCCATCAAAGGCAGAAGAAATCTATTCCTCCAAGGAATCATACCGGCAGATGGTGGCCAACTTGGAGCTGATGGTGAACAGATACAACAAGGTCCTGAAGACAGTCCTGGAGGTCGAATACCCTCTAATACAGGGGCAGCTGTGGGATATTGACCTGAAGCTGAAAGAGGCAGAAGAAACACTGAACTGGGAGATGGAGGGTGAGCTAGCTCTGTGTTAGGGGGAAAGAGCACAAACACTTGGGTCTCGTCACATTCCCCCATGTGACTAACCTCCGTCACTTGGTTCCCAGCTGCAGTTCCCAGCAGGGCGGGGACTCTCCAGCAGAGCCAGCACTGGGGAGATGAAGGGCAGCCCCCAGCTTGCCTACTCCTTTCCACATTCCCTTGATCTGCTGGGGTTGTAGACAGGATCCTGCTCCATTCAGGTTCAGCCTGGGCTTTTGGGGAGGAGAGGCTGCCCTGTAAGCAGTGGCACCAAGGAGATGGCAAGATTTGGGTTTGCAAGAGCTTGCAAGGCTGGGGTTGAAGGATCTGCTCACTGCCTGTTCTGGCCCCCATGTGCTAGCCCAAGTGACTCGTTGTGTGACTGAGTGCCTGTGTCTCCGAGGCGTTGTTTTCTCACCCATTTGCGCAGGGAGTGGGAACCATTAGCCCAGCCATCTGGCACTGGGATGGACTTGTCCCAGTGACAGCCAGGGCCACCTCGTTATCTTTTCCAAAAGGATGAAATACTGCAGCTAGAGATGGGGTTTGTGCACTGTGACTTTGGGATGATTTAACCAGTGTTCTTACTTGATGAGTTTTAACTGCAAAGCAGACAGGAGGAAGACAATTTGTTTCCTCTTGGTGAAAGCAAACTGCTCACAGGTGGAATATATATTTCTGTCATCAGGCTTGTGGTATGAACAGGAACAAGCGTCTTCCCTTGGGAACACGCAAAGCAGAAGTCTTCACGCTGAAAAACTCTTTCTGCATTGCACAACAGAGATGAAGGGATTTTCCTGCAGATGAACCTTAAGTTCCCTGCATCTAAATGCAGCCCTTGCTGGTACCTGGGGCTGGCACAGCCTGTGTGTTAGGGATATGAGTCCCTGCTCCAGTGATGGTGGCAGGGACACTCAGCCTCTTGTACTCATCCTCCCCACGCTGCTTTCTCTGGTATCAGTCAGTGGGAGATCCCTGGGTAGAGGGAAGTGGGAAATGTCAGACTTCGCTGCAGTGGTGGTACTCCTGGCAGAAAACAGAGGCTGTGGCTATCTGTACCATGGCTTGTTGGGGTAAGAGGGAGCTAGAAGTGGCTCTGTTGGTCAAGGTGGTAAGTCTCTTGTGTTAATGATGGGTGAGAAATACATGAGACCATGGGGAAGAAGTCAGAGGCTGGTCTGAAGTAGGGTGCACAAGAGCTTGACCCAGCAGTTCTGAAAACAAATAGTCAATCATCTCTTTTTTTACCAGGTGTGTGGGATCAAATCTCCATGGTGATGGATGGTGTCCATGACCTTGAGCGGAGGATGCAGAAAGCCAAAAACAATGTTGAGGAGATCCAGACCATCGTGCAGTCATGGGTGTCGCCTATATTCGAGAGGAAAGATTATAAAAGGGAATCATTGCTAAGCCTAGAGGACTGTCAGGACCGTCTGGAAAGGCGTTACAGCCTTGTCAGAGAGTCAGGGCAGAGAATTCATTTGCTGGTGAAGGTGAGGGGGGACATTCCCCAGGGGTTTGTTGGCTCTTCTTAGGCTCTGTGTATATCTCCGCTCTGGTGAAAATGTTCAGAGCTGTTTCATCTTAAAACTAACTCCTTTAACTCACTTGAAAATGTGTTAATGAACGATAGCTTTGATGAGTGAGCTGGTATGGCTGTGTGGTGCGAGGCTACTGGCTGGGCACCCAGCTGGGGGCAGGAATGGGGGCAGCCACAGCCCAGTGAAGTCTGGCTCCCAGTCCTGGCTGCTGTGGAGCCACTAGAGGGGAGTCGTGCATCAGGCTTTGGGATCCTGCTCAGAAATATTTACCTGAAAATAGAGAGGCAGCTGGCTGTGGCTGACCTTTGTTTCAGACTTGTTTTCCCTCTGTGGGAGCAAGAGGTGATGCTGACAGTCCAGGGAGAACCTGAGCAACAGGAGAAAAACTGCTGACCGAAACCTCAGTGCTTTCCAGCAGCTTTGCCAGAGCTGGGAGTCCTTATTGTGGGCCAGGAGATAGCCCAAAGCTCTGCTCCTCAGCTGCCTGGAGCGAGGTGTTCTGCATGTCAGGGACAGCTCCTTGGCCTGGAGGGAGATGGATTTTAGATCCAGCCATCTCCTGAGGGTCACCGTCTGGCCTTGGACTCTGGAGAGAACTGACTGACCCTCTCTGGGACACTGACATCTTGTTGCTCATCTTACCTTGCTGGCTGCAGCCAGCCCTGGACCTGTAACCAACTTCTCTGCACACCTGAACCCACAGTGAGGATTTACCGTGCCCGTGTGTCACAGCTGTAACAGGTTCAACCACCTCCATCTACCACCCAAAAGACCAAGTCACTTCCTAGATTGGCCAAGGAGAATATGGGGTTGCGGTCATGGCAGGAGGGCTGGCACCACTGGTGTGGTGGCACTGCCAATGCTGCTCACAGGGGCAGGACCAACTGCAAAGCAGCATGAAGGTCCTGGGGAGGGAAAGGCACCATGGCCAAAACGGCGTGTCCCCATGCCTCTGTCCTGCTGTGCTGGTCAAGCCTGGAGGAGCAGCAGCAGAGGAACCAAGAGCTGGCTGTTGGGCTTCCCTCAGTTGTTCAAGTCTTCCTGAGGGCAGGTCAGTCTCAAGGATGCTGAGAAGCATAATGAGGGTTTGGGTACATGCACCAACAGGCAAAGGCAGGACAGCTAGATGCTGGCTTTCATTGCCCTTCTTTCACCAGGATGAGGCCTCTGGAGTAGAGGCTCAGTAAAATACCAGTACCGAGGGGACATTACCAAATACAAGGACAGAGAATGGTGAAGAGAGGGTGGTGCTTTCAGACAGGCATTCCCACAGAGTTCATTCCTATGAAGTTCCGCTTTCTCTCATGTCAGCAAAACGTGGCTGGGGTGAGTCTGCAAGTGGCCAGAGCCCTGGCTTGCTCTATTGGGAGTTTAAGCACCCAGCTAGTGTGTCAAGTTGGGGAGCAGCAACTTTAGATTGGCTCAAGGCCAACTGGCAATGCTGCTCTATCGTGTGTGCCAAGCTGCCATGTCAGGACTGGGAATGGCACCCTCTCCTACGCCCCCATACATGGAATGCTGCCAGCATCGACCCCCCAGCAACAGGCAGTGTGTGTTGATTTCTGCTCAGTGCAAGCTGGACCTTGGGGTTTTTTTGAGACCATGCCTATGTTGAGAGCCCCTGGCAGGTTTAGGAGAAGGTGCACTCAGAGGCCATAGCAAGGCAGGGGACAGGATCACAGCAGAGCCTGGGAGGCTGCTGGGAGGTGCAGGGAGCGCCAGGGATACACAGCCTGGCCTTGTGGGGATGGAAAGAGGAAACCCAGGAAGGATGGGCCCCTGCTGTGGCCCAGAAAACCCTGAATTTCCTGACTGGGAGCTGGCCTGGAGGAAGGGAACATAATAAGCTGAGGAAGGAGGTTGTTAGCCAACCCTTTGTCCTGTGATCCCAATCTTTATCTGTTTTTACATGGTTTATTTAAAAACCCTTTCTTGAATTTAAAAGTTCTCCTGTATTCAGATGACTATTTGTAGGGCAGAGGTGTAAGCAGTCCACCTTGAAGGCCTCATCCACTCAAGGCAGCATTATATGGGCCACCAGGGCTGAGCCTTTGAGACCCTTGAGAACTCCCTGCTCCGGATGCGCAAAGCAGCCTTGAGCCCTGTGGCCTCAGAGAAGAGGGAGGAGAACATGTTGCAAAGCTGCTAAGCCTCTTCTGCACTCCATTTTTACCCTGCAATTATTTTGAGTTCTTTCAGATGACAAAGCAGCTCCTTGACAGAAGGAGCAAATCATGGCCATGCCACCAGCAGCAACAGCCGTCTGTCTGGTTTCCCATTCCTCCACGAGGCTGGTACCCATATGCTCACTGGCATCAGTCCTTAGCTGTGGGCAGCTCTCTTGTACGACAGACCCAACCCTGCTGTATTTGAAGGCATCTTCTTTTTCTTCCAGGAAAACCAGAACCTCTTACTTGCAGACCCAGCATCTGATGTCTGGAAGGCGTATGTGGATTATGTGGATGAGATAGTCCTGGATGGATTCTTCGCTGCCATTGAGTGCTCGCTCAAGTACCTCTTGGAAAACACAGGTGACTGCTGGTTCCTTTCCCCTGGTTGCAATGGCTGCTTCAAGTTTCACCAAAGGGAGATTTTTGTTTTGTGCTCTCCCTCATGCCTAAGAGTTGCTCTCTTCTTCCTGGCTTTCTGCTGTGCCTCTTGCACTGTCTACAGCAAGTGCTGGGGGAGCCTCCAGACAGGGTGGGTGACTGCGTCCCCCAGTCACTGGAGCAAAGCATTGCTCAGGGGGAAGGATAGAGACGACTATTCACTATTTGCAGGGATTAATGGACAGATGAAATTGAAGCGTCATCCCAAGTCTGTGCTTGGGCATCAGCCATCTCCCACCCTCCCATGCACAAAGCATCAAGGTGACACGATCTTTCATTTGTGGAGGGTCTCAAGAGCTAGTTCTGCTGATGAAAGAAAAACCTCACTCTCTGAGCATTAGTCCAGTGAAGAGATGTGATGTGTTCAGGAGTCACTAAATCAAACCTCCTGCTTAGGGCTACCATGGAGGTTCACTCACTCTGCTGATAGCAGCTTGTGTCCAGATAACACACGTCTCCAGAACACATCCTTCCTGGATGTGGAGGCACATTGAGTTGGAGAATTGCATTCAGTTCTTCACCATGTTGTTAAAAACATGCACATAATTTCACATCTGTATTTGGCTTCAGTTTCCAGTTGCTGGGTTTTTTTGATGCCTTTCTGCTCTAAATTAAAGACCCTCTTGGTTCCTGTTGTTTTTCTCCTCTGCAAGTACTTATGAGCTGTAATTGTTCAGCTCTCAGACTCCCTTTTGATTAGCTAAAGAGCCTAGTCTCTTTAAGGCTTTCCTCCACAGCATTTTTTCCGGTCCTTAAATCACTTGCATGTCATCTGTTCTCCAGTATCTCCTGTGGGTACCAGAACATCAGCAAGTTTGCCAGCATCTCCTCTGTGTTGTGTGCAGACACAATGTCACTGGAGTTAGCGAGTCGGTGTGTGTGATCACACCTGCGTGGTATCTCTGTGGTGCATGTGTGCATCTTGTGGTGGGATGTTGGTGGCTCAAGATCACTTTTTTCCCCTTGAAAAAGATCCTGGCATCTGCGTTCTTCCCTACCAGATCCCAAGGCAGGGCTCTCCCCCCTGTTTGAGGTACAGCTGGATTTGGTGATCCCAGATTTAATATTTCGTCCCTCCTTGGACCCCGGCGCAAATGATGGCTTCTATGACATGGTGGAAAGTCTTCTCAGTGACATCTACCGGATCTCATCGTTGGTGCCCCGGCTGGCTAAGCACAGCGGCTTCCCCCACTACCAGGTCTGTAGCTGTGGCTGCCTCGTGCCGTGTGGCAGTGAGGAGGTACCGTGCTGCTCGTGCATCACTGGGCTCTCCTCTCCTCTCCTAGGCTGACATTGAGGACATGGCTGATCTGGCGGACATGCGCCATGACCTGATGGGACGTGTGCAGGCCGTGATGACAGCCTGCTGCCATTACCGCAGTGCGTTTGACCACTACTCCTACCTCTATGGGGATGACAGAAAGGAATTCTGCCGCCAGTTCCTCCTCTACGGGCACATTCTCACCTCTGCAGAAATTGAGGCCCATGCAGAGGATGGGGTCCCCGAGACGCCTCCCACGCTGCAGCAGTTCAGAGAGCAGATTGACACCTATGAGAAGATCTACGAGGAGGTGAATCGCATCGAGCCCATCAGCATCTTCCAGAGCTGGATGAAAGTCGATGCTCGGCCTTTCAAGGCATCTTTGCTGAACGTGATTAAAAGGTGGAGCTTGGTGTTCAAGCAGCATCTCACAGACCACATCACACACAGGTAAGAGCTGTTCCTGCCTCCTCTCCCCAGGACCTGTGCTGACCAAAGGGGGTTTCTCTTGTCTTGGCTGGGCTTTATCGTTTCACCTTGATAACCTATAGGCTAATACAGGAGCAAGAGAAGGGGGCCCATACTGCATGCCAACTCCATCACAACCCCTATATCTTCCATCCCTTGGTCTCTGCTGGGAACTGGTATGGCTGAGTGTGTAAAGTGGAAACAGCTATATGGACTCAGTACCATTGACAACCCACGAGCTGATGCTCCTGGGACCCGCTGTATGGTGTTAGATAGGACATCTGTTTGTCTGTTCATCCTGCTCCAACTAATATAATCTCTGCTAAGGCTCTGCCTTAATGCCATGAGATACTTGCTTTGTTTCTAAATTAAATGCATCACTCTTTTGAGTGCACTCTGTGTGAAGAAAAAAAAAAAAAGAATTTGAGTTGCCTGGCCTGAGCAGTCATGGGGAGGTAGTTTCAAGGTTACAAAAAGGAGGAGTTTTGGATGTAAGTTTTGAATTAATATGCATTCCCTGCTCTGAATAGCTGCTCAGTCGCCAGGTCTGTGCGGGATAATGTGTCAGGTGATTTATTTGAGTTGTTGCAACTGAAGGATTTCATAGGTCTTGGATGCTTACAAAGAAGTATTTACAGACATATGTAGTAGTGAAGGCTGCTGTGTGTGGTGGATGATATAATCTTTTGTGTTCTTTTCAGGACCATCATTCTGTTAGATAATTTCTGTGCAAAGAGGTTTTTGTGTAGCATAGAACAGGCATTTAGGAGTTAGTAAGAGTCCCTGATTCAGCAGTTTAGTCTTTATTAGGTTAAGTATTTAAGGATATGTTTTGGCCCAGCAGCATCCACAGAATTTAAGTGGGCACTTAAAAAGTAAGTGTTTTGAGAAGAGGACAATGGCTGTGCTGGAAAGGACCAGAGATCCAGGAGCCCATCCTGCCTCTGCCAGCATTGACCAGTAGCTGGTGAGATTAAGAACAGGGTAAGCAGGTAAGGAAACTTTCCCCAAATACTCTCGTGTCTCTAACGATTTATAGCTCAAGGACTTCGAGAGACTGGGGTCATGCCTTTGTATTTAAAGTCCTGGATGGATTTCTTTTCTTCCCACAAGTGTTCGGTTGCTCTTCTGAACTGCTGTGAATTTTTATCATCTGCATCATCCGGCAGCAGGGAGCTACCCTGTGAAATGAGGTAGTGTGTGAAGAAGAATCACTGTTTGTGGTAGCTTTGCAACCTGCTGGGTTCATTTAGGGATCTGGATTCTTCTGTTGGAAGAGACGAGATGAAAACTGTCATTTCAAACTCACTCTCTCCAGACCACTCCTGAACTCACAGGTCTCCACTATGCTCCTTCTCAGATACCTTTTCTTCAACCTGAGAAGTCCCAACCTATTTATCTGTTCCTTGCAGGAAGCTGTACCACATCTATGGATCTGTTTGCGCATGAATTGTGGTTCTGATGCCCTCAGCATGTTGCCATCCAATGGACAGGGTTAGCCAGGCCTTCCCCCTGTCCATTCCCGTCCCGCTGCCTGGTGTAAGGCTGATAATTATTTCAATAGGAACTGCTCTCATTGTGTCTTTTCCTGCTTTGTGTTACATAGTTTGGCTGACCTTGACGAGTTCATAAAAACTGCTGATAAAGGTTTGAGCAAAAAGGTTGAAAAAGGTGATTATGATGGCTTGGTGGAGATTATGGGTCATCTCCTGGCTGTTAAAGAAAGGCACAGTGTCACTGATGCCATGTTTGAGCCCCTGAAGGAAACTATCGAACTGCTGAAGACATACGAGCAACAGCTGCCAGAGGAAGTCTACAGGCAACTGGAGGTGGGTGAAAACTTGTGGTGGACACACCAATTTGCCGAGTAGCAGATGTCAAAGAGAGTGTGAGCTTAAGAGCATTGCAGAAATATTTAAGACCCCCCTCCCTGTCATTAGGGGGCCTCAGTGGACAGGATTTTGCTATTGTAGGATTTGGCTTAATAGCTCTAAATTTTGGAGTTTTATTGAGATTTTTCTTTTAAAGCAGGGATTAAGCCTTTTGTTATGCGTGAAAAACATAGGATTGCCTGCTCCAACTCCCAGCGATTACTCTTGAAAAAAATTAATGCATTTTCAAATACATCATTTAATTAGTTTGAATTATAATTATTTTTAAATAAGCCAGTTCTTGGCAACTGTGGAGATGGGAAGGATAATGTTGGCAGAGGAGTTGCCTTCTCCTAGGACTTCAGTCCTCCACTAGGTCTGTAACACCAAATCTGCTTGACCCAGAGGACATCGCTGGGAGCAGATTATGAAAGTATTTTGGCACCTTTCCACATCCGGCTCTTATGAATCAGATTTATTTTGGGAATTCCTTTCATTTCTGGAAAAGGGACCATGAGATGGAGGTTAGAAAAGACTCTGAGGTGCTTAGCCAGCCTTGGGGAACAGGAGACAAACGCTGGCAGCAGCCAAGATGTTACAGTGAAGAAGCGTGCAGCTACATGCTGATGGATACCTTATAGTCATACGGTACTGTGGGCAGAGGCTTCTGTGTAGGACACAAGGCTTAAAGCAGGACTTTTTGTGGATACGTTCCTGCCTAATGCATGTGTGCAGCAAAGGCTCCAGTTCTCTACTGCAGGCTTGGATGGGAGCTGAGTGGGGTTTAGCAATCCCTTGGTTTTCTGCTTGTGCAACTGTGATCCATGGGTGGTTGGGTCACCAAATCTGGAATAGTTAAGGGTCCTAAAGATACCTAGGTTCCTACAGGCTCCCTGAGACCAAGGAGAGCAGCATTACATGGATACTGTGGCAGCTGCAACAGCTTCAGTCCAGCATAAAACGTGGTGCTGCGGAGAACCCATCTCTGCTAATTCCTCTGCCCAAGAGCTGCTTGTTCAGTGCCTGTTTGTGCAAATACATTCCAACAACAGATTTATTTTTCTGATAGAATAAATGAGGGATGTGGGCAGCCATTCAGATACAGGAGATAACAAACCAGTTTTGTTCTTTCTGGCAAGTGACAGCAACACGTAGTTGAATGATTCATTCACTCCTGTATACTGTGGGAAAACCAGAAATAAGTTGTAGGTACCGCTCCCTCCATGGCCGTGGAGATGGATGGGCTGGAGCTGGTAGTTTGTATGAGAAGGACAAGGAAGCAGCTCCATGTGTGCCCTGCTGTGGTCATGGATAGTGATTTATATTGAGGCTGGAACATAAAGTGCCAGAAAGAGACCCCTCAGGAGGGACTGGCCCTGCTTTGGCCATCTCTGCTGCCTCAGAGCTGCCTCCAGGTTATTTCCCTTCTTTCCATAGTGTTGGTGGGTCTCCGTTAATCTCCTCAGCTATGTGAACTGGGATGAAAAGAGACCCAAACTCTTTCCTATAGGCTTGCACAGTATATCGCGAAGTGGGCTCTCTGAGAGCAAAGCACTGGGACTTGAGGACAAGCAGAACCCTTGGCTGATGTCAGTGTCTGAGCTGAGTATATAGCCCAAGAAGCCTAGTGAGAAAAGTAAAATCCTTTCCTGAAGAAAATCCCAGGTTACAGAGGGTGGATCATCAGCAGCGCTGCACACTTGCAGCTTGGATGCAAAACTGAGAAAGAAATCAGTCTTACTTAGTCCTAATGTTATATACACAGGCTGGAGGGATTTGCCCCAGAGAGCTCTCTAGAAGTCCTCCTGGTATAACATATTCTTCTCCTCTAAAAGCTGGCAGGAATTTTCCCAGGCTCTCTTTCTTAATTAGCTCTGGGAACCTGGACGATCTGATGAGCTTGCCTCTGCAGCCCATCCTGCTTTCAACCTCTCCCAGCAGGCTCCAGGTCCCGCTGGGCTTGGTGTTAAGATCACTGTTCTCTCTCGAGCATTGAAGTATCCTGGGAGCCCAGGATCTAGTCTGGGAAACTTCTTCTGAAGTTATTGAACATGTTTTTACAATCAGAGCAGTCAGGTATAAGGTCTCAGTCTTCATTAGTCTTCAAAATTGTGAATAACTGGTAAATTTTATTCCAAATTGTATGTTTAGCTTTTGCATCACAACAAAACTTCCTTACAGTTTTAGACACGGAATCTGTTGCTTTTCCTGTTCTGTGGTTATCCATAAGCAGATCAGATGCATCTTATATCGAATAGCAAATACTGCCTACCAGCATTTAAATTTTGCTTGCAGGAGCTGCCAGAAAAATGGAACAATATAAAGAAGCTCGCAATAGCTGTGAAACAGCATGTGGCTCCTCTGCAAGCCAACGAAATGACAGTTCTGCGCAAGAGCTGTGCGGCATTTGATGTTGAGCAACAGAGATTCAGAGAGCGATTTCGGAAAGAAGCACCATTCAGGTACAGGCAAATTATAGCATCAGAGAAGCCCCAAGGAAATAAAGCTTTATGGGATCATCTCTGAATGTCCTGAGGACATATGCTCAAGCCCTTGCATACATTTCCTACCTTCTCACAGTGTTGTATCTGTCATGCCTGGGCTGTTTTGTCCCTGGGAACACTGTCCAGTGTTAGCAAGAGATTGAGTTTGGATGCTGAGTGCACAATATTGCTTTAAGGTGGCCTCAGTAGTGCCATGTGGCTGTACCATCAATGTGTACTATAGACGTTTCATCTCTGCTTTGTCTCTAAGAGGCAGTGTTTGTTGTACGTTTTCTTTAGAAGTTGTTACGATATCACTTATGAAGAATAAACATTTCTTTCTAGGTTTGACACCGAAAAGCCTTATCAACTTCTGGATGCAAAGCACATTGAGATTAAACAAATGGAGTCAGCCATGACCTCAATTTATGAATCAGCTGGTCTGTTTGAAGTCGTGGTGCCAGATTATAAACAACTGAAGCAGTGCAGAAAGGAGCTGTGTCTTCTCAAAGAGCTCTGGGATATGATCTCCCTTGTGAACACTGACCTCGATGACTGGCAGACCATGAAATGGGTGGATATTAATGTGGAAAACATGGATCGGGAGTGTAAAAAGTTTGCAAGAGAGATTCGGAATTTGGATAAGGAAATGAGGACATGGAATGCTTTCACTGGGCTGGACAGCAAGGTGAAGAACATGCTGACAGCCCTGAAAGCTGTGGCAGAACTTCAAAATCCTGCCATTAGGGAAAGACACTGGAATCAACTGATGCAGACAACAGGTGTGAGGTTTGTGATGGACGTGGACACCACGCTGGCTGACCTCCTGAAACTCAACCTGCATAACTTTGAGGATGAGGTTCGTGGCATTGTGGACAAAGCAGTGCGAGAAATGAGTATGGAGAAAGTTCTGAAGGAGCTAAAAATGACTTGGAGCAGCATGGAGTTTCAGTATGAGCTTCACCCCCGGACAAACATTCCATTGCTGAAGTCAGATGAGGAACTCATTGAAACTTTAGAAGACAACCAGGTGCAGCTGCAGAATTTAATGACATCCAAATATATTGCTTTCTTTTTGGAGGAAGTGTCTGCATGGCAGAGGAAGCTGTCAACCGCAGACTCCATCATTTCTCTCTGGTTCGAAGTGCAGCGTACCTGGTCTCACTTGGAGAGCATATTTATAGGCTCAGAAGATATCAGGGCACAGCTTCCCAAGGTATGAAACCCCAAATCCTATTTTTCCTGTTTGGAAAGCGTTGAAGAGGAGCCTCCATTATATGAAATAGGGTTATCTATAATGCAAAGTTCCCCAAAGCAGGGCTTTTCTCCTGCTGCCTTGCATTTTTGGAGACTCCCTTAAGTGCTATAGTGGTTCCCCTAGTGCTGCCTCAGGATGTTTTTGTACTGTAGGTTGTGCTTTAGCCATGCTGAGAAGCTGATTTTCTCCCCTCCACTGCTGCATAGCAAATACAGAGTTCCTGGAGACTGAGCGCTGCAGGCATGTTCTGTCTTTCCTTGGAGGGGAGAGAAGCACAATAATTACTCAGACATTGCAAATCATCAAACCAGAGCTGGACGAGGCAGCTTTGGCAGCATCCTCTTCCCTGCCTTCAGTGCTGGTGCAGGGGGTGAGCAGCTGTTCTCCCTCCTGCTTCAGAAAATGGAATAGAGTTGTCATTGTTGACCTCTTCGGGGGTGTCTTCGACTCCAGCTTCCAGTCTTATTCCTGGGACTGGTGCTGTTTAACATCTTTGTTGGCGACATGGACAGTGGGATTGAGTGCACCCTCAGCAAGTTTGCCGATGACACCAAACTGTGTGGAGTGGTGGACACACTGGCGGGAAGGGATGCCATCCAGAGGGACAGGGACAGGCTTCAGAGGTGGGCCCATGCCAACCTCATGAAGTTCAACAAGGCCAAGTGCAAGGTCCTGCATGTGGGTCAGGGCAATCCCAAGCACAAATACAGGCTGGGCAGGGAATGGATCAAGAGCAGCCCTGAGGAGAAGGATTTGGGGGTGCTAGTGGCTGAGAAGCTCAGCATGAGCTGGCAATGCATGCTTGCAGCCCAGAAAGCCAACAGCATCTGGGGCTGCATCAAAAGAAGTGTGGCCAGCAGGGTGAGGGAGGGGATTCTGCCCCTCTGCTCTGCTCTCGTGAGATCCCACCTGGANATGATCTTTAAGGTCCCTTCCAACCTAAACCATTCTATGATTCCCTTGATTATTAAGAAAATCTTCCAAGCTGGTTCCTGTCCCAGCTGGACCACTCATAGCCGTGCTGAGGAACCTGCCTTTCACTCACAAGTGAACTGCATTTGACTGTGTCACCACTGTCCCCATCCACATGCAGCATCACTGGCAGCACTGCCAGGGGCCTGACACCCAGGAGGGGGTGTGCACAGCCCAGTGACACCCGGGCAATACACCACCTGTCTCCATCCCTTCACTCTTGTCTGCTTGGATTGTTCCTTTGCTTTGGAGAGCATTGGGCACACCTAGCTTTCTGGGAAATACATATAGTTGCTGATAACCAGTGCCCTGAAGGCTGTACCTTGTACCAGTAAGGTGTTAATATCCAACAGCTATCTAATGGCATGTATGAAATAGTATCATGATTTAAATCTGCATCCTACTGGGCAGCTGTCTGCATCTTAGTACCAGTCTGGCAGCTGGCACAAATCAGCAGCCTCTTCCCTTCCCTAGAAGGCTCAAAGCCTCTGGAGGCTGAACCTCCTCAGGGGCCCTCCAGGACTGGGGGAGGATGTGCTGGGAGGGCGTGGGATGGACATTAGAAGCTGGCTACATGGCTTGTGTGCAGGCAGGGCTCAGCCAGAGCCTTGCTACTGGAGCTGAACACAGGTTAATGTGGACGAGTTACCAGGAGAGCTTGAGCATTTTTATTCAGTGTCCTGGATCACTAGGGAAGCCTGGCTTGGGAAGAAGGGAGGAGCAGAGACATTTTGAACATAGCTTTTTTTATTTTTCACTGTTAACTTCAGAAATTCAGGGTCCCTGTTAGGTGTAGAACATAATTGTCAGCATGCTCCTCTGCTGCCAACATGGGGTTTCCATGGCCTTACTCAAGGCAAGGAAGGGCTCTCCTCTGCAAGTGTCATACCCATTGCAGGGATGGGCACTGGGACTCCTGTGTTGTAGCAAGAGGGGAAGAGTGAACTCATGGAGTCAGAGTCAGTAGCCTTTCTCCCATATGGGAGCATCTCCTGCTGCTGTGGCCAGGGAAACTTGGTATTTCATCTGGACCCAGGAGAGGAAGAGTTGTTAGGAGATATTCAAAGGGGAATTCAATCCCATGAGAATGGTTGGTCCTAGGCATTGGCTTCTGCATGGATCACTTTATCCACAACCCCTTTGGGATACAGTGACAAGAAGGCAAGTGCCCAACTGGAGACTTTTTTCAGGCACATGGGTGGAAAAGCCTTTCTGAAATGGTGGAGAGATCCCTCTCTGCTCTGGACAGAAGGCTCTCTATAGAGAGTCTTTCCCCTCAACCCAAAGACAGCAGCCAGAGAATAGGATCTTTTAGCACAAAATTAGTGTTTTACTGTGAACATGTTCTTTGTATTTCCTTTTAGGACTCCAAGCGCTTTGAAGGGATTGATGTGGATTTTAAAGAACTGGCCTATGAAGCTCACAAAACTCCAAATGTAGTTGAGGCCACCAATAAACCAGGTCTGTCCCAACAACTGGAGGACATTCAGAGTAGGTAGGTAGAACTTCAGCCCCAGGATTTTGTCAGAGACTGGGATCAACTCTGGGATTAACTGTGCTCCAAGGCTTTCTTCCTAGGCTGTGTATCCTCTGCATTTACAAGCCGCACCACTTCTCATCTTTCTCAAGTCTTTTTATTTGTGATCCACCACCCTGAAGCCTCCAAAGTGGAGTCAGGCTTTGTGTATGTGCAAATTCTCATCCTGAATAAGGATTTGCACACATACAAAGCTAGGCATACAGCTGGTTTTAATAACAAATGGCCTCACTGCCACTCCGAATACAATGTCTATTTAGCAGTCCAAGCAGGGATATCTGCAGCTGAACTGAGCCCATGTTCTTTAATTTACGAAATTATCTCTGCGTGTATACCCTTGTCACATGGTATAACTAGACTCTCTGAGAAAGACCTTAGTGTCCTGAGAGGGATACACTTATCACTTAACATGTGAGCTAGTCTACCTGGAACACACTTAAAAGTTAATATGATAGCTGTTGTATCAGTAACAACTATCCATTTAAAATAAAGATTTTATTTTATTTTTTAATCAGATAAGGCCAGTGTTTCTCACACAGGACTAGCTGTGTGTTATTTATGGACTTTGTAAGCTCAGCAGCAGTTTAGCATGTAAACACTGAAAGATTCATTTTAGATTGGAACAAACAAGTTTCCTTTCAGGCTTTGCAAACACAGTAAGCTGAGTAGGTCTGAATCAGACTTTAAAATGTGGCTCATTAGAATAAAAGCAGTTATGGAAACTTTCATGCCAGTGTGAAATCACCTGTGGCAGTTAAGAGCTTGTCTAAAATAGTAGGTCAGACTGCAAACCCATTCTAGCCTCTTCTTCCACCTGTGTTTCTGCTTTTTTATGAGGCTTCTCTGGCTGTTAGGCTGTTTGACCCTTTGGAGTAGAGAGAGATCTATGAGTTAATATATGCTTTGTTGATCTATTCAGAAAATGCTGTAGAGGACCAGCCTACAGGCTCAGGTCATGTCTGACATATCCTTGTAGAAGGGGAGAATCTGCTTGATAACCCAAACTGTAGCATGAAAGGATATTTGCTCACCTATCCTGGGCTTTGTTTATCTGCTTTGTCTCCCCAGGTTGTCTCTGTGTGAGAAGGCTTTGGCTGAATATTTGGACATGAAGAGGTTGGCCTTTCCCAGATTTTACTTCATTTCTTCTGCAGATTTATTGGATATTCTTTCCAATGGTACCAATCCGCACCTGGTAAGCCTTGTACTGCATCACCTTTGCATTTTCCAGCTGTCAGTAATGTCACAGTGGAAGATGTTGTCTTGGGACTGTCCTGTAGCTTATCCTTTCTGGAGTGCTTTTTTTCCCACCCTCACTTGGATTAATAATAATTCTTTCACAGCGTTCCATCTGTCATCTTCGGAAGGTAACATGTGCGCTGTGTGTTGTCTGATCTAACCCTGGAGATGCTTGCAGATGGTTCTGAATGCACTGCACAAAGTAGAGCTATGTTTTTGATGCCATAATAACAGTGGTTTTGTTTTTGTTGCAATAGAGTGAGGTTGGAGGAAACCATCTTTAAGGTCCCTTCCAACCTAAACCATTCTATGATTCTATGATCTTTCTTGAGGATCTCAGCCAAAACTTGTTGCTGACCTTGAATCCCCAACCTGGGATGCCACCAAAGAGTATCTGCTGTTGAAAGAGCCACAGAATGGTCGTTCAAATGTGGAAGTGTTGACAACTGATGGCTTGGAGAGTTCCCTTTTTTTAGGCAGAAGAGGCATTTGCTGGTCAGTCACTTTTTCCTTCCCCTGTGCAAAGGTGTTTGGGATGTCCTTTTTACAGGGGGAGAGAAGAGCACAACCTGAAAGAGGTGAGACAGCTGGTGGTCAGCCAGTGGCTATGGGCAAGGCAAGCAAGTAGATCTCTTGGGTTGACATCCATGCCTGCGCAGCTCAGGGGCCAGGCTGAGTATCTGACATCCTGCACTGGGCTTCTGCACCATCTGACTGAGGAGGCTTCTTCTCTCCAGGCTGGGTTTCTGGGGATGGTGCCTGAATGCCAGGTGTGGGGAAATCACTCCAAATATACCATTCCTCCTGTTGACTTTGGTGGATTGCTGGGTCATCCTCTGGAGGAACTTGTAGTAACCTTCCTGTTTTAGGAAATGGCTTCAGTGTGCTCTTCCCCCCATTCCCCAGAGGAGCACAGACACCTCCTGTCCCCCAGTGGGCAGAGTTCAGAGGATTCAATCCTGCAGATGTTTTTCCATACAGACCATAGCAGCGTTAGTACTGATTATTAGTGCTACAGGAATTGCTGTCAGGAAGCCTTGGCCACTTTTCTTGGCAATGTTGTGCTCTGGCTGGTGTTGTTTGGGATGCATCATTTATCCGAAGGTTGGTATGTAAAACCAAATAAAATGTTTACAGCAAATGGAAAGTGTTGGCTAAAGAATGCATTCCTTATTCCATCTTTCAATAATGAGTAATCTCACCTTCTTTAAGCTTTTCATCATTTTCCACATTGATGTGAGCACATAAATGGAACAGGTTTGGATGTGCATTTGGAAATGCTGCTGTTTGCCTCTAACCTTTAACACCTTTAAGACTGCTTATATCTGTTTCTGCTGCTGGCTGATTTCTGCCTGCAAAGTATCAGAAATACATAGTTGATTGATACTTAAAATGGAGAGGAAAAAACCGCAGGAAGCAAAGAAAAGATACTGTGTGAAATGCTACATGGATTAAGAAGAAATTCCTGGTGTTTTCTGTTATTCAAAACTATTTGCAGTAAAATCAAAGTAAATGTCAAGTAGGATCGTACGTGGATACGCTCTCAGCCTTTCCACTGTAGTTTCAAAGTCTGATAATTCCTAAAGGAGGATTAAATACACAGTGATATTATCCTCTTGAACTGGGTATTAAACTTGTGCAGATTCAGGTATATTCAAATAGGGCCCCAGTGGCAGGATTGCACCAAATGCTGGAGTATGTCCGAAGCCCTGAAGACTGTGAGCAGAAAATTCTAGATGTAAGAAAAAGTTTCTATGGTTTACTTAAGATTTGAAAGGACATATACTTATGTATATGCTGAGTGCGCATTGCTTCTCGGAGGTACTTAGCACCTTGCAGGATTTAGCCCTGCTTGAACATGCATAAGAAGAGTACCGAGCTATGTCCATGTGCAGGACAGCTTGTGAGAAGGAATGCTGTAATCCTTTGCAAGTCAGTGAGTCAGAATTAAATGGACAAGTTCACTTGTATTTCTCTGAAAGCATTAGAGTAGCAGGCATTGTGGGCTGTTCTAATTTCTCATCCCACCCATGGGAATCTGTCCACCTCCCTGTCTCTGGCTGTCACTGAAAGAGGCAGCTCCTGTCTGGGACTGCTTTGTGAGCTGACCCTTGCCGTGGGAACGCCAGTCCTGGGAGAAGTCTCCCTTTATTGGTAGTGGCATGTGACACACGCAGTGATGTAGTTGTGTGTTATGTAGTGATCTGGAAGAAGCATTGGTGATCTGCTCAGCTCCCAGCAGGCAGGTGCTGATGTTGAGAACCTGCAGCAGCGATGCTAGCATCTCCCTGTTGGCTTTTCAAACTGAGCTGGGTGTGAACAGGAAAGGACTGAATTATTTGCTTCCTTCTGGAAGAAAGCTTTGGGTTAAGAGGGGTGTTTCGTAGGAGGTCTGGGCTGTTGAGCTCTTTACCATGAGTCTTGGGCAGAAATAAAGGTCTTTCTTCCCCATGCAGGAGAATTCAGGACTTTTCATTGGCACAAAATTGATTTCTAGTACTGAAAAAACAGGAAGGTTCATAGTGAAGAAAACTCCACAGTGTGCTGAGAATAGGATGAGGTGGAGCAGTGGCTACAGACCTCTCATCACTATGTGTAGGGAAATTTGGGCTAGGAGGTCATGCAATGTTTGAATGTTTTCTGTGCTTTTTCCCTGTATGGGACATTTCCCAGTGGGGAAATAGGATTTATTAAGGCATATCTGTTTTCTAAATGATGTCAAAATAGGTGGAAGTATTGGGAGAGACAGCAAGAGGCTTGCATTGGCAGTATCCTGACCATGTATGAGAAGATGTGGTGCTACCAAGATGTCCAAGATCATACTTTGTGAACATGATTGTGCCTGTGACATGTATGGTGGTCTCCATTCTGCTTGTCCTGTCTCAGTTGCTTTATTTAGTACAATTGCTTTTGCAGGTGCAATATCATCTTTCCAAACTCTTCGACAACTTGGCCAAGATGAAATTCCAGCTGGACTCTGAGCAAAAGCCAACGAAGGTTGGTCTGGGAATGTACAGTAGAGAGGAGGAATACGTAAGCTTCAGCGAACCCTGTGACTGCAGCGGGCAGGTGAGAGGGAAGACCTTGTCTATCAAAAAGAGTCTGCTCTCCTGCCCTTTGTGTGGGCATCCATTGCCAAGACCTCGCAGAGCTTTACTACTCTTCCTTTATGCGTGAGAAAGGCTGGAAGAGGTGGTGTGTAATTTAATTCCTCCTTACACCACAGCCCTTGGTCCCACTCTCAATAGATTTTTCACTAAGGTATCACAGTCCACAGTGGGAGAAAGGGCTGTGGCCTTTTTCTAACTAGGTTTTTTTCACTTGAATTTTTCTAAGATGTTTTGAAAGTTAGTCTTAAAGCTTATAAGAAATATCCTCAGTAAGGGAGGGGATGCAGACTGAAAATAGACTAAGCTAATCCACAGTACCTCTGCATGGCTATCTTTTCAAAGAGAAGGCTTTTTTTTCCTGTTTTCCAAATCTTCCTTCTTTCATAGGGTGAGTTAAAGAACAAAATATAATAATCAAACTACTGCTCAGCTTATCTGTCCCTGTAGTTGCACCTTTCTCCATGGACTATTATAGGAAGCTAAAGTACATAATACCAGCTACTGAGCTCCCCAGTGATGGAGCTTGCTGCATTTAAACTATCTTCTCAGTGAGGGCTTTACCTGTGAAATACTAAATTCAGCAGGAATTGTGTTCCCAAGTTCAGCAGCAGCTTTCCCTGCTGCTGGCAAATTGTGCCCAATGAGTGATTCTGTCATGGCCTGGAGGTGGAATGCGCCAAACCAAATTACTCATTGGTGGAGTTCATTTTGGTTTCTCCTATAGCTGGAGTTCAAGAAAAATCTGCCTTGTATTCTTGGTGTCCGGAAATAGATGCTAATCCTACAGTACCAGAATTGCCTAATCCACCCAGAGTGAAGGAGACTGTGAGGCTTGTTTACCTTGAGAGTTGAGGTGCTTGTCCGATTCCCCATCTTCACTAATTACCAAAGACACTTAGGAAGAGCAAATGTGTTACTGTGATTTAATCTCTTCTCCAGGTTGAGGTCTGGCTGAATCACGTACTAGACAGCATGAGGACTACTGTGAGAGACGAGATGACAGAAGCCATTATGGCTTATGAGGAGAAGCCGAGGGAACAGTGGCTCTTTGACTACCCTGCCCAGGTATCTGCTGCTGCTCCTCATCTTCGCTCAGGCTGGCATGTGGGAAAGGCAGCTCTTGGTTTCCCCTTCAGTCCTGCCCTTCCCTTCTTTCTGTAATGGCCTCTAGCTGTGGATGGGGATGTTTCTGGCCTCCACTGTGCTGTGCAAGAGAGAGGAAGGATGAATTGACCTTTATCTTGGCAATCTCCGGATGGAGTTTCTGGGCTGAGCTCCATGCTCTGATTGGGGCTCCAGAGAGGGTATGCTCTTGGTTGGGTTACAGAGCTCGGGGTCTTGGGGAGTGCCTGCTGCACCCTGTGGGTCACGGGAAGTCTATACACCCAGAGGAGCAAGAGGTGCAGCAGGAGAACAAAGTGGCGAGGTCTAATGAGAGAAAAGAGCCCCTCAGATGCACCTCTGACAGCCTTGTGGTCTCCAACTCTTCCTCCTCTGCTGTGTCAGGCATGTGAAAGGTGCTGATTTATTAATAAGTAGCTGCTAAATGTGTCTGCCATTGATATGGTATTTTAAATGAATGTCATGGGGCAGATTCCTGTTGTCCTGTCTGCTGTGACTACTGCATGAAAAAATACTTAATTTCATGTCACGGATACTTCATCCTTGATCTCCCTGTGGATCACACACTCTTGAACATAAGGAAGCCCTGGTGTTTACCCTGATACTGAGCCAGCCCATTTCCCTAGGTGGCTCTTTCCTGCACCCAGATCTGGTGGACAACCGAGGTTGGGATTGCCTTTGCCAGGGTGGAGGAAGGCTACGAGAATGCATTGAAGGAATATCACAAGAAGCAAGTGACCCAGCTGAACACCCTCGTTACCATGCTGATTGGGCAGCTCTCCAAGGGTGACAGGCAGAAAATCATGACCATTTGCACCATTGATGTGCACGCTCGGGACGTGGTGGCAAAGATGATAGCGCAGAAGGTTTGTGTTCGCTGCTCAGCGCGGTCCTGTGTTGGGCATAGGAGGAGAGATGGGAGATGGGGAAGTGACATTTCTCACCACATTGCAGGGAGGTGACCTTCCTCACCACACCTGCCTTCACAGTGAGGACCAGTCCATCTCCAATGAAAGCTTCATTGCAGTTACCATTTTGGCACCTGAGCTGTGTGTGCCTGGCATCCCTCGTCTTCCTGTGATGGTGCTTGTGGGTGTGTTGCAGGTGGACAACGCCCAGGCGTTCATTTGGCTGTCACAGCTCCGGCACAGATGGTCAGATGAGGAACGGCACTGCTTTGCTAACATCTGTGATGCCCAGTTCCTGTACTCTTACGAATACCTTGGCAATACCCCTCGGCTTGTGATCACTCCACTGACCGACAGGTAAGCCCATGGGAAATGCCATCATAGTTGGGTTTTGCCATGCAGTTAGAGAAAGAGCTGACAACCAGAGATGGATTGAATTTGGACACCCACATCCCTCTTGTTCTTTCTCTGTGTCCCAGCAATCCAGTGGCAGAGCTCTCTCACCTGGTTTGTGATTTGGTACCCTCTGGGTGCCTCAGATCCTGGGGTGGGATTCAGCCCACAGATTAAGACGCTCACTTGTGGGTGTCTGCCTGTGCACAAGATGTCTACACCCCATAGAGCTGGTGAGTCTAGAAAGCTTTCATCCCATCTTGGAGTAGACATTTCCCACTTGGTTCATTTGCCTCAATGAGGACATGTAGTGTGACTTGAGATGCTCTGTGTTGTCCCACCTGGCTTCCAGTTGCCAATCCAGAAGCGTGCAAATCTTCTGTGGAACCCTTGTCATATCTTTCCACCCTATGTGACATTTCAGTAGCCAGGAGCATTTTAGGTGGTTCTAGTCACCCATGTTAGTTAGCTGAGCCAAGCCTCCATGCATTATCAGGTTTTGTTGGCCATATTGACTACAGCTCTGTGGCTTATACAGGGCGTATAGGCACCCACATGTGGGCACCTCCCTGGTGTCCATCATCAGCATGATGGAGAAGCTTTGGGGCTTGCTGCATCGTTGAGTGGGGGTCATTCATAGGCCATCTGACCAGGTTTTTGTCAGTGATGGGGAATGGGATCCTTTGGGCTGAAGAGCACTAGGAAGCAAGATGAAGGTCTTTCAGAAAAGCTGACTTTTTCTCATACTGTCTGGGACATGCCCAGTATCAATGAGTGGTATGAGGATCCAAAGAAAGCACAACCCGGATGTGAAGAGGTTGGGCAGACCCAAATGGAAGACGAATATCTCTTGGAAAAAACACAGCTGGACAGAGGTGGTAATTAATGCCCAAGAGGACTTTCAGCTTACACATGCACCCTGCTCATGTGCAGCTTTTCAGAAGAAAGGCTCTCCTGAGTGCATTGCCCTAGTGCCATTTCTCTGCAATCCAATAGTGACCTGTCGGACCAAGTCTCAGTCTCTTTCTTTTTTTTCCTTCATCCTTTGTTGTGAAAGATGTTACATCACCCTGACCCAGTCGCTGCACCTGACCATGAGCGGAGCACCTGCAGGCCCTGCAGGCACTGGCAAGACGGAGACCACAAAAGATTTGGGGCGAGCCCTGGGCATCATGGTGTACGTGTTTAACTGCTCCGAGCAGATGGACTACAAGGTACTGCTCCTACCTTGGCCACAGTACCGATCACATGCGGCTAGGGATGCTTGGGGCCCAATGAAACCTGAAGGATAAGAGTAATCCAGCTGGGATTGCTTTGATCTATCACCTCTCCTCAAATCCCTGCTACATTTCTTTCTGCTGAGCACCTTTTTCTTCTTCTCTCTTTTCTTCTGTAAGACTTGCATAAGGTTCTTCAGGAGGCAGAGACTGCAACTGTCTCTCTCTGCTTCGTTATGCGTTTCCCTTCCCTTCCGGAGTTAGATTCCATGTGAAATGCTTCAAAAATTTTGGCCTGTTCAGTTGATACTGAGGCTGTGCTGATACTTCAACCCTGGTTGTTTCTTCTTGGCTCATAGGCTGACAGGCCCTGGCATGGGAAGGGACCTCTCCTGGTTTTCTCAGGATCCTCTCCCAGAATAAGGCCAAAACGTGCTGAACCCTCAGCTGCTGCAGAATGCTGAACCGTTAGACTGAGTCTTGCTCTCTGCCACTCTGGCACAGTGCACTGATTTTGGTAGCTTCGGATCATATTTTATTCAGGTTATGGGCTCTCCCAGGAAGCGGAGCCATCAGTAATTCAGTACAGGTGACCTTTAAATGAAACTAGAGCACAGATACATCGAGAAAGTGCAATTAGTAAATCAAGTGGCAAACTGTGCAGAGCTATAAATATTATAATTGAGTTGTGCCTGCTGTTTCCATGCACTTTTCTAAATACCCACAATAGACTGTAAATTGCTATAAATAAACAGGCTAGGAAATAAAATCCATTTTTTTGCTGGAGTTGATTCCATTTATGATTTTACTCTTGTATTATTTTTTTTCCCCAGTCTTGTGGGAATATTTACAAAGGCCTTTCCCAGACAGGAGCCTGGGGCTGTTTTGATGAATTTAACAGGATCTCAGTTGAAGTCCTTTCAGTGGTGGCTGTACAGGTAAGTGGAGGAATGCTCGTAATTAAATACAAGCAAGGCAGAGCCATGCTGCAGTTTATGGAGCAATGGTAAATATGGAAAGTGCATGTTGCTGGTTTCAGTTCTGTGTGTAGGTAGGTGAGGGATTATATCCCAATATTAATCACATGAATATCACAGCACTGACAAAACATAGCAGTGATGTGCTGCAAACATTTTTGTCACTTTTCTTCTCCCAGTTACAGCATTTGTGTTGAGGCAATTCCTTATAGCATCTTTTCCCAGATCAGTATACACCACAGCTCCGTACCTGTTCCTCTGGGGCAAGACACTTCTGTCATTAATATGCTGTGAGATAATTGCAGCTTATCATTTTAGGGAGGAGAGCTGCCTTGACTTATGGCTACTCAGCCTGCCATGCAGGGAATAACTTTCATGGAGGGGAAGGGTGGTGTTTGGGGCAGATCCATGGCCTGCTGGACTTTTGGGGGTTACTGCCTCCAGTCAGGCACAGGTTGTAGTCACATTCAACTAATAGGAATACATTCAAGATTAATTTTCTTAAGCTTACCTGTCACCAAGACTGTGCAGTCTTCTTTCCTTCCTTCTCTTTTCATATGGCTGTAGATTTAATTCCAGTGTCTGTAATGAGAGCTCTGTGAAATGGCTTTGGAGGGTATTCCCAGCTGAGTGGCGTAATTCCTAGGAGGAATGCGTGCAGCCCCGTGGGTTCAGTGCAGTGCTGCTGAGTGCCAGTGTCAGCTGGGTGACACTTGGTAACTGGAACCTGCAGCAGATCTACAGCCCTTGCTTACGTGCTTGCCTAGAATACCCTGACAGCATGGGATTAAAGGTAGGAGAGAGCTGTTTGAGCTGTGCCCAGCTACACATAGGTGTTTTCCCTGTAGAATGATTTCTCATCTCTGTAGTTTCACTGTTCAGTGCACGTTATTGGTGAGTCCCGTCCTTGGAGAAGGGCTGGAAAGGAGACTGCCCTCCCCATCATGCTAGAAGGTCCTGTTCTCTTGTGCTTAGATATGATCTGGCACTTTGCCTCCTCCTTCCCTTCCTCTTACTGGCCCACGAGGAAACCTGGAAAGATTTTATGCAAGGGAAAGGATTGCAGGAGGAGAGACGCTCCATACCCTGTTCATGCCTGCCCAGCGGGTGGTGAGGGGGCACCTGGGGTAAGCACTGCCAGTGTGGATGCCCTCTGGCAGGGGCTGAAACCTGGGGCAGCCCAGGTATAACCACAGGGCAGTGGGATGAGAGCAGGCCCTGCTACCGCTTCTGGCCCTTGCTTTGAAGGAGAGCCATGTTTGGATGCTGTCCAGATCCTACATCTCACTGGTATCCTCTGACAATGCCAGGTAAATCCAGCTGTCAGGGGAATTTGAGTGGAGAGTGGGTGCTCAGCTGCCCTGTTCAAACCGAGACAGCTCCGACATGGGCAGAACTGAAAGTTTTGAGCCTTGGGGGACTTCAGCACTGAAAATTGAGGTGCTGAAGTATCGAAGTTCTTCTGGACCCAGGTGTGAGCTGAGTGCAGGTTTTAGGATCCCAGTGTCTGACTGAGGTGCTGAATTCTTCCTAGGCCCCCTTTTGGGCTTGGTATTGCAGAAAGAAAGATGTAGAGCCCAGAAGTTTCTACACTTTTGTAAATGTTTTGGTCAAAGACATTTTTCTGAACCCCTCCATGTACTCCTTATTCTTCTCATCTCTCTTTCACTCATAATTGGTACCTTATGTGACATCTCAAAGAAGCCCCAGGTGGGTACAGGAGTTTACGTATTGTTCCTTCTCAATTTCTCGTCCATCAGGTTCTAGTTTAAAGTTGTCATTGAAAAAAGTCTTTGAGGATCTTAAAATAAAAAGGGAAGCTGAATAAAAGAAGCCCAGATATGACTCAACTGCTAATAATTCCCTCGCTCCTGGCTGGAGCGCAGCATCTGAAGAAAGCAGCATGGCTGTCATTCCATCATCGTGTCTCCCGGCTGCTATTAGGAGTGTAACCATGGCGATGTTTAATTGGCTGTCTTAGTCATGCAGCTAATGTCGATATGGTTCCTTACAGAGAAAAATCCCATTAATTGCTTAGCTTTAAGATGGCAAACAACAGTAAGGTTAGACTAGCGAATATAGAGAGATTTCTCCTTTGCTGAAGTGCTGTTTGCAAGAAGGTGATTTAGCTTTAATAACTTGCTGTCTTTGGAAGGTGAGGAGTGAGAAGAACAAAGCTGCAATCAGGCAAATATAAAAGATAATACAATATTAGTGAGTGAAGGTGTCAGGGGAGGTTTTCCAGCTTCTGCGTTGTGGTTTTGATTTTAAATTAAGCATCTGATGTCCCCAAATCTTTAAAAGCAATATCAAGTGATCAGTTGGCAATTGAGCTGAGGCCAAGTTTATCGGGAAATGCTGCTCCATTTCTGGGCCCAGTCAAGGAGCAGAGCAGGCACAGGAGGGTTGTGGGCTATCATGAAGAGCAGTGGTATGCAGGAAGAGGTGACGATGGATGGAGGGAGTCAGGGCCCTGTGTTGTGTCAGACTCTTGGGACTGCATTTGGGTGTTGGCTGTGTTGTGGATGCCTGGACAACCTTGCATCTCATCTTGGGCGTCTGACCTCCAGCTAGGTTGAGAAGTTGAAAGAGATGATTTAGCCTTTGGTGGTGGTTTTGCTGAGAAGTGTCCCACAGGTGATGTCAAACCCCAAGGCAAGATGCAGGCAGCTTTGGAGACGTTTCCTTCCCCTGAGCTCTTCCTCACCCGTGCCTGTCATCGTCTTACGGAGCAATGATGCAAATTCTTGCAATTCCTTTGCAGTTTGACTGCCTACTCTCTTCAGCTCTCTTTTCTGCTTTGTCAAAGTTTGATTGTGATGGGAGATTGATATAGCCACACAGATTTACTCCAAACAGTGTATAAAGCTTTATATGGTCAATAAAAAAAACCAAACCAAAACAGTGCTAAGTCCCAGATCATCATGGGACCAAGTGTAAGGAAGGCAGCACTGTGGTCTGGTGTGTTTTTCGTAACTGAACACCAATACTATAACACTGTCTTGGTTCCTAGGTGAAGAGTGTGCAGGATGCAATACGGGAGAAGAAGAAATCCTTCAATTTTCTTGGAGAAGACATTAACTTAGTTCCCTCAGTAGGCATTTTCATCACCATGAACCCTGGCTATGCAGGGCGAACTGAGCTACCTGAGAATTTAAAAGCTCTCTTCAGGTGAGTCCCAGGTCAAGGTCTGTGACCTGTATTATAAGACTGGCAGAAATTGTCTTTTGGAATATCCAGGCTTGACTTCATTATCATGGGGAATTCCCTTGCGTTGGGGAGTCGCAGATAGTTTCAGCCTTGTGCAACAAGCCTGGAAGTGCACAGGCAGGGCACAGGAGCTCTGTCCCTTGTCATGGGAAAGGCAGTGCGTGACCTGGCTCACTGGACAAGACCTGGAAGATAAAGCTGCAAATCCACTGCCCCTAAGACCTGTAGTAAAGAAATACTTGTTCTGCAGTCTTCTCTTGCCTGTCTTTTTAGGCCATGTGCGATGGTTGTACCAGACTTTGAGCTGATCTGTGAAATTATGTTGGTGGCCGAGGGATTTCTTGAGGCCCGGGTTTTAGCCAGGAAGTTCATTACTCTGTACCAACTCTGCAAAGAGCTCCTGTCCAAGCAGGTGAGCCTACTTCTGTGGTTGGGTGGTACAATGAAGCCCGTTGATCTCCAAAATCAGCAGGAACATGGCACTCTGCCACTCACCTCTATGGCTAAAGCATCACAGCTTTTATTTAATGACTGCATTTGCACTAGCTGCTGGCGGAAGAGAGGATTTGTGATCGTCAGAGCAATGAAATCTTCGAACTGCTTTATTGGAGGATCTGCAGGGACAAAAGCACTTGACCAGCTACATGAATACGTGAGATTTTTCAATGGGCTCAAATTACACCATGTCTGGGATAGCATTCAGTGACCCCTTTGCTTTTCAGTCTCTTAGTTCCTATTGATTCTGCCTGCAAGGGGTTTATGATGTCTGTCCCTCTCTGAGTTCAGTCTAACAGTTCCCTGTCATGTCAGGTGTTGACCAAGTAAGGTCATTTCCGGTGCAAAGCTCTAATTAATCAGATTTTTTCCTGTCATCATTTGCATAGATCAAAGCTGGGCCCAGAGAAGAGTTGAATCCAGACTGCAGATGGAAAAACTGATCTTGGCTGTGCCAGCATAAGTCTGGGTGGGAGACGCCTTGTCACAGAAACTTTGTACTGTGTCTTGGAGGCCTTGTGTGGAAGCCGTGGCCTCCCACACAAAGCAGTCAGCTGTTGAGCTGTGCTCTGGAGGGTGTTAACAGAGCAGAAATATAAAGACTTCTTTGTCGGCTTGAGAACTGCCGTCATACGTTTTTGTGGTTCTTTTTCAGCAATGTCTTTACTGGCCCCTGCTTGGTGGACTGCCTCTGATACCAAACATGCCTGGTAACCTTGTGATGGGCAGGATGGAGAAACTTGGGTATCTGGGACCTCATAATGGAGTAACAAAGCTTTCACCTTGGTAGCTCCTGCAGATCCAAGGGTCTGGCTGGCCTTGCTTTAGCTGCTTTATGATTTAGATGAAACAAATTGCTTAGGTCTCCAGATTGCAAGTCCTACTGCTATCTTACTGCCAACTCTGAGCCCACATGGTGGTATGAACAGCTGAATTACTTGAATCTTTAATACTGTCCCTGATGGGAATTTCACCTACTGAAATGGAAATCGGGAAACTCAGGCTGGTGGAGGTCTCTGGCCAAAATGCAAATAACAGATTTGGATGTATTTCCATTGCTGACTTGTCTGGCAGTTTGGAGCTGCTGGTTCTTACCCCTGCATGGTGATGTACTGTCTAAGCATAAACTCATGCCTCCTTTTTTTTTTTTTTTCAATTTTTCCCCACATAGGATCACTACGACTGGGGCTTACGTGCAATCAAGTCCGTGCTAGTTGTTGCTGGCTCCCTCAAACGAGATGACCCAGAGCGACCCGAGGACCAGGTTCTAATGCGCTCACTTCGTGACTTTAACATCCCCAAGATAGTGACTGATGATGTGCCGGTGTTTATGGGGCTGATTGGGGATCTTTTCCCTACACTGGATGTGCCTCGGAAGCGTGACCTGAATTTTGAGTCATTTGTGAGGCAGGCTGTGCTGGACCTCCGGCTGCAGGCTGAGGACAACTTTGTGCTCAAAGTAAGACCAAGAGATCTTCTGCTATACCTACACCACCATCAAATCATTTGGGTTTTCTCAACCATCTTTGCATCTACAAAGAGGCCTCTGCACAGTATTCCCCTTGCAGGTAGACCTTGATGGAGGACAGAACCAGCTATGCTGGGTCTGATGCTATTGCACCTGCCCCTAAAGCCAGCACTGGCTTGGCTCCTCAGTTTACAAAGGGGCCAACTCTTGTAGGCTCATGAAAGTGTGGCCTTTGGAGAGCAGAGCCGCATCAGCTGATGGCTGTCAGATGTAAATAGCGCTGGAGGTTTGTCTGCAGGCTGAGGATTTCACCCATCATGATTAGAGTGGCTAGACCTAACTCAATGTCAAATCCATTTGTGTCTCTGGGTCACATCTTTCTAAAGACGGGGCCCAATGGGAGCTATTTTATAGATCAGAACTTCAGTTTGGCATCTTAGCCTAAAATTTGGGAGTGTTTTTTCTCAGGTGGTGCAGCTGGAGGAGCTGCTGACAGTCCGGCACTCTGTCTTCGTGGTGGGTAACGCAGGCACGGGCAAGTCACAGGTGATGAGATCCCTGAATAAGACTTACCAGATAATGAAGCGACGTCCTGTCTGGACAGACCTCAACCCCAAGGCAGTCACCAATGATGAGCTTTTTGGCATCATTAACCCAACAACAAGAGAATGGAAAGATGGTAAATGTCTTTTCATTACTGAATATGCAGATAAAGAAGCATATTTTTAATGAACTTCCTGAGCAGCAGCAGGATGACTGGTCTGCAGGTCTGAAAGCCCAGGTGCTTGTCTGCTGCTCACAGCCATGGGAGAGTTTGTTGTAGAAAGGATACACAGAATGTTTTAACTTTTTGATCTTCAAATAGGAAGTATAACATAAACCTGCTTTATCCTATTGCCATAAGAATAATTATCATGATGGGGCAGGCAGCTTTTCAGAGTTGGCTGGATTGGTGAGGGTAGAAAGTTGGTTCAAAAAAAAAACCACTGCACTGACTCTGATATATATATAATATATATATATAAATAACACTGACTCTACACAACCTCCTGCCCTATGGTGTGCACTGGGGCCCTCAAAAATGTGCCATCCCCAGGTTTCCATAGCTGGTAGCACATGTGCAGCAGCCTTAAAGTGATGTTTTTCCACTTAATATTGCTGCCCAATCTCTGTAGTACACCAGCATTTGACACTGTTGATCCTCATTGCTCCTGAGGAAAATAAGATGAACATTTAAAACTTGCTGAAAGATTACAGAAATCTGGAGTGAAAATGTTTGGTTGTGACTAATACATAAAGGCAGCTTTGGTTTATGTGTGTGGCTGGTTTGGGAGGTGTGGGGGAGGTAAGAGAAGACGTTGCCATAAATCATCCTTGGCCAGAAGTCTGCCAGGAGATGAGCTGCTGCCCGCCTCCCCTGGCTCCTGCCACGGACCCCTACTTGACCCCCTGCTTTGCTCCAGTGGCAGAGTTAACTTCTTTTTAATTGTAATTAGGGACCCTAAATCAATGTGACACAGGGAAGTGCAGGGATACAGCCTGAACTCTGCAGACTGGCGGCAGCAGTGACTGCAGACTGAGGACTGCGGGTGGCACTAAACAGCAGGAGGGACATTTTACAGGTGTCTGTCCAGTGGTTTCTAGCCTGTAATGTTTCAAGGGAGCTTACAGAACTCCTCCCTGAGGTTTCAAGGCAGATATTTTCTGCACTAACCATTCCTGAAAATTTTGTTTCTTGTTGTCAAAGACCAGCAAGGCAATCCTCACCAAAGCCTAACAAGAGATAACGTGTCCTCTTATTGATCAGCCCCTTCTTCTCTTCTTCCCATTTTCATCCTGTCACTCCTTTCATCGTCAGGAGTTGAAAAGGTTACACATTAGGTGGTAAAAGGTCCCACAAGGGAATCCTAAAAATATTTGTTGTAGAACCAAACCCTTCTTTTAAATCCCAAGACTACCCTGTGGTGTGGGTGCACAAGGTTATGGGATAGGCACTTTTCTCTCCGCTGCTGTTGTGGTGGGTATGAAGGAAGCATTGATGCTCTAAGACAGGAGCTATTTCTGTTATTAATGATGTTGGAGCGGTTTCCAAGGCATGTGCCCAACATGTGAGGAACTGAGGCAAGGCAGAGTCAGTGCAGTGTTATATTTTTTTGACCCAATCTCAGAATTGGATACCTGTTTCAGGTGAGCTGTTCTGCATTTGTTGTGCAAAGGTTTGTCTTCAGTCATGTAATGCCACTGGCTCTTCCTGACCTGGATCACAAAGAAATAGCTTGTCCTGGAGAAAGAAAAAGTGTGCTTCTCGCAGGTAGCCAGAAGAGAGGATTTTTTTAAATGTTTGTCTGATGTTTTTTCATGAAGACCAGCATCTCCCTAGGTATTTTCACACATAGAGGAGAGCGATAGTTTTGTGGAGTTTTCATTTGCTCTGTAGTACTGCTGCTCTATTCCCAGCCTTCTTGCTCTTCGTAACATTCATTATTTACTCCCCTGGAGACACTGTATCCTCTCTGTCTCCTTGATTCTACTGACATTTTGTTCTGTCATTCAGTGTCATTCTGTGCTTGTTCTCCCCTCAATTTCACTAAAGCCATGACCCAGAGTTTAATGCATCTTGAATTCTCTGATATACTTCGAGCCACAAAAAAACATTTATAAGAATTTCCAAGGCATATTCAGATGGTTTTCTCTGCATTGTGTAATTCATGGCTTCTTTTGCCTCTGAATATGTACTCTTTGCTTTTCTTATCCCTTATGATTCTCGGTGGGAATGAAGCTTGTGTGTAGGGTCTGCAGTCATTTTCAGTGGTGGTAACTGATAATGTTTTTTTTCTTCAAAGCAGACTAGACCCATATCATGATATAGTAATATTTATGTACATATGCACAAAGATTTGAATGCTTAAGAGGAAAGCATTAATTAGGCTAATTTTTAGTAAGTTGCTGGAGAAAACTGTTAGAGCAGGTGGCAACTTCAGTGTTCATCAACATATTCCTGCCACTCTTCCAGGACTGTTTTCATCAATCATGAGAGAGTTGGCCAACATCACACATGATGGTCCCAAGTGGATGGTACTAGATGGAGATATTGATCCAATGTGGATTGAGTCTCTTAATACTGTGATGGATGATAACAAGGTAATGAATATAAATTAAAAGAGCAGGTATTCTTTGACTGCATGGCATGATTCTTCCTAGGAGAAATGCAGATGCTGAAATAACAGATTCTAGAATAATTCACTTGTGTTTCCTCAGACATACCAAACAATATTGCATAAAGAAAATGGTGCATGGGGGAAATAGTTCAAAGCATGTTTTCATGGGAATTTCCCTTTCCTGGAGAGTTGGGCTCGTGAGTAACCTCAGATGTCCTGATCATAACTTCAGGCCCTTTAAATATAGACTGGGGTCATAATCCTACACCTTTTCCTCACCCTAAGGGAGTGCTGTTCATTCTGGATCATGGAAGAGAGAGGGATCATTCTACTACCTGCTAGAAATCAGCTGCTCTGCCTCAAGGAACTGAGCTGACAGCAACCAAGCTTTTTAGTGCAAAGTGCTGAATGCTTTTCGTTCCTGTTCCTGGGGAAGATGTTAATCTGACTGTCTGTCTGCTGCATGCAGGTGCTGACCTTGGCAAGCAATGAGAGAATCCCTCTGAACCCAACGATGCGGCTGGTCTTTGAGATCAGCCACCTGCGCACAGCCACCCCAGCCACTGTGTCCAGAGCGGGTGAGTCCTGGTCTGAGCTTCACACTGAGCTTGGAAGGACCAAGTAGGATCTAGTGCCATTAACCAGTCTTTTGTTGGCCAAATTGGTTCCTGTTGAAAGTAGCCAACCTGGCATCACAGCTGCCTTTGGTGGACAGGGTAGATTCCTGAAACACATAGACAAACTGAGGATCCTGACCCCAAATCCATGTATGGAGCTGTCATCATCTTGGAGGCTTACCCAGAGCTCTCTGACTGTTGGATGGTCATGATTCAGCACTGCGGAGAGGGTGCTCCTGTTGTGCAAAGCCCTGTATGGACTTGATGAGGAGAGAGACAGTCCCTATCCCAAAAAGCTCCTGGTCTTCTGGAGAAGTGCATGAAGTAGGGGAGAAGGGGATGAAGGTGTCCCCTAGTTTTACACATGGGGAAATGGGGCCCAGAGGAATAACATGACTCAGGCCAGACCATATTCTGAATTTGGGGCAGCATCAGGAAAGATGTTCTGGTTTCCTGGGTTAAGTTTCTTCACTGTTAATGTTTCTACTCTGCTGTGGGGCAGGAGGAGGGGGTAGGTAATGGGGCACCCAGGCGTATTTGACAGAGTTTTAGTTATGTGAAAGTAGATGAGAAATTCTGCTAGAGGAAAGGAATAGTCTCTGCTATGTCCTTACTATATATTCTCTCCTATCCTGGGCCTAAAGGGATCCTGTACATCAACCCATCAGATCTGAGCTGGAATCCCCCAGTGAGTAGCTGGATTGACAGACGAGAGATCCAGTCCGAAAGAGCCAACCTGACCATTTTGTTTGATAAGTACCTGCCAATTTGCCTGGACACCCTCAGAACAAGGTACCGTCTGAAAAGTGTTTGTATCTCTCCTGGCGAGGGCAGGGGGACACTCACCACTTTCCAGACCAGCTGTGCTGTGCTGGCGTTGTGCTGCACGTGGCATGGGTGACTGGTTTCCTCCTTGCCCCTGAGACCCCTGAGCATCATTGGCTTAAGCTCGGAGAAACAATGGGACAAGGTGGGGCAGCTGACATTGCTGCCCATCCTTTGTTGGTCAGATCTGTTTTTCATCTGATTTTGATTTGATTGTTCCTGTACTTCTTGTACCAGTTCTGTTGTCTCTTGCAAAGTAAATCCAGGAGATCCTAAAGTGAAAGCTTTTCAGTCTCCTGATGCGTCAAGCTAGACCTGAGTCCACTCCAGAAGTTATTTTTCAGTAGAGCAGTTTGCAGACCACTGCTGTTTTCAGTATGCAGCATGGAAGGTGGAGAGAGCAGATCCTCTTTTTTCCTCTCCCCACTTCTTTTCCTGACCCTCAGTGCTGAGACGGAAGTTGGTGTTTGTGGGAGAGGGTGACTTCTTTTACTGCTTTACAGGCAGTTCTCTCCTGAATTTCTTTCCTGATGCATTTGAACGAAATGAAGTCAGTCTGTGTGGACATCCAGCCTGGGTGTGTTTCATGGTTGGACACTAATCCAACGAACATGAAGAACTTGGATATTTGGAAGGGCCCTGGTGCTTCTTGGCTTGAATTATCTTCAAAGCCCACAGGGAAGCCAATGTGGTTCTTGCTTATAATGATGGGAGATGGATCTCTTACTCATACTGTGGTGAGGACTGGCCAAAGTACAGTCTCAACAAACACGCGTAAGGGAGCTTCTACCATCCTTAGCTTGCTTCCTGTAGTTGCACCTTCATTTTTTAAAAAAATACAATTAAAAAAAAAAAAAATCAGCGTACATGGGAGTTCTCAGCCACAATGGGGATGTGTCAGAAGGGGCTGAATTAGTGAAAGCAGTGGTCTTTGGAAGTAGGAGTTAGGCGTCTTACTAGGGAGCTGCTCCCTGGGGGACCAAGCTGGTTATAGCTGTTGGCAGCAAAGTCCATTGGACATTTCCCACTCTATTCGCTGAACATTGTGTCAGACCATGAAATGCATGGGATTAACTTACAGGCAGCCCTGAGCTGAGTATTTTGGTGGCTTGCTTAATTCAAAAATTGTAGAACCAACCTTTCAAATAGCTATAATTACTTTACAGAGGGCTTCAGTGCTGCTACAATATTAGTTTGCAATTCTGTAAGTGTAGCTTAAATGAATGTAAAATGGCAAGATGAAAGGGCTTATTTTATTACTCCTCTGTTTGACCATTTTTGAACTCATCGTGTTCACAGGAAATCGTTGCCTTTAGCAAGTCTTCCATTTTACTTCTTTCAATAGGGTCAAAGTTTTAAAATGCTTGAAACTTCTGATTACTGTTATTACTCCTATATGTACTGGTGCCAGCAGGTCTGAGGGAGAGAATGAGTGTTCTCTTTCTTGCTATACCCTGGAATAAGACACGCACTGCTGACAAGTAAAATGCTAATATTCCGAAAAAGGATTTCTAGGCTTGTCTTCCTGAGTTGTGAGCGACTGTGTTGCTGGACCCAATTATATTTCCTGTACTTTCAATTTCCATTCCTTAGATTTAAGAAGATTATTCCTATTCCTGAGCAGAGTATGGTTCAGATGTTGTGCTACCTCCTCGAATGCCTCCTGACGGAGGAGAACACGCCTCCCGACTGTCCCAAGGAGATTTATGAACTTTACTTTGTCTTTGCTGCCGTCTGGGCCTTTGGTGGATCGATGTTTCAAGACCAGGTAAGAAGGAAGATACTGCTTCAGCATCTTTTACGCGGGCTTTTTTTTTTTCTTCTTCTTCTTCTTCTTTTCTTTTTTTTTTTAATATACTTTCCAAAACACAGTGCTATGTCAGTAATGCTGCTTTCCTGGGGCTCTTGTATAGGTGAAAATAAACTAGAAACCTGAATGCAACAATTCCTTTTGCAAAAGACCTTGTTATCCAGGGTGTAACAGAGGAGAACAGCTGAGGGGTCAAGTGATAAAGGCAGAGGGATGTTTGCTTATGCAGAAACATTTCACTGGGGAGAAACATGAGGTTAATTTATAGAGGCCTGCGGATGTGCATAATGTGATCAAATTAAGACTGACTTATCAGATAAATACATCAGTGAATCAGTCTTTCAGCCATCTGACTCTGCAGGTAGACACAAACCAGCAGGTGCTTTGTCACCAACCGACTTTTATTAAACATAGGTGGATGTCAAGAATTGACTGTCCTCATGTTTGATAGAAGTACCTAAGAAAGAGGTGTGATCAGCAGGGCAGGATGGGCTTTGGTGATTATGTGCTTCCACTGAAGTGGAAGTAGACAGTGGCTCTGCTCATGAAGCACTCTTTATTGGGAGCATGCCGATGAGGTTGTGTCTGATGGTTGTAGGCACTCAGCTTGAACTCCCCTCCAGGCAGCCAGCTGTCGGGTGGTCTCTGGCATGAGCTGCTGGGCTCAGTCAAGCTGTTGGTGGATGGATGTTCACACCCAAGACTGTAGTGCTGGAGGGCGCAGTCTAGAGACTAAGATCTTCTTGGACCAGGAGGATTAATCAGACCATGGTTCACTAGTGGTGTCTCTGACATTCAAAGTACGCTCATGTCCGAGAGGCAGAGGAAGACAGGGCACTATTCTCCATGCTGCTTCCCACAGTACATCTATCCTATGGATTAATTGCAGCTGTCAGCCTCTGAATCCATCAGCTTGCATTAGACTAGGTGGGTGTGATCTCTTGCATGGTGATATTATTATAAGACAGTTTTCTCAAGGTCAGCATTTGATACCTCACACTTCCAGCCCCCTTTCAGGTCCAGGTCCTTAAAAGATGGGAGAAGCACAGACATTTCCAGCTGGGCTGAAACACACCTGCTTTGGTGGGAGCTGTAGCACGTGAACAACAGCGATCTTGGGAAGGGTCTTCTCCAGACTTGCCTGGGGGAAGCACAGTTGTGCTGCTGCCTCTGACCTCCCTGTCTCTCCCCAGTTTCTTATGCGCAGAGGAGGAGAAATGGACATTTCCTTTTGCCCCAGTTCTGCCCCATTTCCTGGCCACATGGCTCAGCTCAGCACAGCAGGGCTGTCTCTTGATTTCCAAGTAATTGGAAAAGCTGCTGCTGTTTTACAACTTCCAACTGTTAACAGTAATAATGGACAGAAGACAGCAGGCTGCGTGTCAGAGCCCTGCTGCCAGCACTGCTGACATTGGGGCTGCCCTTGGCTCCATTCCATGGTTTCGTGCCCATACTTCCAGGATGGCTTTCCACCCTCTGTTGGCATTGCTGTTCCCAGATTGATGGCTGTGCAAGCTGGAGATTTTTAATGTGACTGGTTCAGAAGCAGGCAGGAGAAACCTAAAGCACTTGTAGAGGGGTCTAAGAGCACGTGTGGCACCCGAAGGCCTAGCTTTTGAGTACCAGATTTTCAGCAAGTGGCACAGGGAGCAATGTGAGTAGCTGCAAAACCTGCTGGTGGAATTACATTTGACATCTGCTGGAGCTGCTTAGGCTGATTCTGCCCAAAGTCTGCTGGGAACCTGTTGGGTGGTTGCACTCCTGGTCAGAGTATACTTCATCCTCAGGTCTAAAGCATGTCATCCTGATCTGTGGGTCTGCCCAGTGACATGGTGGTGCTGCTGATGGCTTATTGATCCATATCTGGTCTCTAGTGGGCTTGTGTCAAGCTCTGTGTATTCTGGGGTATGTGGGAGGTATCTCCATGGACTTGACACTGGAGATCCTTCCCCAACTGGGGTGGGGGCACTGCCATTCTCAGAGGCTGCCCAAGGGCTCTCTGGGCTCTCTTCATGTTTTTTCGATGTGCCTCAACTCTACATCAACAATATCTGCTGGGCTCTTCACATTTGCTTTATGCCAAGGAGCAGATGCTTGAGAAAGTGCTAAACAACACAGTTCGAGCTCAGCTTGGTGCTGATCTGGTGCCATCATATCTCGTGGCCGTTGACTGACTTGTGTGAGACTAGTTTTCTTGATCTTTGTGGAGGACTTAACCTTCCATTTTCTATGTGCCAGCTGGGAAATACTTAGCCTCAGTCTTGTCAGTGCAGGATGACTTAAAAAACCCAAACACGACAAAGGCTGGGAAGCACGGCTTGTCCTTGCTGCAGCAGTACAAGCTGCTGTCTAGTTACAGGAGCTTATAGCTCCTTGAGCAAGTCGGTTGGAGTACAGTCGCATGGCAGATGGACATTGTGTTCCCTGTGCCGTAGCAGAGTCAGTCGCTAGCATCGCAGGCTTGGCTGCCTGCTGCCTGCCTGGCTCCCCAGGGAGCGGTGGCCTTGGCGCAGCACGCTCTTGCTGGGCTGCTGTGCGTGGTTGCAGGAGGAACTGTGCTGCACGGGCACAGCATCCCTCTGGGAGGTTTGACTTCAAGGCTGGACTGTGCATTGTTGCTTGTGATACTCTGTAAATGTCAGAGCTGAGAGTGCGAGGATACGGCAGTCCGAGTGAGGGGAAGCCTGATGAAAAATGATGCAATATAAAATCTGTTTATTGCTCTCCATTGAAGGTGCCCTTCATCCTGACCTTTTGCTGCCAAAATGTCAGGAGAAACAATCTGGAAGGCTTCCCACTACTCTGTGATTGTTAGTGGGTAGTGGGGCCTCTGTATAAAAACAGATGATAGATTTGCCATTTCCAGGCTCTGAAATTAGCAGAAATCCATATGGGGTTTTTATTAAGGCAGCAGTTTGAGTTCGACACTGTTCTGACAAGAGAGCCAGGGCTGGAGCAGCTCCACTTAACTGCTCGGTTAGGGAAGGCGGGCAGCCCATCACAACGCAGCTATAGGCAGTTTGCCTGCACAGGGGTAAGGGCACCCTTGTGAGAAAGCTTTTAGCAGCGACGCACATCCCTCTCCGCTGCAGGCTACTCTGCTGCTGGCACCGAGGGGTTATAACAACAGGAGAATGGAGAATTACAGTTATTCTGCCTCTCTGAATAGCATGAGCCTGCAAAATCGTGGATACTAATAACGTGTTTTTCAGATCCTCTAGTCTTTTGATGAATGGTGGCTCAGGAGGCTTTACAGAGGACCCTCAATTCAGTTCAGCTTCAAAGCTGGGTTTCCTGATGGAGGCTTCGCAGTCTATGGGCAATGTGTTGGCGGTCCCACCTGGGCTTCTGGCCTGGGAAAGCACATCAAATGGCTATGGGGAGGAGAGACCTGCAGATGCCCCAGGAAGAAACTGTGCTGTTAAGACTGGCTGGTATTTCACAGACATCTTTTTAACAGCACTTTTCCCCTCCTTCCCCCTCCTGCTTGTCCCCAGGGCAGAAGGCTGTAGTCATAGAATCATAGAATGGTTTAGGTTGGAAGGGACCTTAAAGATCATCTAGTTCCAACACCCTTGCCATGGGCAAGGACACTTCCTACACCTCAACAGTCCCCGTTGTCTGCACAGGAAGACGTTCAGGCACAGTAACTGGCCCAATGTCATACAGGAGAACTGGGGCAGGGGAGGGGACTAAGCACATTTTGCAAGTCCTGACCCAGCATCTAAAGCAAAACTGTCACCCCAGCTCCTGAAAAAATTCAGATGCTTCAAAATCTCCATATATAGAAGCGATGGGGAAAGACAAGAAAGAGGGTGCTTCCAGGGTGATATGACAGTGCAGAAACACAACAGAGCCAAAGGGGCACAGTCATAGCATCATAGAATCATTTAGGCTGGAAAAGACCCTTAAAATCATCGAGTCCAACCGTAAACCTAACACTGCCAAAACCACCACTAAACCATGTCCCTCAGCACCACGTCTACCCGTCTTTTAAATACCTCCAGAGATGGCAATTCCACCACTTCCCTGGGCAGCCTGTTCCAACGAATGATAACCCTTTCGGTGAAGAAATTTCTCCTAATATCCATCCTAAACCTCCCCTGGCACAACTTGAGGCCTTTTTCTCTTGTCCTATCACTTGTTACTTGGGAGAAGAGACCGACGCCCGCCTCACTACACCCTCCTTTCAAATAGTTGCAGAGAGTGATAAGGTCTCCCCTCAGTCTCCTTTTCTCCAGATTAAACAAGCCCAATTCCCTCAGCCGCTCCTCATAACACTTGGGCTCCAGACCCCTCACCAGCTTCCTTGCCCTTCTCTGGACATGCTCCAGCACCTCAATGTCTTTCTTGTAGTGAGGGCCCCAAACCTGAACACAGTACTCAAGGTACCTCACCAGTGCTGAGGACAGGGGGACGATCCTACTAGGTCCTTCTCTGGTGCTTTGATATGTTGGTGTCTGCAATCCTGCTTCTCCAAAACATTGTGGCTTGAAAAGAAGCCAGAAGACAACAACTAAGTATTAATAGAGTGGTGTGATTTATGAGGAAAGGCTTTAGTATGCATCCTTTGAGTAACCATGACCACAGATTTAGACGGATGTTGTGTCTTTGTCTGTTGGAAGAAGTAGGCACCAAGAATCAATCAAGCAGTCTGTTTAGTCATAGGCACGTATTTCTCTTTTTCAAATTGATCCATCTTTCTAATCTCAGACACACCAAGAGTGATCAACACAGAGGATGAATTATTTAGGTGAATAAATAGGAGTGATGAAAAAAAATGAAGAAAATGAAAAATTAGGCTTAATAATAGGAAAAAGGATAAAATTGTTATGCTGTGGAATATATTTTAAGGACCAATCCCACTCTGGTGGACTTGGACAGGTAACGTTCTCCATCACTAATGAATTTCTCCAGATGAGCATATTTTCTCCACTTCTTGTCTTGCAGCTTGTTGACTATAGAGTGGAGTTCAGCAAGTGGTGGGTGGCAGAATTCAAGACTATCAAGTTTCCCTCTCATGGCACAGTCTTTGACTTTTACATCGATCCAGAAACAAAGAAGTTTGAGCCTTGGTCTAAACTTATTCCCCAGTTTGAATTTGATCTGGAAATGCCATTACAGGTACGTGAACCTTGCATGCTTTTTGTCTGGGAGGAGTACATGCACAATAGTGAGTGTACGCAGGCATTTCAATAAAGTCTTATTAAGGGTCAAGCGCTTCATAATAAGGATGGCATGCTTCATGAGCTACAACTAAATTACCCATCTTTCTTTACTGTGCTTTGACTGTGAAGACACATCCTCCATCCAGCTTCCAAATATGAGTGATGTACACGAGGGGCAGGCTCAGAACCACCCCAGTGACCCTGCAGCTGGTGTGCCCGGGCTGCAGGGTAGGGGTGCATTTGGCCTGCAGAGAGATGCTGTATGTGAGACAATGTAGTGACAAAGCCCCCAGGACACCATGTTGTCATTCTGCATGGCTGAAAATAGAGATGTTTTTACGATTTGGACAAAAAATGAGAGTTTCTGCAGGTAGTGAATTGCGTTTGCCAGCTAGGCTTTTCTTTCCTTTAAAAAGTGCCACAGTGAGCAGATGACTTGTAAAAATTGCTACCGTTTTAGCAAAATGTGTGTGGGGAGATCCAGATGCTGCTCCCAGCATCCGGCTGTCAAGGTTTCATCTGTACAGACAGTTTGATTTTAAGGGTTGGCAGCAGTGTATTGTTCCCTTCCTAGTGCAATCTAGAAACTGGGGTCATCTCACTCATTCCTGGCTCTCCCAATTTTACTTCTCCCCGGAACATGACTGTGGGGTTGTGGCAGGGATGGGGACACTTATCTGCTCGTTATGCCCCTCTCAGGCTTGCCTGGTGCCCACCACTGAGACGGTCCGTGTGCGGTACTTCATGGACAGGCTCCTGGAGCGCCAGCGCCCAGTGATGCTAGTGGGCAATGCTGGCACGGGGAAGTCTGTGCTGGTGGGGGACAAGCTCTCCTCACTGGACACGGATGCATATATGGTGAAGAAGGTCCCATTTAACTACTACACCACCTCTGCCATGCTGCAAGGTAAGACAGCGGCTGAGCCATGCGACTTCTGCCTGGCAGGTTTCTGAATTCCTGGGGCATCCGCTGGGGTTTGGAGTGGGGTGTGCAATGTGGCGCTCGGGGTAAGACCCATGGGCAAGATGCCTGTGTCATTTGTGGGCCCTGCTCTGACACCCGCAGACTCTTAAATCCCACTGTGAAATGCTCAGGTCAGCAGACGCCCAGTTTTGGGGGAGATGACATTTACCAACATAAGGATTTGAATTCTGAATGCCACGACTCTGGCACATTTTTAAACACACACTTAAATCTGCTGCTGTTCTGTACAGCACACAGCCCATACTTGACTTGAGGTGTGTCTTTAACATGCTCAAATTTAAGCCCATGCCAAATAGGACTGGTTTCTCGGCTAGGATGCAAACTGTCCTCAGGGTGCAATGACAGGAATGGCATCCCAATTAGCAGTAATGGTGGTGATAATGGATACGTGCAGGCTGTAAACCAGGGCTGCTGGTTCCTGGTGCTGTCCTCCGTGTCCTTCCACAGCCCGAGGTGCTCCCATGGAGCAGGTCCCACACCCCTGCCTCCCCAGGGGGCACAGGGCTTGCTGACCCTGTGGGGCTCAGAGCCCTGGGGAATTGCTGCCCCTGGGGAAGTCCATAAGTATATCACTGATGAGGATTTTGGCATATCAGTGAAAAATGAAGTTTGAGACCAAGATAAGGTCAGTTTTGCTGTGTAGTGTCTTCAGAGACAAAGAGAAAGGAGGGAATTCTTGAAAAGTGCCTTGTTTTGGAATGGTGTTTTCACTTTGAGTTGACCTAAAGAGAGATAAAATAATTTTTTACATGTATTTATTAACCAAGAATGAAACAACCTCGTTTGTTTTGAGTTGAGTAATGGCTGTGGGTCACCATAAAATAAAATGCTTCCTTTAAGTAGCTTGGTTTGACCCAAGTGTCCTGAAATCCTTTTACTGCCCCAGCCCTATATGGGACCGCCATCTGTGAAGTGTTGGTGAGACCAAGGATTTAACCTTCACTGTCTGGGTTGTTCCTGGCCACACAGTGCCAGGTGAGGACATGCTTGCAGCCCAGATCGATGCCAAAGGCAGTAAGGATCTGGGGCTTTGTCTGTGCTCTGCCAGGCTCCCAACACAGCAAACATTTTCAGAGGTGTCAGAGCTTAAGATTGCCCTCTGGAACTGATCTGCTGGTGGAGAGGGGACAGCAGAGGCTCAGCCCACGCTGCGTAACCTGGGGCCGTGTCGTGAGGCCAGTGGCGGAGCTTTCTGGGGCAGGTTTGCGGAGTTTCTGTGCCTGCTGTTGCCCACCCTCCCAGGCCCTCCTGCCTGCCTCTGCCCACAGTCTGAATGTAAATTATTTGGGTTACATGTCCTTTAAGCAAAAAAAAAATAAATGGGTGAAATCTCACCTTTTGGCCAGTCTTGCAGCCCTGAGCAGCATGATGGTTATAGCCTCTGTCTTCACCTCGCAGGTGCCTCTTTTCCGTTTCCCCTTGTGTGGGGTCTCCATGAACCGCCCTTGAGCTGGTAAATGGGCTGAGCCGTCCGTTTGTCCACCCAGCTGCCTGGGTGAGGGATACGTGCTCATTTATCTCCAGCTGGATGGGGCAAGTGTGTGCTGGTGTGGAGATCTAGGGCAGACCTGGCAGCGCGTCCCTGTTTACTCTGGCCATGAGCTATGGGCTGAGACGGCAACTTTCCCTCTGCAGAGGGGAGCAAGCCGTCTTGCACGTGAATGAAGGTGTGGCTGTGAGATTTGCATTGGGAATAGCTTGGCCTAGTTCCCTAATGTTCATTTTTTTAGAGTTTAATTTGTCCTTTTTTGTGTAGTTTGTCAGTTGGCTACTTTTTTTTTTTCCCCCAGCAGACACCTCTTTAAATTTGTAAAACACAGATACAGAGCAGTTTTGGATTTTTTTTTTTTTTTTTTTTTTNTTTTTTTGTTTTTTTTTTTTTTTTTTTTTTTTTTTTACTTATAAAAGAGCTTAACTTGAAAGCCAGTAATTTCTTAGACAAGGTTCCTGTTAGTGCAGAGATTTATAAGGTGCAGAGCATTCATCCTTTAGGGGAAGCACAAGTATATGGTTCAAACCATCCTTGCAGGCCCTGGGGCTTACAGAAGTGCCATGTCCATAGGGGCTAAAAGGAGCCAGACATCCTCTCTGCCCAAAGCCGGGGCCAGTTTGGGGATTTGTTTTGGTGTGTTGTGACCCAATGCCACTTTCAGTGGCATTTGTTGCACTCTCAGCCCACTGCCCTGGACCTCCAGTCGCCGCTCTCTATGCTTGATGCCCTCTTGGCCCTCTGCTCCTCCTGGCTCCTCCATCAGATGTAGCCCTGGCATCTGTCATTCAGCACCTTCCCACTCCAGATCTGCCTTGAGAAAATTGCAATAAATGTTACTTTTTTGGTTTTGGGGTTCCCCCCCCGGCCTTGATCAACAACCAGCAGGCAAGAGGAGTCGCACTTGCTAAGTCTCATTTGCAGTGACTGTTTCTTGCAGGTGCTAACGTGAGTGCGTTAGGATCATCAGAGAGGCAGAGACATGGACCCTTTATTGTTATTATGAGATACAGCTTTGAATTGAAATGCAACTTCCACAAACATGTCACTTCATCCCCAGTAATTGCTTTTCAGTGTGATGAATCTTCTGCATACTTGGTTGACCTTAAAAAGGGCTGATTTTATATGTTAATTAAGGACTAATTAAATTTAAATTAAATGCTTATTTGAAACACTTAATTTAACTTGCTACCAGAAATTTCAAATATTGTGGTTTTACTGAAAGAGGAGAGAGCCTCCACTGAGGAAAGATTCATCACTTTTCTTAGCACAATTGATTCCTTTGTGCAGCAACTGTCTGTGACAAGAAATCAGCTGAATTTTGAGTAGTGGGAAAGACAAGCTGTCTGCAATGCACAGAAGCAGTGGGAAAAAAAAAAAAAAAAAGAGGTTTTTTAAAAGATTTGTGATCTGAAAAAACCAGAACATAAATCTTCCTTAATAACTTTTGCACATGATAATTAATGGCTTAAGCATACATTTTCACAAGGAGATTTTTAGAAAAGTTCCCAGTCCCATTTACATTTGCCAATCTTCCCTAATTACAACGAATTGCTACTTACCATGCTGCTCTACAGCACCTTATAGGTCTGTTGACAACCCAAAACTGTGGAAATGAAACAAATTCTGCCTCCATCTTCAGGAGAGCAGTGAGCCCCTGAGACTGGGGCTGGTGTCCAAGTAAACATGTGGCAGATGACCCACCCCAGGATCTGGGCAGAGGAGAGCTGCTTCTGTTTGCTTTTCCACTTACTGAGTCAGTAAAGGTTGCTTGGGCTGCAATCAAAGGAATCAATAACCTATAAAACATTATGTACAGCAACGTGGGGTGATTTTGATTAAGTATCAGCCCAGCATTCTAAATATTCCCCACATTTTATAATCTAGAGCAACACATAACCTCAGCCTTCTGCTAAAACAAATTAAAATCTTCCAAAGCTTTGAAATGAGAAACTTTTCTCTCTGTGTTTTGCTTTGCTCGTGCATGACCCTACTTAAAACTAGGTGGTAATTTGGCAGCTTGTGTTGGAAATGAGTCTTGTCATATTATCTGGAGGTTTGGGTAATGCTAGGGATGGGATCAGGGAACTTGTGGGAATTTGGTGCATTTAAATAAAAAATACTGGTTTGATTGTTCTGAAGATGTGCAGGAATTTGGCCCTGAAATCACCTATTTCTTTTGTATAACAGAGGTAAAAAATGCACTTACATTCACAAAATCAGCTTTGCTCATGGGCTTCTACGCTGACAGCATCTCCCTCATTCCGTCGCAGTGCCCAGCCACTACTGCCCACGTTAATGGCGCGGTTGCTGTATTGCTGGGGATATTCACTACTCTGTTGTACACGTCAGAATAACCTCAGCCAGCAAGATTTAGTTTAAAAAAATTATGCAGAAGGGATTCAAAAGGCTTCATCTTGCATGAAAAGCTGGTGTTTGCTCTGAAGTAGACCTGTTTTGTAGCAGACTCTTAGTTTGCCTTTTTTTGTTTGAAAGGAGGAACTGAGAGCTTTCCGTTTTGGGTCGAGTCAGACCGAAAAGCTGCCCATGGCTCCCTGCCAGCCCTGTGCAGGGCTCCCAGCTGCTCTATAGCCACAGCTCGGGCACAGCCACTGTCCTGCTGGGGAGCAGCATCTTCCTCCCCAAAAAGCAATAAACAGCCCTGGACACCAGCTGGAGGGCGCTGGTGGCTTCCCCCTGTGCTGGGAGAGGAACCCTGCCTGTCCTGGGCATAGCTCAGCTCCTCCTGGGGCTGCTGTAGCTACACACAGCGCAGCATCGAGCTGGGGTGGGAAATCATTGTTATTTTGGATCCCCCAGTAGCTTAGCTTTGCAACTCTGCCTCTGTACAGCTGTGCTTGAGAAGCCTCTGGATAAAAAGGCTGGCAGAAATTATGGCCCTCCAGGTACCAAGAAGCTTATCTACTTCATCGATGATCTGAACATGCCGGAGGTGGATGCTTATGGCACAGTGCAGCCCCACACGCTGATCAGGCAGCACCTGGACTACAGCCACTGGTAGGAAGCTGTTTGGACTTGGTCATCCGAGACCTTTTTTGTTCAGTTCCAGGGTTGGGGGTGGGGTTTGAGGGGAGGTCAAAGCAGAGTTCCCCCTTCCTATCCCCTGTCTGCCATCGCGTCTGCCTGGGCCGGGCTGGAGCTGGCTCTGGGGAAACTGGGCATTGTGCACCCTTGGGGTTTTCCCCATCCCCAGCAAACAAACTCATAGCTCATAGCCTGGTCAAGAGGAGCAAAGCTCTGCTCTCCCTGCAGTTTGTGACTGTGGTCCCACTGCAAAGCCTCCAAGGGGAGCGGGATGCTCAGCCTTGATGCCCTGCGATACAGAGGAAGGCCATGGATTTGGCTGCAGCTGGGAGCACCCAATATTGTTTTGAGTCAGGCAGCAGCAAACACGTGTTTTCTAGGCAGAGGTAATTTGCAGGAAAAACAGCAACAGTGTTTTGGAATGAAATTGGTGCATTTTACACCGTAGCCAGCAGTGCTGCATGGGACAGCAATATTTGTAGCTCTCCCCGTGGGCATTACAGGGCAGGGGCTCGTACCAATTTCCAGTCTCCTCAGCTGCCTGCGTGCCCGAGCTTGTCCAAAAGCTTCCCAAATATGGAGGCAGTGGAGGGCAGGAAGAAATTTGAGGCTGTGGATGTCGGGGAAGTCGGGCAGAAAGAAGGCTCTGCTGGATGCATGGGAGCATTGGAGGCACGGGGACCCACAGCATGCTATGTGTCCCAGGCACGTCCAGGCTTTTTGCCCGTGCCCTCAGCAGCGCCTGCCGGGGTGTTGCAGACTCAACGTCCCCTCTTGCAGCCCGATGGGGCTCCAGGGACGGCAATGAGTGAGATGGGCAAAGCTCGCTGCAACCCTTGGCTGCCCTTGCCCTGGTGGTAACCCTGCTCCTGGGGCTGCTCCCTGGGGCTGCCCCCCCGCCTCTGTGGGTGGCGTCCCCATCCTTCCCATGGGTGGGCAGCTACATCGGCAGCAGGCAGCCTGCTTGCCCCTGTCCCAGGCTGCCTTGAACCAGATGGATTCCTGCAATTTTCTACAATTTCCATGCATGTGACTGCTACAACCTGTGAGCTTTGCTCAGTGCTTGTTACTAATTTATAGAAATATTAGCTACATGTTGTTGAAGCTGAAAGATTTCCCCCAAGAGCAGGACTGGTGTGTGCCAGGCTGCGTACAGGTATGCAGGCAAGCCTGGGCCCTGCCTTGGCAAGAGGCAGAATTTGACCCCACTGAAGACGACTGGAAATGGGCAGCCCATGGACGTGCACCAGGGGAAGACGCAGCAGCTGCTGTCACCCTGCTGCTGCTTTTGTTTTGCTCAAAGGTACGACAGGACCAAGCTGTCACTGAAGGAGATCATGAATGTGCAGTACGTGTCGTGCATGAACCCGACCGCAGGGAGTTTCACCATCAACCCTCGTCTGCAGGTAAAGCCCTGCACAGCAGCAGGCACATCCCTGGTTTTATTTTTGGGGGGGATTATTTAAGCACAAGGCCAGAGGAAAACAACTGGCAGATCCTGCTGTCATTTTATCAGTAGAAATGGCATGAATCTGTCAAGTGACTGTAATTCCTAATGGTGAAGCAGCAGACTTGCTCCCTTATTCCCTTGTTTGTTTTTCTTCACATTCTGCTGCTCAGTCGGAGGAAGAAGTCACAAGTTGCCAGCCAGCTTAACACTTACTTTTGGGACAGCCTTCTGGTTCTTACAGACAGATTTTGCCTTCATTTAGCTAATATTTACCTCTGGAACATAGTTCATTAAAGCCTTTTGGTTTCTAAAATTTCCTGATGGAGCTGGCAGTATATTCTCATTAAAAAGAGGTGCGGGGGGGAAACCCAAACAAAGAAAACCAAAAAAAATCCCCCAAAACAGTGCAAGTAGTGATGGTAACAGAAGTATAGATTTGGGAAGAGATCTTAAACCTCAGGGCTTGAGTTTTGGGAGCTGTGAGGCTCAACCTGGGTCATAGAACTGGTCATTATCAGCTCTGAGGTTACTTACCCTTTTCTCCAAGCCATGAGGAGTGTCAGAGCCTGGTCAGAGGCTGTTCCCTGTGCCTGCAGACCAGACTCACTGAGCAGGTCCTCTTGGCATCCCAGGGGGAAAAATGACAGCCAGAGGGACACTGCCTTTCCCAGCTGTGTGGCAGGTATGTGCCATGCCATAGGAGGAAGCTTGGCAGGTGAGCAGTAGTGGAGAAATACCCTGAGAAATGGGTGCCCATGCAAGAGCAGCTGTAACTTGGTGGGGTGGCAGCCACAGGGACAGGTCCATCTCATAGCACTGCCAGCAGGGACCTGCCAGCCATTGGGGAGCCTGGATAGCGGAGAGCAAAATTCATTCCCGCATGGAGAAACCTCATGGCCAGAGTCATCCCAGGCCCTGGCTCCTCTTTAGCAAGCTGTGGTGTTAAAATGAAGTGTCTCATGGCCATATGTGGGCTTCTTCCTCTGCCTTTTCAAGTTCCAGATCAATAAGGTGTCTTCTGGGAGGTGGGACCTTCCAGGGGCTGTTCCCAATGGAGATGGCGACTGGACTTCATCAGAGGTTGGTGGGTCTTCAGAGCCCTGCAGCTCTTCAATGGACTGAACTTCCAGTGCAGCAGTTGTGAAATGCAGTTGAAAATCCCTTGTTTAGGGAGCAGAATGACGTCATTTGCCACCTGTCCTCTGCTGGAAAATTGGAAGAGGGAAATAGCCTTGCTCAGGTGGACTGCAAGTCATAGAATCATAGAGAATCCCAGGTTGGAAGGGACCTTGAAAGATCACCTGGGCCAAGCTTTCATGGCAAAGGCAATGCAGATGGTATTATCTAGCACTGTGTCCAATCGCATCAAGTACTCAGAGGGATTTTGCTTGAGAGGTGGTTGCCCATCTCTCTGACCTTTCCATGTCTTTCTTTCTCTTCCTCAGCGTCACTTCTGTGTCTTTGCTCTCTCCATCCCTGGTCAGGATGCCTTGTCCAGGATCTACAGCACTATTTTAATGCAGCACCTGACAAGTGGGAATTTCTCAGGGGCTGTGCAAAAATCAGCTCAGCAGCTGATTGCCCTGGCCCTGGCACTGCATCAGAAAGTAGCCGCTACTTTCCTGCCAACAGCTATCAAGTTCCACTACGTTTTCAACCTGAGAGACTTCTGCAATATCTTCCAAGTAAGTCCGGTTGCTGTCCTGTGGCACTTGGAGCTTGTGTTCCACTGGCCCAGCTAGCCTTGGTGAGCAAAACACAGTCTCCCACCTAGCAGTGACACAGCATGTGTGACCCTTGAGTAAAGGGGGTGACCACAGGCCGTTCTTTAATTCCTGATTGGTTTTGGATGGATTCCAGAGCCATCACCCATGGCTTTGAGGAACATCAGTTAGAAGCTTTCCAGCCTCCTGTGGCCATCATGGAGGGATGAGTATCTTCAGAAGGAGGTGCAGGTTTTGGGTGGGTTGAAATGCCCTCTGATTGTAGAAGGGACCAACTGAAGGGAGCTTTGGGCTCCTGACTTCAGCACTTAATTAAGTGACTGTTGGTGTGATGGAGCCAGGTTTGTCTTCGTGAGCCTCAGTTCCACACGTGTAAATGTGGGGATTAATAGCACTGCTCCACCACATGGGGAAAGGATTTTATTGCACTGAAGCAGGTGGTGGATACTTAGAGGGCTGCTGGCCCTGAAGATAGGAGAGCAGTAACTAGTTCAACTGCTCTGCCTACAGCCAGTACAGTTTGTTGACCTATACTGACATGTCCTCTTAGCTTCTTGACAGTCACGTACTCAGCATGTGCATGAAGGATGGCATTTAAAGTGTTGATAAATAAATCAAAACCAGCTTTGACTTAATTGCTGAAACTGAATTACCACTGGAGCCAGTTCTGTGCCGGGCGGAAGTTGTTCAGCTTTAAAAATATTTTCTTCCAACAATGGAGAGATTTTTTTTTTCTTTTTTCCCCAGAAATCTCATGCTTTGAAGCAGTAGGTATTACTGCTCAAAGAGTCTTTCAGAGTTCAAGGCTGATGAATAAAGTTTGAGAAAGTTCTCAGCAGCCAAATCAAGAGGTTGTAAAACCCCAGTTTGTAATTTGCTGCTGTCCTTATTAATGTCTGTTTTACAAAGTAGGTACTGAAATTCAGTGCCTTATGGTCCAGTCCATGAGACAAGAGTTGAAATAATGACAGACAATGGGAAATCAAAGAACAGGACCTTCAAAAAGTTAGGAACTCTATTGTGTCAAGAAGGAATCAGACCTGTCAATTGTGCTTAGCTAAACATCAGCAGCCTTTGACATTAGATGTGGGTCATGTTAAATCCTGGCTTCTAGTTAATCTGTGCTTTGAAAGGCACAGAGAGAGAAAAGAAGCGTTTCAATGGGAAGCTTTAATTTTAACTGTAGACTGCTTGAAAGGTGCTAAGGTTGTGGGATATTAGAAAATGTCCTGCCAGATCTAGATGCTGGGCCAGAGGGTAGGAGCAGTGACAGGAGCTCAGATGGCTTTTTGTTTATCATATGGCTGTAGGAGGAGCGGGGGAGTCTGGCTTCTTGGTCTCATAGCGTTTATTTAAACTGTCGTTCAATTTTTCTTGAAATCCTTCCTTATCTTTTGATATTCATTCTTGATTATTTACTTACCTTGAATATTCTTGGGTTTCTGATCTCTCCTGATTTCCTGTTCTGATGGAACACAATTATTTTCCTGAAATTGAGTGTGAAAGAAGCACTGGACTCTGGCAATGCATTTCCATGTGTTGCATTTGTTACATCTTCATAAATACATAACTTAGCTCAAGCTGTCTTGTCCAACCCCCTGCTCAAGCAGGGCCAACTTCAAAGTTAGGTCAGGCTGGTCAGATGAGTTTTGAATGTTTCCAAGGCTGGAGTTCCAATAGCCTCCCTGGCCATTGTTGCACTGCTAAATCCACAATATGGTGAAGTTTATATATCTTTATTTCAATCGGAATTTCCCTTGCTGCAATTTGTGTTTGTTGCCTCTTTTCCTTTTGCTATGCACCTCCAAAAAAACAATCTGGCTCGATCTTCTCTAGTTCCCCATCAGGTAGTTGTAGACAGCAGTAGATTCCCCTTCACCGTTTCCCTGGGCCGAACAAACCCATTTCTCTCAGCCTTTCCTTGCATGTCCTCTCCTCCACCGTTTTACAGTCTTGGTGGCCTCCATTGAACTTGTTCCAGTATGTCAATATCTTTCTTGTACTGGGGCTGAACTTCATGTAGCTTTTCTCCAGCCTGTCAAGGTCCCTCCCTTTGGTGTAATAACCTCTGTGCTTGGTCAGTGTCATCTGCAGACCTGCTGAGAGTGCACTGCCTTGGTCAAGGAATCATAGAATAGTTTGGATTGGAAGGGACCTTTAAAGGCCATCTAGTCCAACCCCACTGCCATGAGCAGGGACATCTTCAACTAGATCAGGTTACTCCGAGCCCCGTCCAACCTGACCTGGAATGTTTCCAGGGATGGGGCATCTCCCACCTCTCTGGGCAACCTGTGCCAGTGTCTCACCACCCTCAGTGTAAAACATTTCTTCCTTATGTCTGGTCTGAATTTCCCCTCTTTCAGTTTAAAGCCATTACCCCTTGTTCTGCTAAAAGGTTTATCCCCATCTTTCTTAAAAGCCCCCTTTAAGTACTGACAGGCTGCTATAAAGTCTCCCCAGAACCTTCACTTCTCCAGACTGAATAGCCCCAACTCTTTCAGCCTGTCTTCATAAGAGAGGTGCTCCCAGCCCTCTGATCATTTTTGTGGCCTCCTCTGGACCTGCTCCAACAGGTCTGTGTCTTTCCTGTGCTGAGGGCTCCAGAGCTGCCTGCGGTACTCCAGGTAGGGTCTCACCAGAGCAGAGCAGAGGGGCAGAATCACCTCCGTCCACCTGCTGGCCACGCTGCTGGGGATGCAGCCCAGGATATGGTTGGCTTTCTGGGCTGTGAGTGCACATTGTAGGCTCATGTCCAGATTTTCATCCACCAGTGAGGAAGGCGTTAAACAATACTGCCCTGAGGAACGTTGCTGGTAGGTAGTTGGCCTCAAATGAGAACTTTGAGCCTTGTGATCCAATCAGTTCTCTAACCACCTTGCAGTCTAGTCCATATTCTTTTATGAAGCATGATGTGATGACACCTGGGAAAAAGAAAGAAGGAAAAAAAAAAAAAGAGGGAAACAAAACAAAACATCCTGAAAAAGCAGGGCCATCTGAGTTTCCTTAGCCTGTGGGAAGATGGAGAATCAGTGGATGTAAAGCTTGTAGGTCAGTGTGTAATGCCTTTTTCAAATTCCTTTTAATCCCAGACAAACAAACACCAAGTGCATAATAGGTGCATAAATAAAAGGTGTTTGGGGATTGGTGTTTTACCAGCTATTCTGTAATTATATAAGCAGCCGAAGATAACTGTTAAAGGCACAAACTATATGCAAATTGCAGCTGTGGAGGAGTCAACCCCTGGACTCACTGCCTCTCTACTGTGATACTGCTGGCTCTGCACAGGTCATTAACAGTGGCTCCATTTGCAATCTGTCCAGCGGCTCTGGCATTGTCGTACCATATTAGATATTAATACTGTACCCAAACATTTAAGTAGTGCTTTACAAGCCCAGCTTGATTCCCTTTGTCAAAACTGCCTGACAGCTCTTACGACAAGGAGCCCTGTGCTAATTGTCTCATTACAAAACACTCCAAGAACCTATATCTTAATTGCTGTAGTTACTGAAGAATGAATGACTTTGGACCTAGTATGCATGTGAATGTTGCACAGAACAAGACTGCCCCAAAGCAAGTCAGCAGTGATTCCTTTCAGCACACAGATATGGGAACTTAGTGCTTTCATGTTGTCCTTCTGCACCTAGCACTCATTGCCACCTGGCCTGAGCGGATCAGGTTGATGTCTGTGTTGCTCAGATTCAGCTGAAGGTGACTCCAGGTGGTGTTCACTCCAAGTGACAAAATGTCAGAGAGATTTGTCTAGAAAAGTAAAGGTATTGGTGAAATCAAAGGGAAAAAGAGCAACCTATACACCCAGGTGTTGAAGGTTCGACAGGCAGCAGTGGGTTGACTTTGTCAAGCACTGTCCGTGTTTGTCCTGACTAATTGGAATGATCACCTCTGGGATCTGAGCATCTTCAGTGGGATTCCTTTTTGCCTGGCTAGTCATGTTCTCTCCCTCAGGACAGAAAAATGGGTATTTCTGTGTATAGTTCAAATTCAGCTCATCTTCATGGAAACAAGGAGAATCATAGAATCATAGAATCATTTAGGTTGGAAAAGACCTTTAAGATCATCTAGTCCAACCATTGACCCTACTCTACCATGTCCGCCACTAAACCATAGAAGAGCTCACAGGAACCGTGTTTCTGTAGCACCTCATTCCCTGGAGATGAAAGGAGTCCAAGATGACTGTCCTTTTGTCAGACATTGGCACTTTGCAGGTCTAAGGTAGGATTGGATCCAGATTAAGATGCTCAAATTCAGGTGTGTGAGGATATCTAAGTTCATCCAAGGCTGGGGAGGGCAGAAGGCTGTCCAACTCCCCCTACCAGGACATAGATGTGGTGTTTGCCTCTGTTGCCCAAGTGTCTAGTGCTTTTTGAAATATGTCAGGATATCCCACCTGGGCTCCAGTGGCTGTACAAAGACACAGGTGTCTTCCTGTGTTGTACCTGCCTGCCCCATGTGGGTGTCATGTCTGAACTGCTTGAGCTGTGTTGCTTTCAAGGCTCTCTTGGCTGCAGAGTAGGTGTCCCCTGGGATGAACCATGACTTGGGAAGGTCATGGGAAATCTCATGTATTCCTACACAGCAATGATTTTATCCACTGTTCTCACTTGATTTTTATCTCTGGACTTCACCTTCAGCAGGACAACCCTTAATGCCTCAGCATTGTACTCAGCGGTGCCACTGCTTCTCTGGCATCTGCTGGCCAAGAGCCATAGGGTAAAACTTTGGTTCAGGCCCTCACATAGAAATAAGTCGGTCTTTCCTGTGTGACACCAGGGTAACGTGTGTATGCCCACTGGGGAGCATGAGTCTCCAGGGAGGCAGGGACTGGCAGAAGGGCTGTGGGTGAAGAAGGGAAACCAAAGGGAGAAGGAAGTCAGAATCAGGTACAGTTTCTCTGATGAGCACACAAACGCATTCAGGTCACTGCTGACCTGGAAACCCACTAGGGTCTGGATTGAAGGATGGTCATTTCTGATTTTGAAGAAGAATAACAAGAAGCCTCAAAATCTGTGATCATCTTCAACCCCCTGGGCTCATGGGTTGGTTTTGCATGGTTACAGAAGGCTCAGCAAGTACTGTAAAACCTATTACTGTAAAACCTACTACTGTAAAACCAGCTTAAATTTGCTGTCACATCTCGCTGGGAAGTGTCAGAGTGAGAAGAGGCTGGAAACTGTAGTCCAGGATGACGGGCAAGAAGGGGCTGGAGTAGGATTAGGCAGGATCTGCAGGAATGGCAGCCCTGGCTCCTTGTCCTTGGTCTACATTGCTTACTGTTACTGATGTTACTGTTGCAGGGGCAAGGTCACCCTTTAGTCCTTTATAATCCTTTGGGCTCATCAGAAGACCTTATCTGTTACTTTCTCTCTGTAGCAGGTCCCATCTGTGGTTGAAGTCCGACACTACTCTCCTTGCATTTCTATGGCACCTTTTCATGCCTCTGGGTCCCACCATTCACTGCAGAGTTAAATTGATTGGTACGCTCCAGGCAATTTACCCTTGATTAAAGAAGACAGGTCTCTGCAGTGACAGAGTTTGAATTATGCTTTTTAAAATATATTCCCTGCTGGCTCACACCAGAGGAAGCCCTGTTGCTGTCTTTCTTTCCATCTGAAAGGGTTACCATGGTATTATGCTCTAAATTGTATGTGTCATATCTGTAAAATAATAATCATAGACTCAGCAGGGATGTCTTTTGCTTTTTATTCCCATTTCTAACAAGATTTTCAAACAGCATGTCACATTGAGATCTGCAGCGGTTGAGGAAGAACGTCCTCTCTCTCTTCCTGACAGCAAGATGATGGCAGTGGCTCTGGTGTGCCTCGCTCCAGCTGAGCTTCACCTCCGTGCAGGCTTTAGTGGCCAGCAGACTTTATGCTCCTTTGCATGGGGAGCGATTTTCATATTTACAGTGCTTGAACTTGCTAAAGATCCCCGCAGACTTCAGGCCTGGAAACACCAAAATGCGCCTTGTGTGTTGCCCACTGACGTGCGGCTGGAGAGGGGAGACAGCAGTGGCTGCAAGACTGGTGCGGGGCGGGCAGCACGTCCATTTTGTTCTTTGGTCTGGCACAGTTGTTTGACATGACTTAGCCTTGGGCTTGCCTGGGATCCGGTTACCTGAGCCGGTCTGGTTTCAGAGTCTCCCCCTATTTCTGTCTTGCCCTCTGCTGTTTCTCTTCCTAACGTGGCTGGTTATGGGTGGCTCTATCACACGCAGCAGCCACCACAGTACATGGTGCCGATGAGGTGGCTGAAGCCCCTTGTCAGTCCTCCCTGATGAGCATATTTTGAAATTGGTTTTTCAAATAGGACTCGGGGTTCGTGGCCCACACACTGTGTTTGTCACTGTTTTCATGTCACCACTGTCCTCAAAGTGGTGAGGCTGCCCCAAGAGCCCCAAGAGTAACATCAGGAAGGAGGAGAGCAGGGTGCTTAGTCCAAGAGTGCAGGACGGCTGGAAAGAGGTCACTACTCTGCACAAGTTATTATTATTTTAAATGTTGTTTAGACTGCAAAGAGAAAAAGTAATTTATTTTTCTTACCTTTATATGCCTGGGAGACTTTCTGTTTTGTCACCTTCTGATCACCCCGTCTGTGGGAGCATGGTTGGTCTCTCTTCCCTCCCAGCCCGGCAGGCAGGGGAAGCTGTGCTGTGTGTCCTGGTGCTTCTCTCTGCTCGCTGGGTTGCCTGTAGCAGCAGGAGCAGGAAGCCAGCCTGCTGGCAGAGAGCCTTGCAGGATGCAAAGCTTAAGAAGTGGAAATAATTATCACCTTAGAAGCCTAGTGTCCAGAATTCACGTTATATTGCTTCGGACCCTGATTTCTGGACACAGGTTACAGTTTTGCAGGTTTTGCGAGAATGGCTTGAAGTTTTCTGGTGCTTTTTTTATTTTAACCTAAACATTCAGCTTCCTTATATATGTAGGTTTTATTGTGTTCTAGATAGCAGTACGCAAACTAATTCTTTGACTTTCCAAGATTGTCCTGTATGTGCAGAGGCCTCTTCTGTTTCTGTTTTGGCTATCTATGTGCAATATATTTCCATGTAGAGACGAAGTATGCATCTCTTCCATGTATGCCCCCAAGAACATGTTAGGTGCAAAGAGAAATAAAAATTTAAGTGTTTCTCTCCACTGGACGATCTGACCATTTGACTTTGAATACCTTCTTTGAAGTTCTACTCTAGCTGGGTAAAAAAAACTGGCTGGATGGCAGGGCCCAAAGCGTGGTGCTGAATGGAGTTAAACCCAGTTGGTGGCTGGTCACAAGTGGTGTTCCTCAGGGCTCAGTACTGGGGCCAGTTCTCTTCAGTATCTCTATCAATGACCTGGACAAGAGGATGCAGTACACTCTCAGTAACTTTGCAGAAAACACCAAGTTGGGCAGGAGTGTCAACCTGCTTGATGGTAGGGTGACCCTGCAGGGGGATCTGGACAGGCTGGATCCATGGGCTGAGACCAATGGTGTGAGATTCAACACGGCCAAGTGCCCAGTCCTGCACTTGGGTCACACCAACCCCATGAATGCTACAGGCTTGGGGAAGAGTGGCTGGAAAGCTGCCTGGTGGAAAAGGACCTGGGGGTGTTGGTTGACAACCGGCTGAATATGAGTCGGCAGTGTGCCCAGGTGGCCAAGAAGGCCAATAGCATCATGGCTTGTATCAGAAATAGCATGGCCAGCAGGTCTAGGGAAGTGATCGTCCCCACACTGGTGAGGCTGCACCTGGAATACTGTGTTCAGTTTTGGATCCCTCACTACAAGGCAGACATTGAGGTGCTGGAGCATGTCCAGAGGAGGGCAAGGAAGCTGGTGAGGGGTCTGGAGCCCAAGTGTTATGAGGAGCGGCTGAGAGAATTGGGCTTGTTTAATCTGGAGAAAAGGAGACTGAGGGGAGACCTTATCACTCTCTGCAACTATTTGAAAGGAGGGTGTAGTGAGGCGGGCGTCAGTCTCTTATCCCAAGTAACAAGTGATAGGACAAGAGGAAAAGGCCTCAAGTTGTGCCAGGGGAGGTTTAGGATGGATATTAGGAGAAATTTCTTCACCGAAAGGGTTATCAATCATTGGAACAGGCTGCCCAGGGAAGTGGTGGAATCGCCATCTCTGGAGGTATTTAAAAGGCAGGTAGACGTGGTGCTGAGGGACACGGTTTAGTGGTGGTTTTGGCAGTGTTAGGTTGATGGTTGGACTTGATGGTATTAAAGGTCCCTTCCAACCAAAAATCGTTTAGCTGTGTGATGTAGGACTTTTTGGTACTGTGAGCAGTACCAGAGCTGTGCATCTTACTACAGAAAAATGAGTGATCCCCTTATTTGTGAGTGGCTTCAGATTAAATCTAGAGCACCTGAACTTGCAGATGAACCAAATGGTATTGCATGGAAGCCGGTCTTGCATGGAAGGCTTCTGAGGTTTTGGAGGGAACCAATGGTTGTGCAGGGGGATACAAATCAAGAGAGTTGGCTGGAGTGTGTGGCTGTGCTAGATGGTTTTTAGAGACCATTCCTGGTCAGAGGATAGCGATAACGCAGTGTTTGAGGTAATGTTGTGGGCTAGGACTCATTAATGGAGCCATGGTGGGAATTGCCCTGCCCCAGGCCAGGGCTGCTAACCGCCCGGATAGGGTGACATTGTGAAGTGCGAGCGGACTGATACTTGTCACTGTTTGCAGAGCTCTGATGGGCAGCAGAAATATCTCCTGGACTTCCCTCAGCACAGCCACGGTGGGTGCAGAGCACATGAGATCCTGCTGGGAGGGGACACGGTCCCTGGTAGGCTGACAGGGTCATGGATGCTGTTCACTCTCCTCCTCTTCATGGAGATCATGGGGAAAAAATACAAGCAACGGACTGAGGTCAGGTCCTGCCTTGTCAGAGCAGCGACAGCCCGTTTCCACTGGCATGTTGGTGTTGTGACGACAACGTGGCAGACATGTTGCTGGCATGAGTAGCATATTCCCCATTTCTGTACCAAATACACGTCATCTCCTGGGGTGATTATTAAGCTGCCGAGGAGCCTGTCACTCAGAATTATCCCGATCTGATGAGTCTTGGGCGGAGGGCGGTGGTTTCCCCACAGCCCAGCTCCACGCTCCTTGGCAGGGCGGTGGCAAGCCCCTTGCACCCCAATGGTCACAGCCACTACTCTCGGCAAAGGCCTCTCCTGGATTTTCACTATCTTATTGACAATTTCATGATATTTGATATCGTTGCCTAGAGAAGAGGGTGGCGAGGGCTTCCTAATCAGCTTCTGTCCTTTCTGGTGAGGAGGAGAAGCTGAAAGATTTGGCTGAAATACAACCTTTAAGGACTCAACAGCCAGATGGATAAAACTTGCATTGACATGGCAAAGGGCAAGGGATTATCCATTTTTTAGAGGGTTTTTTTGCATGCTGGCACCGCATTCATCACAGATGCAGTGACCCATGACCATGCATCTTACATGCATCCCAGCCATAGACACTACGGCGTCTCCTGGAAGCTCAACCTGACACATGGAGCATCCCCATGGCTTGTTGGGGGTGCAGCTGGTTTGTGGAAGAGCCCGGTAGCTCTGCTGAGAGAAGCAAGGGTCGGGTTTGCAAAGTGAGAAAAGGGGAGATGTTCAGAGATGTTAAGTTAATAAACTGATTACAGATTTGTGAAGTGTGGATTTTCTTCCCTCTTAGGTAGTGCTTGCATCAAGAACACAACAACTTTTGTGGTTGGGGGTGTCTTTAGAGTGACTGAGTGATTTGGTGTTGTTTTGGTTTGTTTTTTTTTAAATCAGTTTAGGATCTGGTAGGTTTCATCTTTCTTTCTTCGAGTTGTCAGCTCTTCTCACTAATTTTTTTTCTGAAATAAATAAAATAACAATTTGGCAGCTGTAATGACAAATGTGAAACCCACACGATTTCAGCCATGGGCCAGTGAGCTGAGAGAGACTGCTTTACATTGCTTTTCATACTTTTTGTATTTTATGTATAAATAATTAGATGCTAGGAATAAAGGCTGTCTATTTAATTCATGCCATTGAAAACCCTGTGTGCTGTTAATAGGCTTAGTTATAGGCAGCACCTCTTTGAAATATAATTCTTTTATGCATTTTAATAGAGTTCATGGTAAACATACTGTGATCAGCAGACAGCAACTAATATTTCCTGCAGGCAGAATGCACCTAATTAAAATTAATTGATTAAAAAAAACATATCATCACCACTAAAATTTCCAAACGATTTTTTCTTCTTGACAAAGCACCCATAGTGTGGTGTTGGGATGCAAAAAGCCGCATGTCTGGGCTGGTGCCTGAATCTGCATGCTCTTTGCAGCTGAGCCAAGGACCACCAGTCCAACCAGGCTGCATCGGGGATGCTGTTTGGGTTATCAAAATGAGTGTAACAAACATAAACTGGTTTGGGAGACTGGGGCTAACAAAGGGCACGTTCTCCAGGGGCTGCTGAGTAGGGGTTTATTCAGAATTCAGTTGCAGGTCACTGTAATAACTCTGCATTTAGAGTGATTCAGCCCTATTCTAGCAGGATAGCCTGGACGCTGGGGGTGAGGTGAGTCCCTTAGGGTCAAGATGGGCTTTACTGACTGTCTCTGCTCTCCACAGGGCCTTCTATTCTCTACCCCTGAATGTCTGAAGCAACCCCAAGACCTAGTGAAGCTCTACCTACATGAGTCAAACCGGGTGTACCGGGATAAGATGGTTGAAGAAGGGGATTATTGTACCTTTGATAAAATCCAGCTGGAGATGGTGAAGAAATTCTATGATGTAAGTGTTGAGGTTCGTAACTCTGATAATAACATACATGCTCACAGGAAAAAAGTTCCTTGGGAAAGCAAAGTTTGGCCCAAGGTCTGCCTGTCTCTCACTTCCCTGGAGGGCAATGCTCTTGATGGGAGCCCAGAAGCAAAATCTCTGTTATCTGTATTCTGGGCTGCCGATGTTGTGATAAGGGTAAATGATGGACTCCATAAGGGCATTGGGGAGAGGAGATTTGGGCTCTGTGAATTCATTAAATGCCTTTGTTTAAGTGCTTTGAGTCTCATGTGGCAAAAGCAGGAGAAGGGTCAGATACCTGGTCTTGATGGGAGTAAAGTGAAACGCAGGCACCAATCCTTAGTGCTTTCCCTTTTTCCAACATATCTTTCAAATGAAAGCTGTAAAGCTGCTTTCCCTTGGGCCTGGCATCACCCGGCAGTACTGCCATACGAATCACACAGGTATCACTGAAGTGGTAAGTAGTGCAGCCAGCGCTTTTTCCTCCACGTGTTCTCATTGTCCATGCAACAGCCTAACGCTGCGGCTATTGCTGCTGGGCTTTTCTTCTGGCCACATTCTCTTACGGGAATGAGTTGTGTTGTTGTGATTTGCAAAAAGTTGTCAGAGCAGAAGAAGTCAGTATTGGGGCTTTTTCCTTTTCCCTCTTTCCCTTCCTTTCCCCTCTTTTCCCCTCTTCCCCCTACCCCAACACACAGGTGCAACTATATGGGCATAAAAAGGCATTTTCCAGAACACCATACTTTACTTGGAAAGATGACAGAGCTGCAGTGTTTTTTCCTGTACTTGTTATATACATATCTATAGTTCTTTTTTTTTCTTTGACAGGACATTGAGGAAACTTTAGAGCAAACCAAGCAAATGAATGTTTATTACCACTTTGCTAAAGGCATCGGTGAACCCAGCTATAGGCCAGTTCCCACCTGGGAGGAGTTGAACCAGGTCCTTGTGGAAGCCTTGGATAACTACAATGAAGTCAATGCTGCCATGAACCTGGTGCTATTTGAGGACGCCATGTGCCATGTGTAAGGGGATTTTCTGGCTTTCTGATCTCATCATAGCATTTATCTTCTCAAATTGCTTCTGTGGAATTTCCTGGTGGATGTAGTCGTCTGTAATTATAGCTGATGGAGCTGGAGGTGTGCAGAAGCTTCATCTGCCCATGTGGCATGTCCGCACAAATACTGCACTGCTTCTCTAGCTGGTGTTTGGAGCGCGCTTTTGAAACCGTGAGGATGTCTGGGGCTGTCAGATGGAGGGACAGCATTCTGATGGTTATTTTAAAGTCTGGTTGCTGTTATGTCTTTGGCCCTTGATGCTCTGCATGTGGCACGAACATTTATTGTACATGACAATGTTCAAGTGCTTTATTGTCTTCACTTGACAGCCAGCTACAGAACTAATTATACTGGGATTTCCTCAAATGCTTTCACAACTGGTTTAGAGCCATGTTTACACAGGTTCTTAATGAGATTTTCAAATGTATATAGTTAGATTATGTGCATTCACACCACTAGTTTCAATGTATTAAGGCATTTAAAGTGCTTTGATCCTTTGAAAATCCTGCTTGCATTGAGTTGCCTAGAGGTCCAGATGGATTCCCTTTGGAAATTGGACATGTGGGACTATATGAAAATAGCAAGCCTCCAGATCATAATTATGAAGCTATTTACATGTCTGTGGTATAGATAGTGAGGCTTTCAAATAGCATTTAAAGGCTTGTTGCGAATCCTAGCAGAGAGAGACTCCTTTCTCGGTGCTGAAATGCAGATCTGGCCTTAGATCACCTCTGAAGATGGAAGTGTCCTGTAAATCATAGTTTGAACTGATTTTCTATGAAAACATTGTGTCAAAAGGTGTAGATTTGTGACTCTAAGCTAAGAGGAAGCCGCTGTCTTGCTGCACACCAGTGTGTGTGATTTCGGTTCTTGCTGGACCTGGCAGACTAATGCAGTTACTCTCATGCAAACTAAAAAAATATATATAAAGTGCTACTCCTTTTAACTAGCTGTTTAACCATTTCTGTTCTGAGAGCTCTACAACCTGCCACTTTTGCAGTGTGATGTGCCAGCTACACTGGGGTGCATTTTCCCTTACAGTATGGGCATTTACTCCTTTGTATTAATGGGTCATATGCAACCTGATGTCCGTAGGTGTTTGTGCTTGCATTGCTTGCAGGAAGGTGGCAGTAATATTAATCTTATGCTCCTTTTGAACTTTACATAAGTTGGGATTTGCTACAAACCCTGGCAGTATCCCTCCAGTTAATATTGTGAATAATCAGGAAGGCAAGGTTTGAGTATTCAGCATGATTGTCACTGGAGCTGGGCGAACTCCATTCATTGTATTTTGATGAAATACTCAACTTTTTCCATCTCAAATAGCTTATGAACGTCAGCTTGAATGTGCTGAAAATTTTCAGTTGGGAAAAAAACCCCAAAATAAAAACAAAAAGTTAAGGACTTAATTTATGTAAGAAAGTGGGAGATACCTGTCAGTCTCCTGCTAATCCAGGGCTCATCATGCACATTCACAAAGCACGCAGCCCTGGAGAGCAAACCGAGGACAGAGACCACGCTGTCATCTTCGGGGCAAGCTGGCCTCAAGAACTGAAACCGGGATCACTGAAGCTCTCCACACCAACTGGATTGCTTTTCTGGGTATAATTTCTCAATCGGTGGGAGTCTACATGTAGATCAAAAGATACTTGAGTTGTAATAAAGCAGTACAGTGTTTCTCACAGTCTTATTTGAAAAATGAATTAGATTAGCCTGTGAAAATACTCAGTTAAGTGAGCTGAATAAATGATGTAGGGGGGAGGAATGGTGCTTGCAGTGAGGTTTTCACAGGTAGGATTCTCTAAACCCCCCTCAGTTGGGGTTTTAACACCTGGGGATGGCAGCAGTTGCTTAAAGAAAATAAATTGGAGGCAGGTGGAGTTCACCATGCGACTTTCAGACAGGACAAGTGAACAGACCTGGGAAATAATAGCAAGTTCATTTTTAAGAGTGAGAAAATCTCACTCTTAAGTAGTGGTGGTTTGGATGAATAAGAAACAAGGACTGTGTTTTCCAGACACATTTTTATGCCATTCTAAACATATAAGAATATGCTTTAATGCATAGCACGACTCTTCACCTGAACCCCAAATGCTTTGTAAAGACAAACCTTCACTGGGGAGGTGTGTCAGAGCCTTGAATTTTATTCTCAGTTTTTACATGTCTAATGTAATGTGCTTTTTCCCTTGTCCTCTCTACAAAGATGTCCAGGCCTTCACCTTAAAGTAGTTTTGTCCAGACGGACTTGGCAGGTGGAAAAAAAATTGGGCACAGCCTGAACTGCCACCACACTATCTTTTTCATCAGCTACGTCCTTTGGATAAGCCTCAGCAGAGATGGGGATTGATTGCTGACATGTCTTTTAGATTGACATTTTTCATCCCATTCAGAATACAATTTCTTAGTGAATAAAATATGTATTGAAAAGCACCAGGCAGAGAAATAGAAAAATACTCTTATTTTAATGAGAGATTTTGTATGCTTCAATTTAGTTGCCGCATCAACCGTATCCTGGAGTCCCCCGGAGGAAACATGCTCCTGGTTGGCGTGGGCGGAAGCGGCAAGCAGAGCCTGACCAGACTGGCAGCCTTCATTAGCTCTCTGGAGGTTTTCCAGATCACTTTGAGGAAAGAATATGGGATCCCTGACCTGAAGGTAGGTGATTTTTAAGGTTGAGGAGGGAGAGGAAGGAAATAAAAAGTGGAACTTGCTCTGAAAACTTCACAGGCTGTGAGAGTTGGGGTTGTTCAGCCTGGAGAAGAGTAGACGCCAGGGAGACCTTATAGCCCCTTCCAGTATCTGAAAGGGGACCTACAATAAAGCTGGAGAGAGACTTTTTACAAGGGCATGGAGTGATACGATGAGGGGTGATGGCTTCAAACTGGAAGAGGGTAGATTTAGAATAGATATTAGGAAGACGTTTTTCACTGAGTGGGTGGTGAGGCACTGGCCCAGGTTGCCCAGAGAAGCTGTGGATGCCCCATCCCTGGAAGTGTTCAAGGCCAGGCTGGATGGGGCTTTGAGCAACCAGGTCAAGTGGGAGGTGTCCTTGCCCATGACGGGGGGGGTTGGAACTAGATGATCTTTAAGGTCCCTTCCAACCTAAACCGTTCTATGATTCTATGATATTAAGTGACATCATTGTGAAGATACTAAAAAACCCCAGACATGGTGTTGGATTGCAGAGAGGAGCAGTGCTTCTCAAAATACCTTGCTGAAGCATGTCTGTACAGGGGTGCAGACAGACCTGATGTCCTCCGCCAGTCCTCTGAGAGCACTCCAGCCCAAGGCTTAGTGTCAGCACTGGGCTGGGCTAATGAACCCAGCGATGTGGACATCCATTTCATGCTTGTTCAAGAAACCGTGAAGAGACCAGAAAAGTTCTATTTTATTATTATTTCTATTTAAACCAAGATGTGGTAATTAACTCATCTGTGAGGTGTCTGTTGTGGAGTGATTTGGAGGTGGAAAAGGAGCAGGAGAGAGTAAGAGGAGAGTTCCCAAATCATATCCAGCTCTTCCTCTGGTATTTTGTATAAGGGAGGGACTGAGTGGGTGGTGGATGGTTCACTATAGACAACAGTCCTGCGTTTATGTCTGTGCACAGCCTAGTGAGCTTAGGAGTTATAAATCAACATTTTAAAATTTCACTGAAATGGTTTAAAAGTATTTTAGCTGCTGGCAAAATGATTCTCATTAAAAATGTTGTAAAAATCACAGTCACAGTAACTTCACTCTATTCTGCCTGGGAGACCCGATGGCTGATGAACCCCGGGTTCTCTCCCCATCAGTGGCATGACCTGATGACCTGTGATTGTGTACAAGTTGTCTTCATCATGTCGCACAAGCCTGTCCCACCATCTGCTGGGTATTTTCAGCTCTCCTTGAGTCTTTTTTGGCCCCCCTCATGGGATTTTCTAGCTCCTACCTGTGTATGTATTGAGGCAGCCTGCACTCCCATCTAGGAATATAGCTCAATTCCAGCATTAATAAACTTGTTTTCAAAGCATCTTTTTGCTTCTCTGTCTGTGGAGAATAATTTGGTGTTCCCTTCACTTTGTATTCATTTTCAAAGGATTTATGAAATATGGAGACATTTTTTTTCTGTTATGGAAGAGCAAGATGGTGACAGATTACCCAGTCTGCCATTGGCCTCTCCCACTGTTATAATTGATCTAATCCAAATTTCCCGTGATGAAAGTAACAAATTATGCTTTTGGAAGAAGTGTGTGTGTTTGCTGAATTTCTAAGAGAGTTTCTGAAATGTTGGCTAGTGCATTCCTTCAACGTCCCTTGCATGTCTTGTATCCTGCTTGGAGGGGCAGGAAGAAAAGGATGGAGTTTGAGCTGGATGATGGTGTTTTTCCCATCTCATTAACAACTTGGATTCCAAAAAGGTGGTGTCCATCATTAGGAGGACACTATCCCCTTTGAAATGAAACAGATTTTCTATGCGAGCAGGCTCTCTGTCAGCATCATTACACCAAGTGGGAGACTGAAGGGTGAGTCCCTGCTTGGACTCTGGAAGGGAAGGAAGAAACACACAACTGAATCACAGAATCACAGGGGTTGGAAGGGACCTCTGGAGATCATCTAGTCCAATCCCTCTGCCAGAGCAGGGTCACCTAGAGCAGGTTGCACAGGACAGCGTCCAGGTGGGCTTGGAATGTCTCCAGAGTTGGAGACTCCACCACCTCTCTGGGCAGCCTCTTCCAGTGCTCTGCCACCCTCAAAGTAAAGAAGTTCCTCCTCATGTTCAGAGGGAACTTCCTATGTTCAAGTTTGTGCCTGTTATCACTGGGCACCACTGCAAAAAGACTGGTCCCATCCTCCCAGCACCCTCCCTTTAAGTATTTGGAAGCATTGATGAGATCCCCTCTGAGTCTTCTCCAGACTAAAATGACCCAAGTCCCTCAGCCTTTCCTCATAAGAAAGATGTTCCAGNTGTACAAGGTGTCCTCCTCCCTTCCTCAGAAACAAAAAACATGTGTTGCAGCAGCTCAGCAAAAAAATAAAATAAAAAAAAAAACCAAACCAAAAAAGTCATGTATACTTGTGAAACCAGAGAAATCTACAGCATGGGGATACCAAGGACCAACATTTCCAGTCACTGCTGTCTCCCCCAATCCCTGTGGTGCTTTAGCCTCCCTGTGTATGTGAGTTACTGTACCCACAGCCCAGGGCAAGCAAGACTTTATGAACTCCTCCAGCAGTCTCCACAACCAGCAATTGCACTGATGTCTTCAGCCACATCCACTGACCTATAAGTATTTCAACCACAAGCATTTTCTTTTGTCTAGCGGGGCTAGGCAGGGCTTTCTTCTCATTTTGGTGTTATACAGACCTGGACATAATGTCAAGTCATACTGTGTAACGTCTTACAATGGTGGTAGCAACAGACTCCCCCATATAACCTGGAAGGCTCAGCCATGAAGATGGAGACTGTCCAAAGTGCAGTTTCATGCTAATTAATTGCAATTCTTTGTTCTTGGTTAATGAGATGATTCTGAAATATCCCAGTGCTGGTACCTAGCCCGTGCTTTGCAGAATGTAGGTGCAACCCCTAACTCCACCTGCTTTTCAACCTCCAGACAGACCTGGCAAACCAGTACCTGAAAGCTGGTGTTAAGAACATAGGCACCGTGTTCCTGATGACTGACGCGCAAGTGGCAGACGAGCGGTTCTTGGTGCTGGTGAATGACTTCTTGGCATCAGGTACTTGTTGCTTTGATATCTCTTCCCCTTTTCAATGTAGTTTTGCTCATAGTAGCATCTGTAGTTCTAGAATATACAGAAGGGCAATATATGAAGTTAGCTAGAAGATACATGGGTTAAGCTCTGGAGTAAAAGCAGTGCTAAGGTCTCCTTGGTGAGGATGCACTCCATCATCTGGTAGATTTGTTTCTTTCTCTGATGTCTTGTACGCAGTTTTCCCTACTTCTTGGTGTACTGCATAAGGTTGTTAAGTGGCAAGTCTGTTGTGATATTGCAGCTGAGGACAGAGCCAAAGGAAGGTGTCGACAGAGGAGGATTTCGACCTGGGGATCCTGTGCATCCACGGTCTAGTTGTGTCATAAAGTAAGGTTGTTCCTGGCTGGAATATTTGACTGGAGTATCTGTGAATTGGTGGATGATGCAAAGCTACCAGATGACCATGTCTGTGTGCATCAACTAGCTGCTTATCCCATTCCAGTTCTTTTCCTCTTTGTTTTTCCAGATGCATTTAAGTTTTTGGGTTGTTGCTTGCCCAAGCAATTGCAGAATAGTCAGTCTACGTGCAGATGCTCTGTTTCCCTGCAGAACACGGCACAAGTATGCGTGGATGAGCACTCCCCGTGCTGGGTGCGCTGCTGCTACAGTGCACATGGGAGTGCGCAGCTGCGTCACTGTGACTGCACTAGGTAACCCAGAGTGGGTGTATTCCCCAGATTCCCTGGAAAATCACTGCTACTAACTGCTGCTTTTTGCCTTATTTATGAGTTAGGAGCGGGAAGATACCAGCTGGCTCAGGTGACCTCCGTGGATGGTGAGGGGTGGCGAGTTGACAGCACAGGGGTACAATAGTTTGTGAGTAACTCCAGAGTTTACATATGTGGCTATAAATTGGCCAGATGGTTTGAGCAGCAAACAAGCCCTGCCTGTGGTGAGTTTGTAACCAGGAGTAAGGACAGTGGTTTTTGTGGAGGACAGTGAGTAGCTCCTACCACCTCTTATGTGTGGTGTAAACAACATAAATATCTCATGACTCAAGGTGAAGCTCTGCAGTGTCCTGGAGCAAGGGGCGGGCCAAACAGCCTGGCTTTGGGATGTCCAGGTCACCTTACAGTGGTTTTGAAATGTGTTATGTTTTTATGTGATTGCTATGTGGGGAAGTGGGCACAAATCAGAGGTCCTCACTCATGGTCCAGGGAAGCAGCTCCGAATTACATCTGGACTGAGAACGGGACCATGGAGGGACCGTTACTTCCCATGACGTGAGCTACTGCTGCCCAGTGGTTGCTGACTGATGTGTCTGGCTGCTCTCTGCTATCTGCATGCTTGTTTTTCTTACTTGTTTCACTTCTTACCATCACCTAGGAAGCTAGAACAAAATATATATTTTAGTCTTTCTTGTAAATGAACAGATTTCTGATTAGTGTCTTTTCCTAAGTGATTAGTGCTCATATCAACAGTATCACACTCAATAACGATGATTTCAATCAAATCAGAAGCCAGAAAGGAAGTGAATAGGTGGTAAATTAAGGAACCACTAAAAAATATTTGGTTGGGTACATTCTTGGCAATCAGTTGCATAACTATTAACTTTTAAAGTTTTAAAAGATTATTAACTCTTAAAATGTTTTAGTGATCCTGGAGTTATTTGGCCACTGCTAGAAATGGTTTTGAGCAGCTGTAAAAATTGTATGTATCACTAATTAATTTGTGAAACTAAAATGATTTTGTTATCATGTATAGCATATTACGTATTTGATTTATTTTTTTTTTTTGTAATCTAATTAGTACTGTACATCAGAAAAAAAATTGACTTTCTGTACTTTGGCTCTATTCTATGTTTATTTGCCTTGTGCTTTTATAAGAAAGTTGGCTCTCACAAGTGTTTATGTTTTAGCATAATGACCTTGTGTGCCACCTTTCTGCTGCTGGGGCCTGTGTGCACCTGGTGCAATGATTTTTCTCCAGGAGGGGGGGGCTTCCTCGAGCCCCTGAAGAGGAAGGTAGCCACTTCACTTTGCTCTAAGACTGCAACAAAAGCCAGGCCAGTAAATCAAACATGCCCTCTTCTCTTAGGTGAAATCCCTGATCTCTTCCCTGATGATGAAGTTGAAAATATCATCAACAGCGTGAGGAATGAAGTCAAAGGCCGGGGGCTAGTGGATTCCAGGGAGAATTGCTGGAAGTTTTTTATAGAGCGTGTTCGAAGACAGCTGAAGGTGAGACAGAGGCTGGAGGAGTTTGGGTCCTCACCATCGACCTTGGTGCAGGGGCACAGGGTGGAGATGCTTTGGGCTGCGTTGTAGGGAGGTCAGACGGCAGCCTGAAGGGCTTTTCTTCCTGTTCGTGGTATGAACTGTGATTCTCTCAACAAGCGGTACTAAAGCATAAGAAATGCTGTCTGTTGTCATCACTTCTTGGGCTTTAGATAGTACAATGGGGGTTGAAAATTTTCTCTTTCAAGAGCTGAGCAGGATCAGCCGTTCCATTTTCAAAGCCATGCACTGGGGTTTAACTGGGTTGCATTAAGACTGGGTCTTGCTGCTTGGAAAAGTTGCACAGGGGATCAGTCTTCATGTTCTTGAAAATCCATAGTCAGAAGAATTAAAAAAACCTTTATCTTAAAACCAGAGTGCTGGGTACTGAGTGGGACACAACATTACAGCCCATATTCCAGCATAGAAAGGCCTTGTAAATACATCAACAGTTTCAGGACTTTCCAGGTATGCCCAGCACGTGGAGAAAGTACAGTGCAAGAAAGAGTTAGACTCTTCCAGAAGGTATTTACTCATCTGCAGGACTGCACAGTGCTGCGATCCCAGAGCAGGGAGGTGGGGTGGGCAGTGAGTGAAGACTTGACCTTTGCTTAATGAAGGCAGATCCTCCTTCTTACTTACGGCTTCGTTTGTGTTGTTGGGAGACATTCACTGAGGTAGGGTGGGCCTGTTTGCTTTTTGATGTAGGTAGGTACATGTTTAGGATGGGGAACGGCTGGACAGTTGAGTTTTGAGGGAAAGTTTGGGGACCATGCCACAGTATAGATGCCCGAAGAGAGGGATTCCAGTTCTCCTCTCTCTCCCAGTGTGGAGGGGAATTTCTGATGGGCACCGAGGTTGTTTTGTAGCTCTTCTAGCACCTTGATTGTCTTCTGCCTAGTGTCCCTCCCTAAATATATTCCTGTTAGCTATTGAGGCACACTGGAAGGGCAGCGTGGATGTGATTTACTTGAAGCTGATCCCTTTTCCTTGTCTGCTCTTCTCCTTAACAGTGTGTTTGAGCAGATGGATAGGGTCAGCCAGGAAGTGCTGTTCATGCTCTCCAGCATTTTGTGATGGCATCACGTGCTGTGCAGAAAGCTGATCGAGCCGTTGCTGGTTCAGGGCATGCTGGACCTCTGGGAGCAGCACAGGAGTGGGGCTTGGCCCAACAGAGCATGAGCATCAACACACCTTCTGCCTCAAGGTCTTGAGAGAGAGTAGTGTACATGCAGAAGATGGCTTTTCATAGAATAATAGAATGGTTTAGGTTGGAAGGGACCTTAAAGGTCACCTAGTTCCAACCCACCTGCCTGGGCAGGGCCACCTCCCATTAGACCTGGTTGCTCAAAGCCTTATCCAACCTGGCCTTGAACGCCTCCAGCGATGGGGCAGCCACAGCTTCTCCAGCGTCTCCCCACCCTCACAGTGAAAAATTTCTTCCTGAGATCTAATCTAAATCTCCCCTCTTCCAGTTTGAAGCCGTTACCTCTTGTCCTATCACTACATGCCCTTGTAAAAAGTCCCTCCCCAGCTTTCTTGTAGGCCCCTTTCAGATACTGGAAGGGGCTATAAGGTCTCCCCGGAGCCTTCTCTTCTCCAGGCTGAACAACCCCAACTCTCTCAGCCTGTCCTCATAGCAGGGGTCCTCTAACCTTTTGTACATGGATAGCTTCCTGAAGCTTGCCTGGCCCTGAGAGAGCAGCATAGTGGTGCCCAAGGCTTGTGCTTGAAGGCATAGAAAGGATTTCTACATGTCTGTCTCCTGTGTGTGGGCATGCAGAGGCCATGTCAGAGGAGCAGAAGCTGCCCCTTCTGAAATTGAAATAAATGTGGTTTTGTTCCAGGCTGGCTTTCACAGCTTCTAAAAGTAGATCTGAGCTCACAGTGGAGGTGGTGACACCTTACAGAGATGCCTGGGCCGATGGCGGTCTGCCCCGTGGCACTTGCAAGGCTGTGCAGGTACCAGCCAGGGCTGACCAGTGGGAGAGGGGTGATGCGTTGATTGAGATGCTGCTTCCCAAGCCGGCTGCTCCATTGCATGATGTCAACTTCTCTGTGTCCTTCATTGTGCCTGATTAGCAGAGCTTGTAAATCCAGCCGCAGCAGGCTTGCAGAAGGGCTGTGATGGAAGGTTGGGGCAGGCTTTGGTCCTTGGGTGTTCTTTTGTTCTTAAAGATGACGGTTGGGCAGTGAAGAGGAAAGGTACTTTGCCTGACTTTACACCCCGGGTGAGGAGTTTCCTTCTGGAAAAGAGAAAGCTTGTGCCTTCCTGAGAGGAGCTGCGCAGGCTGGCTGTGGGGGATGGAGGCTCCCAGCCTGCAGGGAAAGGCAGGCGGAGGAGGAACGGGCGCTGAACGTGGGGAGGAAGGAGAAACAGTGCAGGGCTGGGGGGATGCTGAGCAGGGCAGTAACAGCCCCTTGACCAGGCCCCAGAGTAATGTGAAGAGAGATTTCCCTGAGACCCATGAATTCTACATGATTTACTGCAGCTCCGAAAATTTTAGCAGCTGTTGGATTGAGATAAAAGCCTGAAAAGCAGAAGACCTGCTGCGCAGACATGCAACAAGCAGGGGAAACATGCTCACAAATGCTTTTATTTCCATTCTGCTTTGTTTTGAGATTTCTCTATTTTAAAAAATTTCTCATTCTGATAAAAGCAGATTTTGAGTTTGAGCCACCTCAACCCTTTCCAGCACTGGCTTTCAGGGAAACAATCCAGGCAGGCTCGTGGTCCTGCCAGGACAATTTAGATCCATTCGCTTTAATTCCTGGTTGCACCACTTGAATCTGGATGCCAGTTCCCTGCTGGGCGAAGCTTTGTGTCACTGCTAAAGCAGGGAAGAATGGTTATATTAAAGTCCGGCTGCAGCCTTGAAAGTGTGCCAGGCTTCTGCTTTTCACCATAGCAATGCTTAACACCACTGCTTGTTTTTATTGCAATGAAAAAATATGTTTACTGCTAGATTATGCCTTTTCCAGGCCAGGCTTGTTGGCCTGAAGTGCAAGGGCTCAAGGATAGAAGTTGCTGTACCCTTAGCTGGTGGTGCGAGATCTTCCATTGGAAGTGGCTGGTAGAGTCTGGGCTGGGCTGCACGGCTGGAGCCCGGTGCCTGCTCCCAGTCATGCCTTCTCACCTGCTCCTTCCTTGGGCTCCACAGGTTGCATTGTGTTTTTCACCTGTTGGTAACAAGCTGCGTGTCCGCAGCAGGAGGTTCCCCGCCATTGTCAGCTGCACGGCCATAGACTGGTTCCAGGAGTGGCCGCAGGAGGCCCTTGAGTCCGTCAGCCTCCGCTTTCTGCGAGAAACAGAGACTGTGGAGGTGAGCACCTCACCCACCAGCATCTGGGGGTGCCCGAGCCATGCCTGGGTTTGAGTTCTTCTGTGGGGAGCGGGCACTGGCCACCCCTGGCCACACGGTGCTGGTGGTAGCCAGGTGTGACCTCGTCCCTCCGTTCAGTGCAGACAATGCCTCACACAACGAGGACAGTGTTGCAGAGGACTTTCTGCTCACCTTTATGCTCTCCAACATTTAGCCAGGACATCTGAGTGACTGCTCGGAGAGGAATTGCTGGTAGCACTGTAGTGTGTTAAGCTTAATTGAACCAAGCTTGAGATATGGTCCAGGTTTTTCAGAGAGGAGCATGGACCTTAGCAGAAGTAGGGCCACAGGCACCACGCTCGTGCGTGTTTGTACACTGATAGTATTGCCAGTGAAATGACTGCTTTGCTAGCAATGAAAGGCAGCTTGCAAATCAGTGCAGAAAATAACCCAATGCTCATGATTATTGCAGGGAACATACGCTTCTCTCTCCACATGGGTGTCTGAGCATCTGTAATTCTCAAGGGCAAAAATATGTCAAGTTCTCATTGATGACAACTTGCTACTAGACTAAAAGAGGTTCAGTTCTGTTTATTTAGCTTTTCTGGGCAGGATTTTGGAAGAATAAAGTCTACAGTGTTTCTTTTTATGAGTGTGCACTTTCCCCATTTGTACAGAAGAAAAGCCCGAATTTATACTTTAAAGACTGTTATTTTATAGAGCTGGATGCTAGAACAATTGCTTGGAATAAGATAAAGAATGAGATAAAAAGAGGTATAAAGTACATGAACAGACAAAGTTATTTTAGAGATAACAAATGGAAGGGGATCAACTCAGATGTTACATCCTGGATTTTGCTGCAGCAGAATAAAAAGTTAATCAATTCCTTTATACACGGCACAGGTCTGTGCTGTATATAGTTGTTCTGCTTAAAATGTTTTCTCCTTGTCTTCTCATCTTTTAGGATTCAGTGAAAGATTCAATAAGCAAATTCATGGCCTATGTCCACACAAGTGTCAACAAGATATCCCAGTTGTATCTGAGCAATGAGCGACGATATAACTACACCACTCCGAAGTCGTTCCTTGAGCAAATCAAACTCTATCAGAATTTGCTATCGAAAAAGGGCAAGGATTTAAAAGCAAAAATGGAGCGACTGGAGAATGGCCTGGAGAAACTCAACCGCACGTCTGCACAGGTAAGCAAACCTTTTGGGGTTAAAAGCTGATTTTTTCCTTGTTTCTCTGTTAGAGACATCTCCACATCCTGGTTTGAAGGAGAACTTCACAGACTGAAACTGTGCAGGGTGTAAAATTTATGCTAGATCCTGACTCTAGTCTGGCTTGAACTGGGTTCCTGGAGGAGCAGAAGTTATATTCTGTACTGGAAAGGAGAAGGGAAGAGATGTGTGTCCAGTCTCTGCTGTTTAGGTGGTGCTAATCCCAAATGAAAGATCACAGTAAGTAAAATGAGATAGGGAGACAGTTGGCTGTGTACATCTTCTTTTAATGGTTATATTTCAGCTGTAGTGACAAAATAGTTTATAAAATACAGCAAGACCAGTGATTTTTGGAGTTGCATCCAGGAAATCTACAATAACATCAATAAGAATCCTGCCTTTCAAACTAAATAGAGCATCCTTTAAAAATAAGGCTGATGTTCATTTTCCTTGCATTAAGCTATCAATCTTTAAGGAAAACTAATGTGTGTCTGAAGTGTAGATTAGCTGTCCCAAAATCACCCAGCTAAAAAGCGGCACTGGCACTCTTCTGTGGTAATGACTAGATGTTGTTCTGAGTATTTCACAAACCTCTCTGTAGCGACTTAGACTTTCAGAGCGTTGCTGTCTACATCTGTTGCTAAACTCCTGTTTTTCTCTCCATTTCATATTCTATTAACTCTTACAAATGTTCACTTACAAGCCTCTACTGTAGCAAATGGGCCTCTCCTGAAGGTGCTCCAGAGAAACGCAGGGGGTTGATGTGAATGAAGGACTAGCAGGTTCAACCCCTTCCATATACATGCTCTGGATAATGCTGGTGGCATAAATCACGTCTGCCACACTCAATAGGATACATGCCTTACTGGAGGGTGATGTATGGGCTTTGTTAGCGCCTCTCAACTCTGATAGTCTACATCTCGCTTCAAACAGTTGTTTTCTTCATGGTGCAGGACAGGTCTTTGAGGACATGGGAGGGGAGTGGGCATGTTTTCTGTCCCCTTTGCAGGTTTTAGGATCCCCTTTGTAAGGCTGCAGCTGAGGTTGAACAGCCGGTAGCAGAGAGCACCCATCACAACCAGTGAATCCAACCAGAGCAGTAAGTATGTGCCCTCACTGCAAAGCAAGCCTTACATCTACCTTACCTATAGAGGCAAATAATTTTGCTAACCTGTGGGGCACTGCTGGTTTTGATGATGCACCGGTGGTGGACAAGACGGGTTAGGTCTTTTTTTTATTGGGAGCATCTAATACGAAACTAACCTTTTGAGAGGAAACAAGTCCCTGTAGTATAAGTCAAACATGGGGACGCTTCTTTATTCTTCAGGCATATCTTCATATGGGTGTTACGTTGGCAGGGGTTCTCTGATGAGCCGCAAAATAGGTGCTGAGCAGTGGTGGAGGACTGGGGAGAAGATGGGAAGCCACAGCACCTGTGGGTCTTGTAGGTTTTGCTGTTGCAAGAAGGGTAAAAGAACACAAAGTTCATAACTGGTTGGAGTAAGGCTGGGGCGAGAAGTGCCTGTTTGTGAAGTTGATTAAGATGCAGAGCAGTGAGGACAAATATGTCAAATCTGGATCTAAAATTAGCACTAGAGCCTAGAATTAAACACCTAAATTATCAGATGTGCGCAGTAGTCAAAACTGCTGTTGATTTGAAACCATAGTGTGGATATTTAACTGTATTGGAAATTGTACCAGAACATTCAATCTTGAATATGGATTTAAAAGTCTGAACTTTACATTCACTAAAGTATCTAAAGGGTGGGTTGGAGGAGGATGGAGGCAGACTCTTTTCAGTGGTTTCCAGCGACAGGACGAGGGGCAACAGGCACAAGTTGGAACATAGGAAGTTCCATTCAAACAGAAGTAAAAACTTCTTTACGGTGAGAGTGCCAGAGCAGTGGACCAGGCTGCCCAGGGAGGTTGTGGAGTCCCCTTCTCTGGAGATTTTAAAGACCCGCCTGGCTGCAGTCCTGAGTAATGTGCTCTAGGCATTCCTGCGTCAGCAGGGGAGTTGAACTAGATGGTCTCTAGAGGTCCCTTCCAACTCTGAAAATTCCATGATTCCGTGAGTTTTCAGGTTGACTTTGGTTAATATTGTATCACTGGATTCCAGATTCAAGTCTTGCTTGCTCTATCAATTAATCGCTGACCTTTGTGATGTATTTTGTGTTCTTGAAACAGGCCAGGGACAAGCAGATAAAATTAGTCTTCTGGACCTCCAGGTTTTCTATTCTTTAATAATACTGCTTATTCTGTCCTGGTGGTAGGCAAGCACTTCTTCCTTCCCTGTTGGAGTTACAGTACATTACCCTTGAATCTCGTTTGCTTTCCTCTTTCCCTTTCTATGTCACATCATGAATTGCTTATCAGATTTTCCTGGACTCAGGAAGCTGCTCACAGGTTTTTCACATTTCTTAGCACCGTTTGAGACCAAGTACTGACTCTTTTGTGGCCAGTAATGATATTCCGTGTGCTAAGGCACGTGCTGGATCTGTCTGCTCACACCTTCATCTCGTTATTATCCCAGTGTTGCCTGTTGGAAGGAGGTTAATAGCGTTCTCCCTTATCTTTGGGATGAGATTCTGCAGTGATTTTCCATGCCACCTCAGTCTCTCTTTCTACTGTTATTCTCTTGTAGTTCTTGCTTTCTTCTGCTTACCAGCTACATGTTACCCAAAAGGCATCTTCTGCTTTCACCAGTGTTGGCAGGCCCTGGAAAAGTCGGTGGTGTATTTCTCACCTCCCCTGGATGTGGTAATGACTCTTGTGTAGTGTGTCTGGATGGTAATTTATAAAGCAGGTGTCTGTGGCTGCTCCACAGCACAGCAGGCTCCAATGTGCTGGCAAGAACCAAGCAGGACAGGTCACTGCAGGACCCTGAACTCCGCTGCTAGCTGTAAGATCTCGTGTGTTTGGAGAGGTGTGAATCCCCAATTCTGTGCTCTTGTTTTGGACATAAAACAATCTCTTCCTGCTCCTCCACGTGGAGCTGCTTCTCTTTATCTGTTTTAGCAACTCCCTGTGGCCCTGGTGGCCCTGTTGTCCATGCCTGTGTCCGTGTGTCAGGTGCCCCTGCTGCATGCACACATGCCCTGTGCCTTTTAGTGCCTTCCTGAGCTCTGTCTTGCAGATTGGTGGGTTTCTGGTAGTCAACCTCCCCCTCACATTGAGTGCTCCTGGTTTCCTTTACGCTGAGGTGCAGTGGGTTGACCTGGGCTGGACATCAGGTGACATAGACATTCTCCCAAGACATTCCCCCTCCTCAGCAGGACAGGTCACAGAGAAAATAAGGTGGAAAAGAACTCATGAGTCGAGGTAAGGACAGGGAGAACACTCAGCAATTACTGTCATGGGCAAAACAGACTTGACTCAGGGAAATTAATTTAATTTATTACCAATCAAATCAGACTAGGGTAATGAGAAATAAAACCAAATCTTAAAACACCTTCCCTCACTCCTTCCTTCTTCCCAGGCTCAACTTCATTCACAATTTCTCTATCTCCCCCTCCCAAGCAGCGCAGGAGGATGGGGAATGAGGGTTGCAGTCAGTTCATTACACATTGTCTCTGCCACTCCTTCCTCCTCAGTGCGAGGACTCCTCACGCTCTTCCCCTGCCCCAGTGTGGGGTCCTTCCCATGGGAGACAGTGCTCCATGAACTTCTCTAGTGTGAGTCCTTCCCAGGGGCTGCAGTTCTTCATGAACTGCTCCGGTGTGGATCCNTGTGTGTCCTTCCCAGGGGCTGCAGTTCTTCATGAACTGCTGCAGTGTGGATCCTTTCCACGTGTCTTTTCCACGGGGTGCAGTCCTTCAGGAATGGACTGCTCCAGTGTAGGTCACCGCCAGGGTCACAAGTCCTGCCAGCANACCCAATGGATGAGGCCAGATCAATAGCGCTTCCTAACTTCAGTCTCCAGAATGTTGTCACTGCTTATTTATCTCCATCGGTCTTCATCACAGAATCACAGGGTTTGGAAGGGACCTCTGGAGATCATCTAGTCCAACCCCCCTGCCAGAGCAGGTTCACCACCAGCTCCAAGGAACAGACATTATACAACATGATAGCATTTTCCATGCTGTTCTCCTTTTGCATCCTGGTGTTCTGTATGGGATGTTGTTGCATCATGGTGTTACCTGGGATATTATTGGTAGCCCTGACCAGGAGTGCCGTGGAGCTGACCCAAGAATGACCAGGGAAGAGCAACTTGGAAATACACTCAAAGAATGGCAGATGGCCCTGCTCCTGGTCTGAATGGTTTATAACACTGCTGATTTCATAAGCTGGACTACGAGTACGGGGGGTGTCAGTGCAAGAAGGGACAATTTGTTTGACTGTTGGGGGCTGTGAGAGGACAGAAGATGGGAGCTGCACTGGCAAGGTTTTCTGCACATCCATGTTAGTGGTGGTCGGGCTTGGCCACCTCTGGGTTTTGGAAGTGTAGTTTAATGGCTGTGTTTCCAAAGAAACAGAAAATAGCTCTCTCTACAAGCTGCCATCCTTTTTGGACAGAAAGTCCTTTTTGGTGTGAGAGACGGGAAGTTTGAGTACCTTCTGTTACTTGACGTTTGCAGAAAGAAGAGAACTTCTTATGCCTTTATTCGTAATGTTGCTCTGCCAGGGATGGCTCCACAGGCCATTGATGGGAGCACATTTAAGGTTTCTGCTGTGCCTGTGCCTTCTTGAAGGTGCTGGCATGAGGCCTTCCTGCTATCAGGCATTTTTATGTCTGGGCATTAGGATGTGTGGGAAGGGAGGAGAAATGGATGTGACAGACTGTTTTTGCTGTGGATGCAAGTATAGCATTAAGGGAAACCGGTTTGCTGTGCTGAGGGGGTGAAACTGGACGAGTAAAGTTCATAAATGTACATTCCCTGTGCCACCCCCAGGACAACACTAAAGATAGTCAGTTTGGTTATTGTTTCTCTCTTTCCAGGGCACAAACGCTATTAAATTGTCCCTGCTTTACTGCGTTTGAGCTTTAGCCTCACTGGGGAAACATGATCGTTTCCTTTCATGTTCCAAAATCCTGCTGTAGGTAAGGGAGGTTGGAGGTCACTGCATGTCCCCTAGACGCGGTGTGATCTATCGGCAGTGTCCAGCAGAGCCTCAGGATACACATCAGAGCTCCAACTTGCATCATTTCCATTGGGAATTTAACAAGTAACCCAAGCCCAGCTGGGCAGGGGCCTTCACAGTAACAAACACCTGCGCTTCCAAATATTTCTTTCAGACAAAGCCCTAACGCAATTTCTTACTTTTTTTAAATCCTGTTATAGCAAGTCATTGACCCTTCCATTATTGCATGTGCTTGGCTGAAAGCAGGTTTTGTCAGGGCAATTCCTGTTCTCACGGGCTGTGCTGGGGGCTGAGTTTACATCTGCTCATTTTGTAGCGCTGTTAAGTGCCAGTGGGTTTTAATCCCTTGCTTGTTTTGTCATGGCTGTGTAAGCCCCTAAAGCTCCCATTCGTACGTGTATCCAGCACATGACTATTGATTTTTGGGCAGAAGGTCACAAGCCATATCTGCCATCAGTGAAGCCTCTCACTTCAATTTCCTGCAATCCCCAAAGACGTGGAGCTGAACAAGAAGCTGCCGCTGAGTTTTCTGACTGAAGGGATTATGTGCTCCTGCAAACCCAGAGTCGTTTGGATTTACAGTCGTGTCTGTGTCCTGGTGAAAACAGCATTGTGGTGCTGGGCAGCAGGAGATGACAGTGGATGAAGTGCACAAAGAGACTCTTAAGAAACCATTCACTTGAAGCTGATGCTGAATGTTAATAGCTTCAGTTCATAAGACTGCAAATTGTGCTTTCTCTCTTCGAGTATAAAAATGGAATTATTAACAAAAGCAAGTGTCTGACTTCCCTTCTACTAAGTATTTTTATATAGGTAAAGAGGTACCCCAGGAGTTCTAAGCAATTCTTTATGAGTGAAAAACTCTGTGGTCTGCACAGAGCCTGTGTAAATTCATTGAAACAGGTGCTTTTAGAAAGAGACTTTCTGTCTTCAAGAGAGAGCCTGTGCGAGCTCCCCCACCGTGCGAATGCTTCAGCCCATTGCTGGCGAGGGCTCCTACCTTGCTGGTTGTGAGCTGCTGCTCGGTGGAGCCGTGTGTGAGGAGCTGCCACCACTATCATGCCTCTTGGCTACCGGCTGAACAGGAGACCCCTTCTCAAGCTCATTTGACATCACATTTTAAAGCCCCATTAGCCTTGGAACTCTGACGGGTACCTGCTGTACCTGTCAGCAGATCTCAATCGTCATCTTTCTGCTGTGAAAAATGCCCTTCCTGCCACAAATCTGTAGGACCTGATGGTTGCGATGGGGTGCCGCCTCTGCCTTGTGCGTGTGTGGCATGGGATGGAGGGGTGGGCGAATGTGGTCAGGGTGCACCTGGGCAAGCCAACAGCTCGGGGAACTCTGGTTCCTGGTGCACAGGTCCTTCTCAAAACCTGCACGTGGCAAAATACCACATGCTCTGTTCTGCTGGTGTCAAGGCTGAGAAGAAAAAAAAGTGTAGCTGAATTGTAGCACATGTAATCTCCACCACAAAACACATGTGCACGCACGCCTTCTTTACCAGGGGTGTGATGTGACATCAGATCTCATGTTCAAACCTGGATGTATTTGGCTTTATAATGAGAGAAGCTGAGAGGGTTGGGGTTGTTCAGTCAGAAGAGAATGCTCCGGGGAGACCTTATTGTGGCCTTTCCGTACTTAAAGGGGACCTACAGAAAAGATGGGGACAGACTTTTTAGCAGGGTGTGTTGTGATAGGACGAGGAGTAATGGCTTTAAACTAAAAGAGGGCAGATTTAGACTAGATATAAGGAAGAAATTTTTTACACTGAGGGTGGTAGGTGCCCCATCCCTGGAAACATCAGTCAGGTTGGACGGGGCTCTGAGCAACCTGATCCAGTTGAAGATGTGCCTGCTCGTGGCAGGGGAGGTTGGACTAGATGACCTTTAAAGGTCCCTTCTAACACAAACTATTCAATGATTCTATGATTCTAAGCTTCCTGCAAATGCCTGGTCCATGGTGAGACTCCTGGGCTGTACAAAAATAATCCCAAGAACACCTGAAATGAAAGCTTCCACCTACTCCCCATTGCTCAAAGAAACGTTCATGTTGCCCTGGCACCTCTGTCCAGTTTCCAAGCAGAGACAGTGAGCAGAGGTGGGACAACCTCCTTAGCAGCTCATCCTGCTGGTGCTGGTCTCTCCCCTACTGGGTTCCTCGGTGCTATCAGGCTGCTCCAGTGTGTGGACCATGCACATGGGCTCTCCAACTGTGAGCAAAGGAGAGTAGCAGTATCCTGCTAACAACTAGAAACACTGCTTTTCTGTGCTGCCAGAGCATTGCTTGCTTTATACATGGACCCTCTGTGGTGTTGGGTACTGCTCAGCCCCACTCGAGTGTGACCCCGTGCTGCTGGGCACGGTGGGGAGCAGGTTGGTGAATGTGCTTATGCATGTGTTTCTCCCCCTTAGGTGGATGAGCTGAAGGCCAAGCTGGCAGCCCAAGAAGTGGAGCTGAAGCAGAAGAATAATGATGCTGACAAGCTCATCCAGGTGGTGGGGGTGGAGACGGAGAAAGTGAGCAGGGAAAAGGCAATGGCCGATGAGGAGGAGCAGAAAGTGGCACTTATCACCCAGGAGGTTGAGCAGAAGCAGAAGGACTGTGAGGAGGACCTGGCCAAAGCTGAGCCTGCCCTGGCAGCTGCCCAGGCTGCTCTGAACACCCTCAACAAGGTAGGATGAAGATTCTCATGGGAATCCAGTATCTCCCCTCTGCATTGCTAGCAGTGTCAGCTGGTGGCCCAAGATTTTGGGCATTGTATTGACCCTCCTCCAGCTTTTTCCCAGCTGGTGCATACTTGGTCCCTGGGGTAACTCAGAGTAGCCACAAGTCTGCACCAAGTTACTCTTTACTCATGGCCATGGAGAGCAGGAGGAACTGGAGGTGGGTGCTTCAGTTGTGCCTCTTCTCCACTGTTGGCTGGCACCACTGCTTCTCATCCTGCCCCACAAGGAAGGGGAGGTGACCTTACTGTCGCCCTCTTTCAGGACCCAGGGAAGAGTGTCTCAGAGGGATCACCAGTTCTGTACCTCTGTCTTGCTGTCCAGGCACTGTCTCTGGCTCAGACCTGTCTGCTAGCATGGAGGAGGACATTGCAGGATGGAGGGCTGGGCTCCAGGGCAGGGGCATAGGCCACATCTCACTCCAGACTTCTCTGAGGCTGAGCTGCAGGGAATGAAGCTGTAGGAGGGGAGACCAGGGGAGGCTGCCAGTACTCTCAGGATGACTAGTTGTCAGCTGTCCTGAGGCTCCTGTGGCAAGGAGCACTGTGCCCTTAGCTGGTCACAGTAGAGGTGCAGGAGGGGTTGCAGGACAGGCGGGGTGATGCCCAAGCACCCCTTCGTTTCAGTGACAGACCCTATTGATGCTGTTTGCGTGGGGTATTGCTGGGCAAGCGCACAATCAGCACAGTGGGAGCTGAGAACACTCCAAAATACCAACAAGGCAGATTTTACACCCAGCTACCCTGTGAGCCTTTCTCCCCAGCGGTATAGCTGGTGCCAAGAGCCTTGCACAGACAGATCTCATGTGAGCCCTGCAGACCGAGGTTGGTGGATGTGGGGCTGGAAGTTTGTGGCTGCAGCTGGCAGTGAGTGTCGGCATCCTCTGAGTTCCCACTTGACCCGTCTCCTGTTTTGGAAAGGGATCTGTGATGGGAAGGCTCACGTCCCCCTCCAAGGCTGCGACACAGTGGGGCAGTGTCTTCCTGCAGCCCACAGCAAATGCCTTTCTTGGCCAAGGGGGAAGACAAGGTTGGGGAATAAAGTGAAGTGGGGACAGTTGGCAACTTCTTGGGCCTCTATGGGCATCTTTCTCTCATGAGTCCCCTGCTGCTGTAGGGACACAACATGGCGGCCTGAGCGTTTGGACTGATCTTCTCCAGCTGTACTGGGGTGGGATTTGCCTTGTCCTTTCTTTGTCCAAGACATTCCTCGGGCCTTGTTGAGTGTGATGCTCAATGTCTGATACACACAACTTGGCACTCATACAGGTGCACTCATGGGGTGGCTTTTGGTGTGACACAGTAAGAAGCGCTGGCACAGAAGTCTCATTCCATTTTTGGGTTTATCCAGTACCAGGGTTTTCTCAGGTGGGGAGAGGACCTGTTCTTCAGCAGTGTCTTTGGGCTGGACAGGACCTGTTGCAGGTCATCGCTAGTTGGGTACTGAGTGTGGGGTGACCTCTCAGTAGAGCCCTACATTGCTGCAGACAAAGCCACTCCAAAGGAAGATGCCACTAGGGAAATGTATAACCAGGAGATAAGGACCACTCTGACTGCAGGAGACTAATTGTAATTGATTGGTTTAGGGAAGGCTTTTGATATCCTGGAAGGTTTTTTCCTTCAAGGGCGCTCCAGAGGTTCTGATTTGGAGCCCAACACTTTGAGATTTGGCAAAGAGACTTGTACCTGTAATTTTTTTTGGTCTGCAGTTCATGCAGCATCCTGGAGCAGCAAACTCCCATTGCACCCAGGACAGAGCAGTGGCCATGCACCAGGTGCAGCTGGAAAATCAGACTTATTCCCATAATCACAGCAAGGCATGGCTCAATCATGCCTCAAACCATGGCTCAGTCATAGCCCACTTAGGGGAGAGGAGAGTCATCAGGAATGGGTCGTCTGTTTGATTAGCTTTCAAAAAAGATATGACTTTGCTGCAGAGATGTGTCACTTTGGCTTTTGTTCATGGAAGGGAAAGGACTGTACAAAAGAAAAATGTTTGCCTCTTCATTAGCTTTTTTTTTGTGCTGGAGCTGTAGACTATCTCATTAGGCAAAGATTAGGGAGATGCTGGGATTTTCTCTAGAGACCTCTAAAGCGGCAATAGCAGAGCACTGGAAGGCATGGGGTCCTTTACCTGCTGATCAGAAACACAGAGAGCTTGACCTGCTTGCTGACATGAATAATCAGCAATATTTATGTGTGTGTATATACAGCTTCTCCCCAATTATCTAAGTTGTCTTATTTGGACAGCACTGTTATATGCAACATTAGTAGGGAAAACAGTGAGAAAAGCTGTTGAGTAGAATGCAGTAATAAATACATATAGTCAGCTACCAAGGAGCTCAGTACGTATGTAGATACATGGACATTTCTGTGCCAGCGTCCCCTGCTAGTTTAAAAGAAGAGCAGCCACGTCCATTGGGACTTGTGTCTTTTGCAGACAGGCTGTGTGGAGAGAGAAGCGAGATGAGATGCCTTTGCATTAGTCCCAGGCAAAGGATGAGGGGCTGGTCAGCAGGCAGCCAGTTAACTTTGGTGGGATGAGTTTTGTGAAAAATCTGACTCTCTTGAATGGGAGAGCTGCTCTAAAGCCATGTGCCTCTGCCATTGCTGTGTGGGAACCAGGCTGGCACCTGGGCTGTCCGTGGCATTATGTGGAGGTGATCTAAGGTCCACACAAGTGAATGGACCAGGGAGGTTTTGTGTCATTTCCAGGATTAACAGAGCACTAACCCAAGAGATCAGCCTTTCCTGGCAGGACAGAGCTCCCAGATGAGATTTGCAGCAGGGGAAAGGAGGAGAGTGGAGGAGCATAAGGCAGCCGTAGGTGGACCCGTTGCTCCCAGAGGGATGGAGCCACGGAGACAAAGCCAGGCAGCAGTGACAGTTAGCAAGGTGTTAACCTCTGCCATGGACATCCGCAGCAGCATTACAACCCATTTGGAATCTTCATGAGTAACTCATTATCTTCGAGCCGTTCCTCGGGCTGCGTGGCAGGTGACTTGTTCAATGGGGGCAGGCTGCTGCCAGAGGCACTGCCATGCTGCTGTGTGCCCACAGAGCCCCAGGAGTTTCCAGCCCCTCCTCCTTTGCTGCTGGCTGCAAAACAGTCTTGCGTTTGGTAAAGAATCTGTTAGCCCCATGAAACCAAAGTTGCCATTCGTCATTCGTTATTGTAATCAGAGCAGCTGCAGTTCACGAGACACTTCCCAAGCAGCAGTAGTTACAGGTAACAAGTGTGTGTTATTTTTTTTTTTGGCACGTAAATTATTCCAGCAAAACTGAAAATACTTCACCTGGTCAGTGCATAGTTAGATGAAACGGGCCACACCACGTTCATTACCTTTTCGTTGGGTGCAACTTAAACCCAATGTGATTTCTGCTGATTTTTTTCTGGTAGGAGGATTATCTTTGTGGTGCTTTAAATAATCCCCTTTGGTGCCTTCAAAACCATCCAGAGCCATGCTGCTCTCTGGAGGGTGTGGCCCAATTCAGCTGGCCTTCAACAGGATTTAGCTCTCTGTGTGTTCCTCACAATTTAAACTTTCCTTTTACTTTTTCCTGTTTGAGCCACGAAGCGACTACAGGCTGGCTTTTGTCCCCTACATTAGTCTTAGAGCCTTTTGGAGGGTTTGGTGGCAGTGCGAGTGCTTGTGTCAAATTGAGAGGCTATTTAAGGTGTTAAAAAGAGGTAAGTATATATATATATATATATATATATATATATACAAGATGATTATATATGTAATATAGGAGTAACAACAAGGATTACAGAGCCCTGGGAGCGGCAGTAAGGGACTCTGTAGCATGGGTAGTTTTTTCATCAATCCTCCCAGTCAAAGGGAGGTGGTTTGAAAGGGCCAATCGAATCTGGCAAATCAATAAATGGTTACAGGACTGGTGCACAGCCAGGGGTTTGGCTACTTAGACCATGGGACTCACTTTGACAAACCGGATCTACTGGGAGCTGATGGCGTCCACTTGTCAGAGAAGGAGGAGAGCATCTTTGGTCATAGGCTTGCCAAGTTTGTGAAGAGGACTTTAAACTAAAGTTCCCAGGGGAGGGGAACCTCAATCCATCCTACTCTTACCAGTATGATGCCAGTGGCAGCAATAAATGCCCAGAGCCTGAAGAAGGATCACAGGTCAGCAAGAGAGCACCTGGAGTGCAGCACAAAGGAATTCTAGCCACTCCAGCCAGTAAGTCATCTTCATCAGGGGCCCAACTTAAACGCCTCTGCAAACACAAGTAGCATGGGGAATAAACCGTAGGAGTTAGAGATGTGTGCATGCCTGCAGGGCTGTGAACTTATTGGCATCATGGAGACATGGTGGGATGGCTTCTATGACTGGAGTGTTGGAATGGAAGAATACAGGCTCTTTAGGAAGGACAGGCAGGGGAGACAAGGAGGGGGTGTCATCCTCTGTGTCAATGATCAGCTGGAGTGCATGGAGGTCTGCCTGGGTATGGATGAAGAGCTGACCAAGAGCTTATGGGTCAGGATTAAAGGGAGAACAGGGACAGGTGACATTACAGTGGGGGTCTGCTACAGGCCACCTGACCAGGAAGACTGAGCGGATGAGGCCCTGTATAGACAGATAGGAGCAACCTCACGTTCACAAGCCCTGGTCCTCATGGGGGACTTCAACCACCCTGATATCTGTTGGAGGGACAGCACAGCAAGGCATAAGCAATCCAGAAGGTTCCTGGAATGGGTTGAGGATAACTTCCTTCTCCAAGTGATGGAGGAGCCAACGGGGAGAGGTGCTATGCTGGACCTTGTTCTCACCAACAAGGAAGGGCTGGTGGGGAATGTGCAGCCAAGGCTGCCCTTGAGCTTCAGTGACCATGAAATGGTGGAGTTCAAGATCCTTAGGGTGGAGAGGAGGGCGTATAGCAAGCTTACTATCCTGGACTTCAGGAGAGCAGACTTTGGCCTCTTCAGGGATCTGCTTGGTAGAGTACCATGGGATAAAGCCTTGGAGGGAAGAGGGGCCCAAGAAAGCTGGTTAATATTCAAGGATNCATCCAAGAAGCATTGAAGGTGCACAAATCCATGG
>VYXH01005398.1:0-101001 GCA_013397275.1 Burhinus bistriatus
TTTTTTTGAGCGTCGGAGCCCTAGGGTGGGAGGGATGGGGGTTGTGGAGGTCAGGGCTGAGCGCGCAGAGGCATTGGGCTGGATTTGGGTCTGGCATGACATGGAAAGCTGCAGTGATGGACTGCAGCACTTGGGCTTCCCACATAGGGATGGGGAAAGCTGGCACAGCACCTGCCTTTTTATTAGGGTTTTCCCTACCCACAGGCCCTAACCTTTAACAGGAGACCTGCTCTCCTTTTTTTTTTTTTTTTTTTTTTTTATTCTTTTTTTTNTCTCTGCTTTTCTAAAATGCTGGAACATAGAAGAACAGATGTAAATTAACACATAAATCCAGGTTGGAGGGTGTCACCAAAGGAACAGGTATTGCATAGTAATTAAAGAGCATGAAATTCTCCGTGAGATGTTTGTTAGTGTGCTCTAAATAGCCAATTGTTATTTCTTAATTTCAGTAATTACTGTAACTGGACACAGTTTGGCTTGGAATTTAACAAGACCGTACTGGAGAGTCCGTTAGATCACCAGGAGGTCGGTGTGATAACTTAGCAGTAGTGCCTGTCTCTCTGCTTTTTGATTGTGCTCCAGAAGCCAGTGCGGCGGTGTCCAGTCGATAGGGCATGAGGAAGGGCCACGAGGCATGACCTGTCCTCCCCTCTCCACTGTCAAAGGGGCTGATGGCTCGGCAGATGCTTGTCCCCCCTTGATGCCAGGGGCTTTGTCCAGTACAGATCCCTGCTCCCTGGAGCCCTCCCTTGATTTTATAGGCAGAGCAGCAAGGTGCAGGGGTGGGGATGTGTGGTCCCTTGGGGTCGTGTAGCTCTGCCTGAGCTGAGCCTGGCTCTCAGGTGAGCTCTGTGCTCTTTGCACCCTCTGCACGGTACCGGGGGAACGTGCGGTGACCCTGCAGCTGGCTTACCTCCATTAGCCCCATATACTGGGTGCTTGAGGTCTCTTGTCAAGCCCTCCTGCTGTCTTTGTATGCAGCAGCCTTTCATGTTAAGAGTGAGGAAACACACCCTGGATATTTATCTCATTACGTAGTAGAGAAAGACTCTTTGGAAAAAAACGTTATTTCCATCCTTGCTGGTCTGCCGGAAAACATTAGCTGCCAAACATGTGTTTCCCTGAAACAATACAGGTCCTAGGAAATTACCCATGAGAAGGGGGTGTTTCCTGGGCATTACTGCACTCTGAGTGAGGCTCCTGGGGCGAGGGAGGCTGCTGCCGCACGGGGCGGCTCTGCTGGGCTGCTGCAGGAAGGGGCCAGGGAGGGCGCCGGAGAAGGGGGCCCCATTGTCCGTGCCGCTCCTTCGTTAAGTTTCTTCCGGGCTTTGTCTTGGTTTGTCTCCAGGATGTTCCTGGACACCTTCTGGAGGCTAGCTCAGCCTAGGACCCATGCCTAAAAGGCAGCAGGGATCAGGCTGCATGGTCCTATGCAGACTATCCAGTCTGGCTCTGCGCTTTTGAGCATCTCCATATGTTTTCTTGCTGTACCTCAGGGCATATAACTCACACCCATGTTGCATGCAGCAGAAGATATTCCTCTGGTAGGCTGCTGTGCAGGCCTCCTGTTATCTCAGATGTTTTGGATTGAAAAGTTTACTACGCGTATTTGGCTGGTGTGTCTTGCACAGTGCTTTGAGTTCATGGGATAAAAAGCACTACAGAAGGACCAGCAGGTCGTCTTCTGCCAAAGGCTGAGCACTTTGCTTGTGCAGTCCTGGTTGCCCTTAAAATGTATGCAAGTGAGAATTGGTCTGCTCTACAACAGGAAGGAGAGAAATGCCTTTTTTGCAGCTCAGACCTGTCCAGTTAGCTTGCAGCACCAACCAGGATAAGACCGTTATGTCTAAGTGATGGTTGCAGCATCTCTTTATGCCTGGCATTGACAAACCCTGGTTTAAGACCATGACACGTTATTGGATTTGAGATTTGTATTTCCAAGCATTGCTTCTGCAATTAGGTCTTTTTGTATTGTCTGCCTGTCCCCCAGGAATGAAAAAAAAACCTGTGAGATTTTTTTTCCAGAAGTTCCTGCCCTCCAAAATGGAAAAACAGACCTGGGGGCTGAAACAACTTCAGCTGCTCAGTTAATTCCATTGTGCGTGAGGAACAGGCACTTTAGAAGAACTGCTTCTTTTAATTGCAAACTAACTTTCTGTGAGAATTTATTTCTTTTTCCTCCTGAACAAGATTTCACCCTGCCCTCAAAACCAAAGCCTTCTGGATCATACAGGCAAGATGTCATAGGATTATGTTAGCTCAGGGAGGGAGGATCGCTTCTTCAAGAATACCTCTATCTTCCCACCGCTCGAGCTACACTTGCCTGATCTTTCAGACACATAATCTAAGCGGCCTTGCATCACTGGAGCCGAATTTAATGCCAAACCATAAATTGAAGGATCAGAAGTGCCTAACCACAATGAAATCCTGTTCACAGATTAGGGAGTCCTGGCTGAGCAGCCCTAGAAATTGAACTAGGGGACTGGACTAAATCAATTTGATTCACCCAAAGGGCAGAGGCACTACTGAAATGCGTAAAACAGAGAAGGGCAGGATCTCCCATTACCATGCACCTAAGTAGGGGGATGAGCCATTCAAAAGTGCCGCCTGAGTTTTTCTAGCTGAAATGTCCCAAGTGCTGACTTTACTCTCTGTCTGGTTTCTTTATTCTTTTTTCTTTTCCTCCCCCTCCCTTCCGTTGGCTTGGGTGGTCATTTTAGGCTCTACGCTAAAAAGAAGCAATGATGGTCCTGAAAAGGGAACTGGCTTCTGTACAAACCCTAGAGTGGAGCTGGACCAGCTGCACATCCATTCCTTGGCATGGAACCTGGATATGTTACTGCAACACAGGTACCCTTGGGAAAGGGCGGGAGTTGTCTAGACCAGTGCTGTCCTGGAGGGGTATGCATGTATGGGACCTCACAGTGGAGAAAGAATGGCATTGGTATGAACATCTGTTGATAGAGGATGTATTGTGCCACCCTTCTGCCTAGTGCTTTGTGGATTATCTCCCTCTCACAGGAGAAATCGGTGATGTGGAGCTCGAGCATGTGCTCATTTCATGCTCCGTGTAGCAGCTCCAGAGCGGAGCGGGACAGGGAAGAAGGGAGACCATGCTGCAAGCCACGAGCCTTGCACTCATAACTCCAGAGTTTGCTCATGGGGCAAGACTCTGCTTAGTGCAGAGGGAAAAGCAAGATCCCACGCAGCTTGCAGTATCTCCATAGGAACAAAAGCACTTTAGAAATATGGGCGATGCATCGTTTCTTCAAGCAGAGTGGTTCATGCAAACGGACAAAGAACGCAGCTATAAGGAAATGCCTCCTACCTTGGTGTGGGATGCTCTTCTCCTACTGCTCAGCACAGCATTGCCTGCACCTCTCCTCTGCTGCCAACCTGTGACTGCAGCGTGGCCCATGGCTGGACCGTCAAGTGTGTCAGGCTGGCTCTGCGATGCCCTAACGGAGCAGGAAAGCTGACGGATGCTGCATATGGGTGCAACGGGGCTTAGAAATCCACAGCCTGAGGAAGACTCTGGAACAATCCTTGGTGCCTGGGAAAGCAGTGGTATTTCTGCGCTTAACTGTGACCCTACAGCTGGATCTTTGATGAAGGAAACACAAGGATGTTACCAAACAAATTGCGCATGCATGCATGCACATTCATACCCCACACTTCGGAAAATGCTCTTCAAAGGCATGCTCTGTTGAATTTCTCCAACCCACAATATCCTTGGAAATTAGCCCTCTGACTGAAGAGTTTGCAAACAATAATGACTGGCCCTTGTTCAAAACATTAACCAGAGCTGGTAGGGGATGGTTCACCACAAGGCAGTCAGAAAAGCAGACTATCACAATTCAGATGTGTCTTGATCACATTCAAGGCAGTGTAAGATGTGGAACAGATTACAGGCTGGATCACATAAGCCACAAACCACATTAAAAGTATAGGAACCACAATAGATATTCAGCTCTCACACTTTTAACACGATCCTGAATGAAAGGATTTCCTCTGCCTCCAGCCCTTCTTCCACTAAAAGAAGGATTTCTCTCTCCAGAAAATGCAATCCAGTTGCATGAAACACCTCAGGTACTGTGAGCATCTTTGCATAACAATGTCATGTCAAACAAATTCCTGCCTGGTCCTTGTCTGCTGCCTGATGTATTGTGCCCCAAAATGGTTTTGACTACCTGCCACCTCAGGAACACCTGATGGCTATGAAATTAGCAATTGCAGAGGCAGCTGTGAAAATGAAAAGTAAAATGGGGTGGGAGAAGGAGGGGAATAGCCAAGTGATCAGGTCTTGATGTGCTGGGAGGATGTAGGGAAGGGGAAGACCAGCTGGGGATAGGTTTTGTCCTCCACTTCCCAAATGAGGAATGATATCTCTCAAGCACCATACAAATGAGCAATGGTGTGGAAGGGCTTTCTAGTTATTAATCGTTGTTAATCAGTTCATTAACGGTGATGGTCAGCACTTTGTAAGGGGGACGATTTGCTCTCCTCTAGACAGTAGAGCCCTCCCTTGTCTGCAGCCTCACTGTTAGCTGTGGATGTGTGTGTGGAGGGGTAGAAGGAGGAAAAAGGGTATTTTGGTACTCAATGCCTGATGCTGAGGCACCATTATGATTCTGGCAGCACCCACATCCCCACGGGTGCTGTGTTGGGTCCCTGGGAGATGGGGAATCAGTGCTCCCCAGCATGTATAGAGCAGATGTAATTAAAGCCTTTCCTGCTTGCCACAGAGCATATGGGACATGTTAGCAGAGTAATTAAATTTTGTGAAGTGAGTCTTTGCTGAAAAGCTGGAGGGTGGGTCGGCGGGAGGCAGGGGGAGCAGTAGTACTGCCATGCGCCTGCCTTTGGGAGGGAGCGCGTGGCCCCTCGCCACCTTGGGTCCTCACTCCAAATTGCTCCTTGTGCAACAAGCTGAGAAAATAATTAAGTGGTGGCTCATTTGCATTATTTATTGAGTTTGTACATATGAAAAAATACTGAGGAAGCTGGTCAGACCGTGCAGATGCTACAGATAAAAAATAAGTGTATTTGTGTGCCTGTGGGAAATGATGAGAAGGACTTTTGAACAGAAAGGCAGATGTGAGGGACTGGGGAGCAGAAGGGGCAGAGAAGAAGGGAGAGGGGAGAACAGAAAAGTTTGGTTCCTGCAGACATGGGTGAAATACATGTAGTGCACAGTAAATTTGCCAATTAGTGGAGTTGCAGGAGGATGGAAACTGCTCATGAATTGGAGTCAGTGTGTGTTACTGGTGAGAGGTGGAGGGAGGGGACTCAGAGGGGCTGAAAGGGTTAGTTTGCAGGTTTCAGGGTGGGATGTGTCTTTTCTTTACCAGGTGAAACTTTCCAAAGCAAAATCTTTAGATGTTAAACCTGCATTTTGGCATAGTCTTTTTCAAGCAAAATGAGAAAGACAACCTAATTTTTTAAAAGAAAATAAAAAGGTCAAATAATAACCCAGTTTAAACAAAATTCCTTCCAGGGTTGAATGAGTTATTTGTAGATGCCCCACATTGAATATTGTTTTATTTTTCTTCCCCCCAAAACTCAGATTTGCCTCAAACCTCAGCTTATGAATCATACTGTTTTCCTTTTCCAAATCTTTTCATTCACCTATTGAATCTGATATTCACCCCGCATTGTGTTTGTGCAAATCTTGCAGAAGAGCCAGTGCTCGTAAGCACACAGTTTCACGCAGTGATGATTGCAGAGGTTATTAATACATGGAATGGATTTCTCTCTTCCTGAGGACACATCTATAATGACCCACCCTTTTCCCTCTGTTCAAGATGTTCATAGAGCAAATTGTGGGTTGGAAATGCTGGAAAGTGGTGACCGAACACTGATCTCTCTGAAATGATTGCTGGCTTCGAAGCTTTCATTTGGGGCAGCGGCGAGGGAAGGGGGTGGGTTTGCTTCTGCACTGGTGGGCCACGGCATTCCCCGTTCAGAGCAAGCGTGTGGCAGCTTTCGAATAGCACAGGCAGCTGTGTTTGAAGAAGTGCTCTCTAATTACCCTCCCCCTTGATGACAGTGACAGCCCATTGTGCTGGCCCCAGCTGTACCGTTGCTGGTCTCCCCCCCGTCCCTTGCAAGCTGAACTGGGCAGTGGGATGCAGGCTCCTCTGGCAGCCCCTCTCTCTCCTTTAGGGCATTGCCCCCCTTGCATGTTACAGCAGCCTCCACTGGCTGTCCGAGGAAGGAACTTGCCTCTATAAAAAGGGCCGGTGGGCTTGAATCTTAGTGCTAGGGTTGTCACTGATGGATAATTTTGCTTCTTTTGCAGACAAAATGGTCTAGAAGGGGAGTTGTGAACACAGGTGGATGCGCTCATGCTTTTCTGGATGAGGAAAACTCTAGCTCCTGTACCTTGCTTGTGCAAAGCTGAAGTTCATTTCCCAAGGAGTCGTCTTTTGAGTCTTGCCTCTTCTGCAAAGCCTGAATACTGGTGTTTCTGTAAGTCAGGAACAACACCGTACCTCCAAGTATTTTGGGTTGTGAAACACAGCTGAGAAATGCAAGGGAATGGAGAGAAGGTTGGACTGGCATTTTGTGTTTGGAAAGTCCTCTTGTAGCATACACCTCTCAGACCTCCTGAGGTGTGGAAAAATACATCTACATCAGCAATGTTTACTTGGTGCATTGGAAAAAGGTGCTCTACCACGTTGTTCACAGGACCTAGAATCACTTCAGCTAGTCCAGACAGATAAACCCACAACATACAGGCAAACTCCTTCTTTTACCCTACTCTGAAAATGTTGACAAGGGAGGAGAAGGGCTTTGAGTGAGTGATGCTGAAAAGTGGGGTCACAGCAACCGTTTACAAAAGGAACTCTGTCTGGCTTCGTACTTGCTTAGCATCTGCCTCAGCATCTGTGCCACTCCTTTTCTGGAGATCCCTTATTTCAGCTGGAGGGGGTAGCTGTGACTGACAGCATGAATCTCCTTGCAATCACCCCCAATTCTCCCCCTGTCAAAACATTTTTTCATTGAGGATAAGACATGCGCATCTCAAAAATACTCCTGAGCCAAAAAAATGTTAGTAGTTTTGTGCGGTGGAAAGTTCAGAAGGTTTCATTGTTCTTTTCCCTTCTTTTCTAATTAGAAGTTATAGACTGGAGACTCCCCACAAGTCATTAAAGCTCCTACATTTAGCATCGATTCTTCCAAAATATGGTCTTCCACAAAGGGTTTGCTCATCTTTTGGAAATGTTTCCCTTGGTAGTTTCTCTTGCCTCTCCTGGCAGCTACTCCTTTATCTAATTGCTTATCAAGAGCAAAGCTTCCCCTGCACCCCATCTCAACCTGCTGGCTTATAGTTTAAGGTTGTCAGTCTTGTAAGTCTGCAGTAACAGTGGATGCTTTGGAGGTCCAAGTTGGAGATGGGATCCAGATCTTGGGTGCTTCTCCAAACCTCCTGGCCCTCAGAGACTCACTAGGTCAGTGTGCACGAGTATCCTTGGCCATCCTTGGGGTACAGAAGGGACCAAAACCCACAATCCTGCCTGGGATCCCAGGCAGCCTGCTGTCCTCCAGTGCCTACTGTGGGAGCATGGTGGGATTTGTGCCAACCCAGCCTGATATGTGTCCTGTGTGCCATATCCAGACAGGCTCTGCCACACGTTGGGGAATCCAGGTGCAACTCGGGGGCTGGCTTTGCAAGGATGCTGGACCCAAATGCAGAGAGAAGCAGGGCCTCACAGTGGCCAGAAAGTTGTTCGTGCTGCCCCTCTTCCATAGCACCTGTGTGTGTCGGGGAGTGATGGTAAAGGCTGTCAGAGAGCTCCCAGCTACGGCGGTGCACTCAGTGAGGGAATGGCACTGTCCCCTGTCCTTCCCGTGCCCAACACTGTCAGAATTAAGGGTATCAGCGGCACTTTGTACACTGCATGTCCATACCTGATGGCACCATGTCACCCCCGTGCTTGCTGGCTTCCTAACGGTACAGGGCAGCTCTGCTTTGTGCAGCATCTCTCCAGCAGCAGGGCCTGCAGGACCCTCCCAGCCCAGGGGAAGACTCCTTTGCTTCAACTGCAGACCAGAAAGATGGAGAGAGTCTGTTTAATTAGTATGTGCCTCTGCTGCGTGCTCGGGAGGATGGAGCTGCAAATGTCACCAGGCTGTGGGCCATTTCCCTACTGTGCCAAAAATGACATACAGGTGCCAACGCATGAAGGAAACACAGATGGGAAGGACGTGATGGGGAAAGCCACCTCGGATGGGGTGATGTGACACAGGCAAATGCCTTTGCTCAGAAGGGGCCTGAGGTGGTGCTGCTTGCGATGCCCACATCTGCAGAGCTCCTGGTTTCTCCTTCGCTCGGCTTGGACAGCAGAAACGTCATTTACAACTTGCTTTGCAACATCCCAGCCTGGCAACTATAGCAGCAAGACGGAGAGGGAGAGTGAAGAAGAAATATGTAACTAGGTCAGTCTGCTCCACATTACAGCTTCATCCTTTACCCAGGGAGGAGTTGTGGTCTTTGCCCGCCTCTTGCTGTTCCCATTCAGTCACTTGATGGGGTTTCTAGCTACTTTGAGCCTGCAACCTTCAGATCAAGACTTTTTCTCCTTTTTTTTTTTTTTTTTTCTTTTCTTAACTTGGCTTCCACGTTCGACTCTGCTTCTTTCAACCTGTGTTCAGAGGCTCACAGTGGAAGAAACCCTTTGCTGTATTTAATTGTAAAAGTTCCTTCCCTATAAAAGTCTTGGCAAACTGGGCTGGCTCAGTGGTTAGTGCTTTGCTCTTCTCCTTGCAGGGGCAAAGTTCAGTTACTTAGCATCTGGCTGCTTGTTCCCTTGTCCAAGAAGGAGTTTTTAATCACAGTAGGACTGGATGGTTTGGCTTATTCACAGCAGGGCTACAATGCCAATTGCCATTAGGTGTCTTGTTCAGATATGGCCTGGATCGTTACTGAAGCTTTAACTGTTTTGTGGCCAGTGCATGAGGAGTTGCTGGGCTCAGTCTGTGTGCTGGTGGGTGGATGTGCCTGTTCTGGAAATGCACCTATGCAATGAGCACCAGGTGGTTTCCTGTTCCCTTCTTTGCACCCCCCCTCCGTCTATGCTATTCACCAGACACCAAGGTATGCATGGGGTGGATGAGGTCAAGCCCCTGCAGAAGTCCTTGAAGGCAGAGGGATGCAGACAGGCAATGGTGTGTCACCCCTCTGCATCCAGAGATAGAGCCCGTCCTGCCTCCCTTATCCCTCAGCATGTTCCCCTATGGGCAGCCAAGCAGAGCTGTCCTACTGCAAACCTTTCCCACCTCCTTTGTGAAAAGCCCTCCCCCTGCAGCATTTTGGCTACCCATCCTCAGCTACACACCTTCCCTTCCTTGTGAGGATCCTCATTGATGCCTTCCTGCATTGTCCCCCTCTTCTTCTGCCTCTTTGGACCAAAGCTGGAGAGACCAAATTGCCCAAACACTGCTGGTTTGGTATCATTAACACTATCTGCATGAAAGTAAATAGAGATGGCACATATGGGCCATTAATAAGCAGCACGTTAATTATGATGAGGTGCTGCATTACTCACTCTGGGCTAGATCCAGCCCTCTGGCAAGTAGCACTGTCATCATGCTGTCCTCCCTGCGAATGCGAGGGCTGGAGATGGGTGCCGCGGGCAGAGTGCGTCCGCAAGTCGGTTTGTACGTGTACCTGTGCCTGTGCAGGGAAGCTTTTTTCTTCACCGGGACTGGATCCAGGAGCAAAAGGCAGTGACGGCTGGGCTAAAGCACCGGGGATCGCCTGGAAGAGGTGCTCTGCTTGTCAAATCGCTCGTGAGCATTTCAGAAACAAAACTGATTTTTTCTTGTTCTTAATGAATCTTGTACAACTCAGGCTCAGACAGTATTTGCAAACCATGGGGAGGAAAAGATTTAAAAACAACAACAACAGAAGAGCATTAGCAGGAAATAATCTCATCAGCCCCAACTCTCCAGCAGCGCTGGAGACAGGAAAATGATGCCTTTTTATTAGCCTTATTGTCTTTAATTAAAGCATTCAGCAGAACCCTCTGATAATAGACTGCAAGTGAGGTCGGCAGCATTTGTAATAACACAATACAGGGTTCAATTAAGTTGTACTTTTGTAGCTTTTCATCTCCAGTTTAAACAAGATAGTGCTATATACAGAATGATTACCTTTCCAAGCTGGGGGAAAAGAAGGGGGGCACAGGGTCTTGGGAGGCCAAATCATTTGTTGCTGTATAACTGATACTATCAAAACACTCCATTTCCCCACAGCATTTTCACGTGTTCAGCCAGATTGTGGGGTACCCCATCATTGCCACCCCGACAGGCTGGCTGTAATTTGGCTGCTATACTGCAGCCATTAGGATGGCTTTCTCTACCACATTTTCCTATGATTGTGGGTGACCACTGCAGGTTTCCTAAATCTGAACCTTTAAAAAATGTATTTTTGATGGCTGCAGTACCTAAAGAACTCCAAACAAACAGGGGGATCAGAGACGGCAGAAGAAAAGATCAGAGGTCCAGGTATAACCATTTGAGCTAAAAGACTGTGGATGATTGACAAGCAGTTGATATTTGCTGCTCCTTCTTTTCCCTGCTCTTTTGAATTATTGGTCATAAAACACCCTGCAGTTGCATTCTTGCTGTGTCAGAGAGAGAGAAGGCAAGAAAAGACCCACATGGCTAACACTTAACTTTATCTTCAGCGTTAAGTAATGTTAAATTAGAATGAAATTGCTCTGGTGATACAGGTGACAGCTATATGAAGACCAAATGAATTCCCTACGATCAGTGCCATTAAAAAGAGCGCATCGGCAGAATTCATGATGACGGGACACTTACCGTGTGTATAACTCATGTGCATGCATAGGAAACTCATGGCAAAACTGGCTGGTGTTTTATGTCAGGCTTTAAAAAAAGAAAAAGTGGCTTTTAAAGCTTCTGTTCAGATTCTCATCTCTCCAGCCCTGATGTAAATTTGCAATAACTTAATTGCACTGCTAACCCGCAGTGAGGGAGAGGACGAGACATGAATGGAAAGCAGGGGCTTTACTGAGTCTTCTGGACAGAGATGCTGGGAGCTTCCATCTCTCATGATGATGTTACCTGGCCTACACAGTCTTGTGCTGCCACCCAGAGATGCTCCTTCATGGACTGGGGCAGGAGCCATCACTGATGGGACTGTGCTTCACGGATGGCAGGGCTGGTTCACAGCATCAGATAGCTCCCTGTGTACACCCAAAGAGCTGTAATCTGCCCTGAGATGCCTACAGGCATTTTGGGACTGTTTCTGTGGCACTTGTGGCTCCTATTGATTGCTGAAGCCTTACGTAAAAAAACCCAGGATTGAACTGTGCTTGATCTTGGGCACAGCTGTCCCCATAGTGATACCAGGGCTGTGTCACTTGCTGTTTCCATCATGTCAAGCTAAGCAGTTTTTGGATAGCAGCCTATGCCTACGTAGCTTTAGCACATGAGTTTTCCTTGCCAGAATGCTGGGACCTGCAGGGATGGTGTTAATCTGTCTGCATTTATGGCACAAGAAGGTGCTATGGGGAAGATAAAACTGAGGTCCTCTTCCTCTGTGCTGACTGTCGTGCTGTGGTACCCCATGCTGGCATGTTTTGTCACACAGGACTCTACCCTCTGTGTACAAGACAAAATTACAGTTTGAGATAATTACCTTCTGCATCCTTACAGCCTGGTTTTACCTGAATACAGTTCATTTTGTATGTTTTTACTGTCTCTCATGTAGTGCAGCTATGCGCTCTTAAACAGCTGTTCAGCTCCACCCTAGAAAAATAGCTTCAATAACGTGCATTTCCCATACAGGTCATATATTGGTTAATTCATCCTTTTGGGAGGACTTCCAGACAGGAAATGTGGAGGCAGAGGAAACTGTCCCAGCAGAGTACAACAACTGTTAAATTAAATCCAACCCTGGCTCCCACTACCTGCCATTGTTAATGAAATAAAAAGAGAAAGCAAAGGACTGAGCTTCACTGGGGCTGTGTCACTGCTACTGCCGAGTGCTCCATCTCGCGGGGTAGCTGTCGACATTATTTCCTGGAGAAGGTCAGTCAAGTTTTATATGGTAACTTCTTACCTTCTGTGATGCAAGAGCCAGTCTTTTTTGCTTTGTTTGGCTAAAATAGTAGGGCAGTGCCATGCCTATGCCATATTCTGGCCAAGGTGTGAAAGGCAGGTAGAGGGGTACTCTGACGTATCCAGCTCCCTTCATTCATGATGTTAAAGTTCATTGGAAAGGGAAAACGCATTGGAGCTATCTACTGAATAGTAGAATTCTGAATAGTTCTGAATAGTACAGAATAGTACTGAATGTCTACTGAAGCTGAATTGACCTCTGGTAGAGTTTACAGTTGGAGGAGGTACAAAAGGGACTGCCTCTGACCATTCCCCTTGGATCACGTACTCCACTAAACCTGTTTGGGCTTGTGGATAAAATTTTGTATGGTCGTGGCAGGAGTCACTTCTGTGCAGACCCAGTCTGTCGTGTGCTCCACATGGCTTTGCTATTATTGCACCCTGACTGCTGCTGAGACAATTTCTTGCCTATTAAAATGCAGTTACGGCCTGGAAAGCGATAGTATAAGAATGGCTTATCAGTGCTCCATAGCTATTTGCTCTAATCATCCGTACCAAAGGCCTGAGAATGCTCCCACAGAAGCCAATAAGACTTTTACCATTGACTTCAAAGGCAGCAGAGAGCAATTTAGCTGCTGCCACCAGACAAAGCAGGTTAGGCTACAGCTGGTACTTCCACAGCTAACTTGGCTCTGAAATCCTGACAATCTAAATGTATTTTTGCTACATGGGATGTTTAAAAATAGACAAGACAGAGTAGCAGGGAAAACAGATTGCTGGAAATATTCCTTCCCTGATAGGAGAAATGGACTAGCTGAACCTAGCAGGGCTTTTCCATCTCTAATGTGTATAAGTCTATGATTTTTTGTCAGCAAACTAAGCACTTCTGAGCTGGAGGCAGCACAGAAAGCCGCTAAAAGCAATTTAGAGGTGCTGGTATCATAATTTCTCAACCCAAGAGGAACTTCTGGTTTTGCATATATTGTAGGGCTCTGGAAGATCCCTGTGCATCCAGTGAGATACAGTGCCTAAGTGGAGACGATCCCATGGACATGAATCATAAGTCACAATAACGTGAGTATCTTGATAGGGCTGTCCTCCCAGCTGCCTCATGGGAGTAGGATATTGAGTGCACAGCATTGGAGAAGATCAAAGAGGCACCTACAGCTAATAAATCACCAATAATGGGTGACTTTGCCTGCCCACATATAAGCAGGCCAACGATGTTTAGTGAATCAATGTCTCAATACTTTAAATTATCCTTTGAACAGTTAACTTCAAAGGCATGCAAGACAAGTGGTTTTTTTCGATTTTGCGTTGAGTAACATGGAGAATGTGGTTCAGGACAAATAGCTTCCTACGCACAAGTGATCATTGTCTAGCTATGTCTGTCACCCTCATGGACTGCATCAAAACTTGGTCAGGAACTCTGATCTTTGGAAAGGAGAAGCTAAAAGAAGTTGAAGAGTAATAAATAAGACCCAAAGACAAACCCCTCAGACTATGTATAAAGACAGTTTACTCATCCCATCTATATTCCCAGAGAAAGGCAGGAGGGCTGTGCAAATGGTAGAAGGAAGGGATGCATAAGCTGAATAAATAACCTTTGCTAAAAGGGGAGCCAGCCCAGGGAAGCGATGAGGAAGGAGCACAGACCTGGGCAGGGCTGATGCAGGGGCAGGGGCTCTCTGCACTCCTCACAGCGCGGGATTAGGCAAGAGAATAACCTGACTGTAAATTGGAGATATTTCGTCATTTCTGTGGGTAATTGCAGAGGAGCCTCTGGCTTGCTGACGCTGGCTGCTGTGCCTGCACAGCCCCACTCCCGCGGTCCAGGCTGGGGACTCACCCTTGCGGAAGAAGGACCAGGGCATCCGCCTCAGCTCCTCAAAACGCTCGTCTGGTGCATCGAAGTGGACTCAATACAAACCTGAGTGTTTCATTAGCTGTGTTTTCCACTCGGGAGGAGAAGCTACGACTGCATTGACCTTAATGTGAAATTAAAGCCATTTAAGCAGGTAACAGCCAGACAGCTGGGTGCAACCATGCGGTGGAGGCGTTTGTCTCTATTTGCAGACAAGCTGTGTATGTGTTTCCATTTCGCTCAACTTTTGCGGCTTGTTTATTTAGTTAATAAGAGACAGCAATCTGCCTCGCACAGCCGTGCAAACAGCAGAGCAGAGAGTGCCCGAAGAAGGGCTTTTGTTAAACGCTTGCTGGCCTTATGGCACTAGTTGTGTTTCACCTGCTGCGGGAGAGAGCTGGAGGGAAGACACTTGCCTCTAACAAAGCTTTTCCTCTAGTGGGGCATGTCCTGTCTCTCTCCATCAGTCTAGGTACAGGACTAAGGTGTTCCTATCCCTGGGTTGGGGATACATCATTAGCAAGAGACTGGGCAGTGTGTCACCAGATCCCCACATCTCACTTCCAAATCGTGGCAGCTGGACTGGGGTTGCCAGAGTGTTCATGTGGCTGTTCCTCAGGAAACAGACAGGAGGAGACGACCAGACCTCTTTGCCACTTTAGTGCTTTAGAGAAAGACAGGAGAAAGAATGCAGTGTGGACAGCTGCTGCAAAACTTCTCCCTCATCCATCTCTACAGGAGGACTAATGTTGCATTTCGGGAAGACATTCTGCCACTGTCTTGTCTTCTGCACCCAGTAGTCCTTTCTGAATTTTTAAGTGTTAGTCTTACTGCCTCCTGCTTTTATCAGTCAGCCTTAGGTGTCTCAGATGCTACTCAGGAGTGAAACACAGCTGCTGCCTTCATAAGTTACCAATCTTCCCCTTTTCTGATAAAAATGTTTATCACTGGCAACACCGGCCGTCCTGTCATGGCCTTGTGCTGCAGGTATTTACTAAACGAAAGATGGACTGAGATGCCTGAACTCATTTTAGGGGGCCATCAGGCAGGCAAGAGATGCTGACCTCCAATTCTAGACCTGTATCACAGACATATGCTAAAGGACTCTGTGCCTCCTCATTATGGTGTAAACTGTCATCTCATCAAAACATCTTCAGTGCCAGTGTTTTGCAGCATCCACTTTGGATGTCTGAATTGCTGGCCTGGGTATATAATTTCTAGCACTCTCCCCAGAAATGCCCTTTTTACAGAACAGGTCTTCACATCAAGTTCTTCAACACCTCTGCCTTTTCTTTCCCAGTCCCTTTGCTGCTTGTATCTGGATCATTTCTTCCCACGGTGCTCTGAGTACCTTCCTGCAGTGTGAGGAGCTTGGATAGTAAATGAAAGAACAAAGAGAAGGAACGTCCCTGGGAGCTCTCTGAAATTAAATAGGGGAAGCAATGGCAAATGTCTCTCAGCCGGCCCTGACCCAGAGACCACTGGAGGCAGCAGAAGTCTCCCGGAAAGTACTATCTGTAGCTTTTAGATTAGGTCCCAGTTGTCCAGGGAATGGATTAGGGAGCCAAGCCCCATCATGCCAGGTGCTGTACGGACACAGAACAAGAAAGAACATGCACACACATACACGCATCACTTCTTGCATATGTACACGCTAAATCAGATGCTTTGATTTTAAGTTTATCTGTCTATTATGAATTTGCAGGTCCTCTTGGAGCACAAAGGAATAAATGCTACCTAGTTTATCCTGCACTTAGCTGCTAATTAGGAGGTTTTTAGGACATACAATTTGAGGTATTACCAATTAACTCAATTGTGGACCAAGACCAAAGCTGTTATTTGCTTTGTCATAGCAATTGAAAGCCAAATAAACAAATACTAGTGTCTTTTCACTCTTTCCCCTCTGCTTTAGCACAGCTGTGCAGCAAAATAATAATAATTTCATTGTCTACTTTCCAAAACTCTACATTTAAAGCAGATCGTAAAAAATCTCCACATGGTTTACTTTGCCTAATTATTACAAAATCAGGCTGTAAATCCCAGAAGAAAGACTATATCTTACTTTAGAAAAAAACAAACACACACAAGAAAACCCCAACCAAAAGACAGCAGATGAATGAATGAAATATGCTGGAGTTTGTCTGTCTGTTGTTTACGATCAGGAGTTTTGAAGGAAGCCATGGGAGATAAGCACTTGATGTCCACAGGACGTCAGAGGGGCTTAGTATACTTTTCACTGGCTCTTCTGAAAACTGAGTGTAAAAAAGAATCTTAGCTGCAGATAAATTACAGAAATTTGAAGAACTTTTTTTTTCTTTATCTTTTCAACCTTGAAAGTTTCTTTTCCAGTTTCCCGGGAAGCTACCAGCCCTATGGCTTGGGATAGCTTGCCCGTGTTGTAAACTCTTCTGGCGGCCAGCTCCACCTTGAGATGGCCTGGCTCCTCAAAGACCTCTGCTCAGCAGGAGGGGAAGGACAGGAGCCAAGTTGATGAACATGAAGTGGAGCAGGAAAAGAAAAGTGAAGCGCGTCAAACACCAGACAGAGGACCGACACTGGAGCTGAAGCTGTGGAACAACTAGCAGAGACTTCAAAGGTTTGCCCTCCCTTCCCATATTTCTCTTCTATGAGACTCTTTTCCTTCACCTTGGTAGTATGAACATGAGATAAAAGGCAGCAAATGAAAACAGAAATGCACATGGTCCAGGTGCTCTCCTGTCAGGCAATGGTAAGCCTGCAGAAGCAGGTGAGCTGTCAGCCTTCAGCAGTTCCCTTCAAAGGTCACATCTAATTAGGAGGATCCTGGATTTTGACATTATTGATGTTTCTAGCAAGTTGGTCTGTTCCAAGACAGCAAAGAAGTCCAGCTGGGAACCCATATGGGGAAAAATATGTATATTCTATAAACTTGTTATCCCTAGAAAACTTCTTGTATGCACTATGTGTGAGCTCACTTTATACACCTACTCTTCGCCTCAACCTGATTTTAGACATTGCATGACAGATAATCCCACTGATACCTGTCAGTATCTCTGTATATCTACTTGGAGTCCACTGTAAGGCAGTTTCTGTTTTAGAGAGAAAAAGGTTTTTCTGGTCTTTCCAAAAGTTTTTGGTCTCCCATAGTGGCCTCAGTCATCACTGATTTCTGCATGGCCTCCATGGGTGGAGGATCAAACTCACCCTTCTCTGATTACTTGTTGGAAAATGCAACCCAGGTACTTGGAGACTATCATCAGTAGCTTCCTTTAAAGGCCCTGGCAGTGGCAACACCTCGGCATAGTCCAAGATTCAGTGTTGTGTTGGACTGAGTTGCAACTTTAACACAATTTAATTTAACACAGCAGATGTAGCCAGTTACTGCAGCACAGATGGTGGGACGTAATTTATAAAGGTATTGGAAGCCTGCTTGGGGTAGGTACCCATATCTGCAGAAACATAGACTGGGGAAAGCAGACATGTCTCTTTCTTCTTTCACTTCTGTTGTAAGCAGACTAACAGTGGGCACGGTGGTGCCTCCTGGCACCAGAAAATGCTTGATCCTTAGCTGAGGTGAAGCTAAAGCTACAGACACATACGCTTGAGCTAATCCAGGGATGTTAAACGGAAGGCAAAACTGCATTTTAATCCTACCTCAAGGTTGCTCACAGGTAGAGGCATGTGTGTGCTGATAGCACTGCATGAACGTGCATCTAGGTCTCAGACCATGCTAATTCCAGGCATGTACTGATGCGCTCCAAGCTGAGATCACTGACATCTGAAGGCGGGTGCCCCCAGCCCACGAGAGATGCTCTTACACTGTCAGCTGGGTGCTTTCCTTGATAAAACTGTATCCCCTCACTTCCTACATTCATTCACTTGTCAAGAGCAAAGACTCGTTTTAACACTATGGATTCTAAATTTTCTCTGATGTAATTATTGTTTGACACTGCAGCCCTTCCAAGCACCTTACATAAGGAAAAAGAGAGAATTAAATATGAGAAGCCTAAAAATAAAACTATTAAAAGGAGATAGAAGCTGTTTTGTGAGCAGCAGGAATGATGTGGTGCCTCTGGGAGAGGATATGTTGAGCCAAAGGAGATGTTCTGCTTTTAGGCAGTGCCTTTTATTATATTTCAGTGAAGTTCTGTGCTTTTCTGAAGTTCTTAGGTGCAGTGCTTTTAGAAATGAGCCTGTTCTTTCTCTTTGCTCTCACAAAAACCACCACTTTCATACCATTTCCCAAGCCAATCTTCTTTTACAGACTGCAGCCAAAATTTCCCTTCCCTAATTAACCCGGAATGGTTTTTGAAGAAGTTTTAGCCGCAGAGAACATCAAATTTAGCTCTTAGCCTGGAGCCAAGCTCTGGGCTAAAGAACACATGTCATTTTAGGAATTCATGCAGATGTGCCTTGACATCTGGGATGTGATATGTCGCCTGCACACTTCCCTGTTGAGATAACAAGCAGTAGTGGGCACCGCTCGTGCTGCAGGTGGAGCGCAAAAGGTTTTTCCCATTCATTCCAACACTTTTGTCCAAGCTATGTAAATAATTTCAGGAGACGTCTTTGACGCATGCGAGCCTCTTCTGGTGGTATTTGTCCATGTGATAACTCAATTGCCTCATTTCCCCTCTGGATTGTTTCTGAGAGTAGCATGCTGCAGTGTTTCCTAGGTTATGAAGCCGTAAGGGATGGAGTTCTCTGTTGAGCCTTTGTTTACCATGGCTAGCTCCCCTGTCATGCGCAAAGGCAGCCAAAAATATGTAACACAGACGTTTTGCTGGTGTTATTTTGAAATGCCCTTAGTAGAGCCTGGTTTACACCCATCTGGTGACCAATATATGCTGAAATTCAACTATGGAGAGTGGGGCTGGCAGGGGTCTTCGGAGATCATGTGCCTCAAGGATCAGCCAGATTTCTCTCTCTGCGATGACTGTAGAAAAACTCTGGCTGACTGCATTAGGCAAGAATAGATGAACATGCACTGAATGTCTCATTTACATCAGGTCCCTTTATGACTCCATGATTTGGGCACTCAGCATCTGAGGCATCAGTATCACAGCGCCGTGATCCTCAATGTGTTCTTGAGCTCTCTCTTCCGCACAGCTGTGACTCATTTTCTCTGCGTTGTAAGTGATGGTGTTTGGAAAAGGCATGGAACAGCGACAGGGAGAGATGGGTCCATGATGGCATCTTTCACAAAATCTAGTCCACACTGAACAAAGGTAAAGCCTTGATGAGCTACACGTGCATCTTGTCCAGAACATCTATGGGAATAATTGAATGCGGGGAGGTGGTGATTTTGAAATGCTGAACCATCACCATTCAATCCAGACATCTCATCATGAGCCCATTCAGAACTAAAGTAGAAACAATGATGTGAAGCCTAGGTACTTTGAACCCTCAAGACTAATTTTTTGAGATACTGTCTGTTGTCCAAGAAATATTTGTGGAAAATAACTGGGAGAATAATTTAGCTTAGCAATTGGTTGTGGAATATTGTAAACAGCTGGGAGATCATTCCTGAGCAGGATAAAGTACATTAATACGTTATTTGCTATGACTTACTACTTAAGCTCTGGTAGCTTCATTGCTTTTGGTTTGATGGGGGTTTTGTTGGTGTTTTGAAAGAACTTACTCGTCAAAGAAAACATATTTTCGCTCCTTGATAAATAACCTCCTGTAATCGCACAAATCCACTGTTTTTTAATCCCATGTGTGCACCAACAGTAAGTGGTCTTTGGTTTTCTGGCCAAATACCAGTATTTGCAAGCTTCATGGAAAACTTTTCCTCTTGAGCTATGGAGCACCATAAGGTTTGTAGGTCCACAGGGGCTGACTTGAGTCAAGCAGCAGCAGGGCATCAGGTCAAATTCTGCAGAGTATAAGCTTTCACCCATAGGAACACAACATGGATTTTCTAGTGTCCTGGTTTGAGGTAAAAACAGGACCAATTTTGTTCAGTAACTTTACTTTTTAGTTAGGCCTGTTCTAACTGCTGAAATTAACAGCATGTTGTGCAGAAAACTGTTCACTCTCAGAGTCATAAGACCCATGTTTGTAGTTGATGCCAAGGAACGGGATGCAGAGTAGCTCTTGCTTATACTTATTGCTATAACAACCAAGGCCAGCCAACTTTGTTACTTGCCCTGTTGGAGGGTCAGAAGTGGAAAAAATGTAGAGGGGTCACACCTGCGGGGAGGAGCGGACAGGACAGGTGACCCCAAACTGACCAACAGGGTATTCCATCCCATCTGCCTCATGCTCAGTATAAAAGGGTCAGCGCTCTTTCTTCAATGGCCGACGTCTGAGGAGGACACTGTGTCTGCATCTGCCTTTGATCTCAATCCTGAATCCAGATCCAGAATCCAGTTCCCGTCCATCACTGAGTCCAGCCTGGGACTTCCCCAGTGCCTGCTGGTGACGTGATTGTCATCCTGGGAGCTTGATACAGTTTTGTACATACGTGATTATTTTCTTTTTATTATTTTATTATTAATATTTCATTAAAGTAGTTTAGTTCCTTCTAAACTCTTAAGTCTCTCTCTTTCTCTCTCTCTCCTGCCTCCCTTTGGAAGTGCAGCAGGAGAGAGAGAGCATCTGGCCAATCTGGCCAAAACCGTGACATCTAGCCATTCTGTAATGAAAGCCCTCTGCATACAAAGTGGGGCTGGCTTGATTTCCTGAACTGTCTCTTGAGAGGGAGGAAAGTCAGGAAGGAAGAGTGATCTTCTTCTGTGCTTGCTTGCCTATTTATTCTTAAACCTACCAAGGACCAGTTAAATAGTAATGCTACCCTGTTCGACTCCTCTTTTTGTCAATGAACTCCAGCTACTCTCAAAATGTGGTAGTTTACAGTTACATGTGGGACAGCAATAGTGTATTTAAAACCTGACAAAGTCCAAAGAGTATCTTCATTAACTGCTACATGAACACAACACAGGAGCCGTTACTATAAGCAGCATGAATTTTCCCCACCAAGCCCACTGCGCAAGGTGGACCCAAGCTGTCATCTCTCACTTAACCTAAGATGACCCCCGTAGGACTGATCTGTGGCAAACATTTGGGTCACTTAGTGCTCTTGATGGTTGTAATCCACATGCTGAACTGCTCTCATAGCAGGGGAAAGGCATAAGAGGGAGCACAGGGGAGAACCCTGTCCTACTCTTTCACTTTTCCAGCTAGTTCCTAAAGCGATGAGGCAGAGATTATTTTTGCCCCTGCACTAGGAAAGCAGAAAAATTTTGGCCTGAAATCTCTGCCTTGCTCATAACTTTAAGGTTTTGGATTTTTTCCTTTTCTTTAATTACCAATCAGCCACTTTTCAGCTGCAGTATTAACATGTGGGATGGCAGTTGCCTCCAGTGACTATTTAAATTAAACACAGATCTACTGAATAGATACTGAGTGCCACAAGATCTCTTTTGGAGAGAGAAAAGGTGAGAGGAAAAACCGCTTTCCAGTTAACATTGCCAATGTGTTTCTGAAGCAAAGGACGACACCTTTCTGATTTCAGGACATTATTAATGTCTTTCTCTTACAGAACATGTGTTCTAAAAGCCTGTAGCCATGTCACCTTCAAGCTGTCATTTCATGGGGATACTGGAAGCGAGGTACAGCGATATCTCATTGCCCCACGCCTTGTCCAAGCCTCTCTGCAGCAGCACAAATGCCAACCAGGGTGTCAGCAGTAGAAGGGCTCTGGAAAGGCTGAAGAAGCTGAGGGGCTTTGGGAGGAAGGGCAAGTAGTGCCCAGCAGCCAGCTCACGTTTAGGCCGGCCACTGGTCCCTCAGCGTGGTTTTTTTGCACGGCCTCCTCCTAGCTCAGCAGGATGGACAAGCTCAGCTCCTAAAATGGGAGCAACTGGGCTGTTAGCCAGGCAGGCACGGGAGGGTGTTTCAACACAGACATTTATGGTGAGCTCAGGGATGCTCAGAGGGGGATGTGGCTGGGAGAGAGTGGTCCTTGGAGAGAACATGAAATGCACTGTGCAGCCCTTGCTGTTCTGGGCCAGCACCTCCTTTCCTTGCCTGTGCTGGGAGGATGCCACAGAGCAGGAAGCATCAGTCAAATCTGCTCTCTCACACATCCATACCACTCCCTCCACACATGCCTTAAACCTGCACTGGAGCACAATTCCACCACTTTATTCATCCCTCAGGCTGCCAATTCAAGTAGCATTTCCTAGCCTGGACCCAAATGGTTAAGGTGGGCTGTTAACTTCAAGGCTGGTTGTGCTGGGTGCTATGGGCATCTGAGCAGTGTGGGTCATGGATGTCCTTGCAGGCAGGTCCCTTTTCTCCATGCTGTGAAGAGCAGATGTGGCATAAAAGCTTCTTTTTGGAGAGGGCATGATTAATCTTTGCTTCTTAGAGGATGACAAATATATTATATTCGCCGACATGCACACGCATTCTCTTCGCCTGATGGGTGACCCCTGTCTTATTGCCAAGCATGTGAGGTCCAACTCTGTAAACGAAGAGGAGAGCTTTGCAAGCTCATTAATGCTTTGAAGTCGCTCATTAGGAGCAGATTCCTCAGGAGCTGGTGAGTGCACACCCTTTGTGAGCATGGCTTCATTTGATATTTATGCGGGTGCTGCAGCTCGAGGCATCCAGGGATGTTGAGCTGCAATTCTGCGCACATGGACCAGCATGGCAGATTGCTGTGACTGTAACGTGAAGGGTAAAAAAGGCAGGCAGGGAAAGTTGCTGTTCCCTCTTGGCACCTAAGTGGGTGAATTTTCCTCCTGGCAGGAATTTTGTCTGTGAATAGGTTGACCCAGTCCTCTGTTGAGCTGAAGACCTGCAGCATCTTCCAGTGGGATGCCTGGGGTCCTTCTGCCTTGCTTCCTAGCACTTGTGAATTATCTCTGGAGGCCAGGGTGACCCCTCCTGACTAAGAAGATCTGTGTCACCCTCTTTTGAGACCTGGAAACACTCCTTTTTCTGGCCAGTGCCTCTCACCTCTGCAGCAGCCATCTGCAAACCTTCCAAGCAGCTCAGCTACCCCAGGGCACAGTCCTGAGCAGTCCCTGGGGAAGCAAGGAGGGAATTGCCCTCATGTTCAGTCAGAACACCCTGGCCAAGTGTGTCTCCAGCAGACAGGATCTTCTGAAAGGGCCTGGCCAGGTTTCTCTGTGTGGGCGCCACTGGGGGCTGTGGCTGTGCAAGCCTTGTGCAGAGAACCAGGTCACACGGGGATCCCGTGGGAGGGGGCATGACAGGGAACAGGTTGCAGTGTCCCTCCAGAGCAATGGCAGCCCCGTGTGAAGGTGCTGACCTGAAAAGAGTGAGGGTGGCTGAAATCAGAGACAGAGATTATCAGGCTTCTGTGGTTTAAGGGCTACAGACCTCTTCCACAGAGGTACTTGCGGGCTGTGAGTTTGAATCCCATGTGGTTCTACAGAGGTTCTTGTGTTTGCTGGTTTTATTTTTTTTTTCCCCAGATGACAGAAAAGAAGCTGTACCTCACCCTAAAGGAAAAAGAAAGACGCCCCTGCCCCACTCTCTTTCCCAGCTAAATGTCCTAGTGGAGTCCCCAATGCGGACTGGAGGGGGTTAGGAGTGGGACCGAGGTGCAAGGACAGTGCTTTAACCCCATGGTATGTCTGAGTGCTGATGGGCTGTCAGAGCTGCTCCCTTCCCCCTGGGCACCCAGCGGGGTCAGGCTGAGACCGTCCAGAGATGCCCCTTTTGCACCAGGGTCCCTGATGTTGTTATCACCAGTGGCTATGGTCCTTGCACAGGGACATAGCAGCTGTGCCGTCCTCCATGGCCCATGAGACCTGGTGCCTCCCAGTAGTGTTCCACCAGTTTGCTGGGGACATAAAAGGAAGCAGTGAAGAGGGGAAGATGTTGCTGGGCTCAGGAAGTGTCTTAGGTTGGGACTTCAAGGGCTTGATGAAGTATGTGCCTTCAAGGGGAGGAACTGGTGGGCCAGGTGAAGACATATACCTCACCAGGATGGCCGAGTGGTGAAGGCGTTGGACTTAAGATCCAATGGGCACACGCCCGCGTGGGTTCGAACCCCACTTCTGGTAGGAGCCTCCTTTTTTCTCCTGGTCCAAACCCCCCATCCCAGCTTTTAGACCATTGGTTCAGAGTAGGGATGGGAGCTCTGGGCCCTGTGCCTGAGGAGCTGAGGCCATTATACACCCCAATGTAAGGACCGTGGTGGGACTGAATCACCCTGTTATCCAGGCTGAACATGGAGAGAGACATGAGCTGGTCCCTCTGGCACACAGGTTACTGCTCTCATTCTTCATGCAGGGAGTGCTGGGACTGTCATGGGCTTGAATCCTACACGCTCCCAAAATAGCAACTTGTTTTTCCCGTGGCAGAAATAGAAAAACCTGACTACCCTGAAGGTGGAAAAAAAAGGCATTGAGCTCGAAACAGCTCGGGCAAGCCACAAGCAGAAACCAGTGCAAACAAGTGGGTTTAGGGAGATGGGTTTGGGGTTTGTGGAGACTGCTCCACACCAGCTTCTCTTGCCAGCTCTGTTCAATGACCCCAGACCCACTGCTTGGCTCATGCAAAGCACTATTTGGCACCCTCCAGGGGGATTTGGCAGCATCACAACCCCCTGGAGCAAGCCAGCATGTCAGGAAGGGGTTTCTGATGCTGCTGGTTAAATTTGGGAAATGCATGAGAAACTGAGAACGGCTCCTCTGTTGCCCAGCATCGCTATGCCATAGTCTGTCTTGGGCTGGTACCTACAAATGCTCACGAGATTTTTTGCTCCTTCCCTTGTCTGCATGGATGGGCACCAGAAATTGCCCTCAGTAAAGGGTTGGCCTGCTGGACCCACGGAGATGCTGTCAGGATTTCATTTGGCTGCTTCGCTCCAGCCTGAGGCCAATCGGAAATGTCCTACTGCTGGGACATGATTTGAAGTGATGGTGTTAATTTGGTTAATTAGGATTCCTGGGTAGCGTGCGCTTCTTGCAAATCAGCTTACCATTGTAGTATCACTGCAAAGAGTTATTGGCTGGTGCATGGGGTTATGTATGAATTTATGATTATGATGTAGGACCATTAATTTCATGTTTGTGGCAGATGATACAGCTCAATTAAAAGTTGCACGTTAAGATCTTTGGCTTTCTCTGATATATGGGAGTTAGACAGTGACCTACAGGAAGGATTACAGGGCCTGTATGAGTGGCCATGGAACAAACGGGGCAGGACCCAGAGGAGAGGACATGAGAGGAACTACTCTGCTCCTCTCCCATTTGATTAGCGCTGGGAGTGAAATTTTGTGCATATCTGCTAGAGCTGGCTTGTTGCAACAAACCTCAGTCATTAAGTGATGCAAAGAATGACAAATACATGTTTGAGAGTATCCCAGGGGGTCTAAGCAGCACTGTGGGTCAAGTCTTTTGCCTCTGATGGCCTGGAGTCAGACTGCTGTCTAGTTCATGTGTCAAAGGCATTTGGTGGCCTCCGTTGAGTTCAAAGCTGAAGTCTCCTCATTTGAGCTTCTCTGTTGATCCATAGCTTGTGTTTTTTCCACCCCAGGGGTATGGGTTCTGGTCTAGTTCCTGTTCCCTTGAGGATGTTTATCCACTTTGCAAAACTATTGGGCAGACAGAGCATCATCTGAGGGCACCAGCAGCTGAATTAACAGCCTTTGTATTGCACAGCCTGCCAGAGCCATACGGACGGCTGGGGCCAAATGTTAATTTGACTCAGGACTGAGATCAAATGGAGGAGCCATGTAAGAACGTGGGGCTGGCGACTTGGGGACTGAAACAGCTATGAGTCCAGTGGCCAGGGTAGGCGAAGGCTGAGGAGAACTGATAAATAAACTGCCTTTTAGGAGGCCACAGCTTTCCACCTTCTCACCCCATATCCTCCAAGTATTTGACAGAGGTGAAAAGACCAGCTTGTCCAACAACCCTTTCCATGTATCATACTTCTTAAGATGCTTACTGCAGGTTAAATATCAATAGTTTATTACAAATATATTTATTATAGATTAACTATGCAGTATGCACATCTGTTATGTTGTGGTTAAAAGTAAACCTCAGTGAAAGGTTTTTAATAATGAATTTGTGTTGAAGGAGCGTACAATAAGTATATTTAGCAATCTTACTTTCAATTTCACAAGACAGTTTTATGTTCAATAAATACTTAGAGATTATTAAAAACATATTTATCAAAGATTAACAGTGATGAAATAGATACAAATCTCAGCTGTTAAGCTCAATACGCATACTTATAATAATCAATTCCTATATTAAAACACAATAACTGCCTTGTTTAATCTAAATGAAATGGGTTTTGGGGATCTTCGTAAGTGCCATCTTTTGCTGTGTGCTTCTGCTTGCAGATCTCAGATTAGATCCTGGGACATCTGTACTTAAAATAAATCAAGTACTTAGGTAAAAGTAAAGCAGTCCTAGAATAACACACCCTCTTTCAGGAACAGGGAACCAGAGCTTCAAAGGATGTAGGTCAAAGCCAGTCCACAGGCACTAGAGCAGCTAGTCTAGCTTGCCCCAGCTCTGTATCCCTGAAAAATCCCCATACCCAGTCTAACCTACAGCTCATACCACCACCTCCAGCCACACCACTTCCAGGACTGGGAGTCTGGAGTAACCGCTTTCGACTTCTTTACAATCACAGGTGCACCCACACTGTTTTGGATACAGAAAGCTACTGCCTGTCTTGTATCCCATTATTATCTAGCACTTGGAGGCAGAGTGCTAAAATGAGCTAACTATTTAGGAGATAAACAAAGTGTTATTGTTTTACTGTTGTAATGCTACTGTTAAAATTGCCGGCTGGTGGGTAAGGAGAGCTGGTGCCTCTGCCTGTGCCTGCCTGCAGGTGCTGGGAGCTGTGCCCCAGACACTCCTTGTGAAAAGTATCAAGGGCTGCCTGGGTGCCGCATGGAGCATTGGTGGCCTTTGGACCACAGGAAGGCTCAGACCTGAGCCCTCCTGACAGCAGGCTGGAAACGCCACAAGGCATCCCCCAGCTGGCCTGGGTCCAGTGCCTTGTCCCAGCATTTGGTGATGGTTTTATCTTGTGTTTGGGCTCACACTTTTACATTAGTGAAGCTCAGCACCAAATCTAGGTGAGGATACAAATCAGAGGCACCTCAAAGGGAGAGTGCACACTGTGTGTCTAAAATACGAGCTGTGCCATGACACAAGAGGGCTCTGTGGGTTGTTGACTCTGCAATGTAGTGAGGGGTATTTGCCTCTTGTGACGGCAGGATGTCAGAAAACAGTCTGAGAGGGGCAGACATCCCCTACACTGCTGCTCAGCAGTATCTCAAATATATGGTGGTTTTCTGTCTCCAATTGTCTGTCGATTTCTTTCCTTTATGAGTTTGTAAACCAGGCTTAGGCACTGCCTTAAGAGATGCTCCTTCTGCAATTTAGATGCTGTTGAGCAGTTCTGTAGAATCAGATGTGTGCATGGGGCTGCCAAGGAAACCCTTCAAAGGCATGCCAGAGTCAGGGCATGATGAAGGCAGCTGAGCAGCCTTGGAGAGACGGAGGGACCTGTTGGTGAGATGATGGTTGAGAAGAAGTGAGGAGTTTCTGGCCTGTATCAGCCACCTGTTGTCATATACCTCCCATCCACGTATATGGACAGATGCACATATGTGTGTGTGTGTATATGTATATCTCCTGATATGAGTCCCATCTGTACTCATGGCACTGGTATGTGGTCTGAGTGTCTGGCTTTGGGGGATGCATTTGACTCAAAAGATGGCCCGTACAACCAAGAAAGATCTTTCTGTGCTTAGCTGGGTGAGGGAAGTGCTGGCTCCATTGGATGCTGTGGGGAACCACTGTCATATTTTGGCACAGTCTTGTCTGCATGATGCCTCCAGTGACCATCTCTTGCCAGGACCCCCTGGCTTCACTTTTTGTCCCACCTGGGAAAACATAACCCAAACAGCTTAGAGGCTTTGAGTGTCTCCAGTGCCATCACACACTCCTCCGTGGACATCAGAGAAGTTATATTTGTTTACGCCCTGAGTGAGTTTGTCTCTTGTATGTGTTTCTCAGCCAAACCCGCCCTGTGGAGGATGCTTAGCTGGTAGGGGGGAGTTTTCCATCTTAGCAGAGGGTTCCAATTACAGAGGTGACCAGAGAAAAAAGACAAGCAGGCACGCACCACTGCCTTTAATAGAAGGCAATGATTCTTCCGGGCTCTAGAGTAATACGGGAGATCTGGTTTTAATAAATTAACAGCCTACAAGTAACAATCTCAAGCAATTAAACTCTGGAATGAAGGCGAGCACCATGAAATGTATTCTGGAGCTGACAGAGGGGTGGCAAAGACAATCCCTGAGCAGTGGATAAGGCAAAGATACAGTAAAAATGCCCCAGAGAGAGTGGCAGAGCTCTGCTCCCCCTCTCATTTCTATTGTGCATGCATGTAGACATCTCGTCTTGCTCCCCATCATCCCTCCTTCCTCCACTGGGTCCTGGAGGACTGATTTGGAGCCTTCCTGAGCTCATCCAAGTCTCCATCATCATCATCACCCTTGTGCCTGCTCTCACCTATGTAGGTAAGGAAAAACCCATGGTGAGGAGGGGATGGCTGGTGGGAAACATGGGAAGTAGCTGGGAGCTAGAGGATAGCTAGGAGCTGAGGAGGGGAACTAAAACTGCTAAGCTCCCTGTCTTACATTAATAGCTTATATGGAATCCTCTTTGCCATAGAATTCAATTTATTTCCATTTAAAGGCTGTTCTTCTCAATCAATGCAGCTAATAAATAGCTGCTGATGGCCATGACCCCCGGGCTGAGGGAAGAATTTATCTTCTGAGCCAATTAAAGGAATTGAACAATTCCTTTTAATAACACTATGGGATTTTAATACAAGAAAAAAAAAACAAACCCAAACCAAAAAGCCCAACAGGAGAGGAAAGAAATCCTCCCCCCGAGCCTTGCAGAGAAGGGTCAAGCAGGCTCTACCAGGGTCGGGATTAGATGCTTTAACTTGTCTTGTGAAGCTGGTAGGGGAAATACAGCGTTCCCTGTGAAAGCACAGGAATGCTTTTCTTTTCTGATGTCTTAAAAAAATCCAGAAATCATAAAATATAATGGAAAATTATGTTCCTTACAGCAGAGCTGTAAAGGGTTTGGAAGGATTAGCAAGACCCTGTGGCGTGGTAGTGGAGATGGACAGGCCAGGTCAGGTGTGATGTCTCTCGCACTGCTGCAGTGGGCTGGATGCCTGTCCAGGAGCGGGGATTTATCCAGGTACCCTGTGGGCACAAGGGCAGTGGGACCCAGGACAGCATAGCCTTTCACCTCAGGTACTTCCAGACTCACAGGTGTAAGGCAGAGCTGGCATCTCCGTGGCTTTTTTTCTGAGACTCTCATTACTTTTTTTTTTAGTGGCAAAAATCCGCGCTGATCTGCTTGAGCCCTTGTGGAGGGATGGGAAGCATCTTATGAGACTTGTGGGTTCCCATGGCTGGTATCGGAGCCAATGCTTGGTCAAGAGAGCATTCGTGCCTTGGAAGACAGACAGGTGCAAAGGAGGTGGCGAGCGAAGCAGGACAGATACCTATTGAGTTTTCACAAAGCTACATAAACCCAAATGGCAGTGGGTCTTCTCCACTCCATCACTCTCCTGTCAATGAAATCTCATGACTCCTGTTGGAATCGGATGAGAGCATCTGTCAAGCACACAAGTCTCCTTCGAACACTCCTGTGCTGTAGGGAAGTCTCTTATCTCCATTTTACAGATAGCAAGCAGAGGCACAGAGAGGTTAATTGACTTGCCCAAAGTCAGTGCAGGAGGTCTATAAGTGACGCCAGATCCCTTGAATCCCTGTCTTCTGGCTTAATCATAAGACCATCCGTCTTCATCCTCTTCCCTCTCAGGATTCCCCAGCAACTGTGATAGCTCAGGCACTCGTGTTGGCAAACTGCAAGTGGAGACAGCACTGGGAGCTGGGCATTTCCAGCAATGGTTTCTCAGCCCCATTTCCCAAGAGGACATAAATTTTGACCTTGAAAGTTGGGGTTTTTTTTAAACTCTTCTCTTGTCTCCTTTGGGAGCAGTGAGATAAACGTGCTTGAGCATGAGGAAGAGCTTTCACTCTTTGGGGAGGTATTTCAGAGATGCTGAGGCAAAACGACATTTCATCACTGCTTTGATAGAGAAAGGACATTTTTCCTGGTTTTTAATGCATCACCCCCATCAAACTGATAAGCAAATTGAACCCACAGGTAGAAAACAAACGTTGACCTTTATTTTCAAGTGATCACCTGGTAACGGATCCCTGCAGGGCTCTGGAGATTTGGCCTTGACAGCCATTCCCCTATCTGTGCGAGCAAGTCTGTGCGTGCAGGGCCATTGAGAAATGTGGCAAGGTGTGAACATTTCCATCACAATGTCTCTTGTTTCAGAAGTGCGAATGGAAGAAGCAGAGTCCTGAGTGAGCCGCTGATGATCACGGAGCACGCGTTATGTTCCCTCTGAGACTGGGAAGGAAATCACAACTGTAAGTCAGCCTCTTTCAATTTGCAGACTTTCTGCAACATCTCTGTTCTTTCTTCTTGCTCTCTCGTTTTCATTTTTTATTAATTACCCGGTGACAATTTTCCCAGAGGACTCTATTTTCCATTAATTATTAGGAGAACTACAGGGGGAACGCTGAGCTGTTGGAGAGCTCACTGAGAACATCAGGTGGGAGCATTTCCTAATGCCTACATGTGTATCTTTTTGACATTCTCCTTGCACAGGAGGCTAAATGACCTGCCCGGGATGCAGAAGAACTTTTTTTTTATTCAGTATAGCATGTTAAGCAAGGAAACTTTGTTTAAGTGCTGGTTCATTGGCCCTGGAGACTAACATACTGCTCGGCCAGAATCGATCAGCATGCTCTGTGTATGATTTATTATCATGTCCTATGTGTAGGAGAATTCACAAACAGAAACCAGTGTCATCGTAGGACCGTACTGCACTTGCATCACTGTTTTCTACTGCTGAAGATGTAGATATGGCAAGAGAAGTAATAATGCTGGCCTGAAATCTCAGGTCCAGATGGTGACTGTCCCCAGTGCAGATGAATAATGAAGGTGGAGGAAGAGCATTTGCTCTTCCTCTCCTCCTGAAGTCATGGCTTTTATAGTTGTACCTTCCACAGTCCCCACAGTATACTGAGGTTCATGGGAATGTCTTGAAAGAAACAATCAGGAAGCTCAGCGTTAAAACTCAAAGCTCCTTGATGTGGCATGTCTGAGCACAGCTGGTGTTTAACTTCTCTTTGAAAGAACAGAAGCTGATATTTTTATGATGTTGATCTGTGAACCTGCTTCTGCAGGTTACTGTAGGTTACTGAATAGCGCTATGTCTAGGATATCTGATAATTAAGTACTTGTGTGTATTTAGAAGGGTGTTCTCCATACATGAACTAGTCTTTGGAACAAGCCAAGAAGAGCCAGGATTTCCTCCAGAAAATTCTGACCAGGCTTGCAGGGTCCTACACATGCTCATAGGAAATTTCAGAGGACACAGCCCCAAAGCTGTGTGGGGACAGGGAGCAGAGCTCAGCATCACCTGCTCCTTTCAGAAACTGAATGAAAAACAGTGTAAATCTAGTGGGCTTCTGGGCTTTAATTTAAGGACTTTAAGTTGCATTTATGGTTGGTACCTGCCTTCCCATGCTAACTCTGTCCTCCAGCCCGCACTTGACTTTCTGCACAGGACATCCCTGCTCAAGCCCATTACAAGCACATCCATAATGACTCCTCCTGAAGGGCTCTGTTCAGGTGTGGCACGGTGGTAGCACTTTATTACACGTCAACTCCCATGCTGTTTTACAACATCGTTTCTATGGTTACCCACTACCCTCCGTAACCCACGGAGCCCATAAAGAGGCAGGATTGCATTTCACAGCAGCAAGACCTGTTATGTACAGTAACGGGCTTAATACCTGATGAAGAGCGAAGTGCTAACCCACAGTCGAGTCCCAGTTGCAAAGCCGCTGCCCTGGGAGCCGCTCCTGGTGCTGGGAAGTGCTGGGAGTCAGAGTTGGGCGAAGCGGGGAGATCTCATCAAGCCTCAGGTAATTGTGATGCTGCTCCCAACCACCCAAATTCTCAACTTCGTGTCTCCAACCAACTTGGATCTGCCAGTTGTTGGAGTTCATTGCAAGGGTGAGACTGGAAGGAGTGACTATGGCAATAGGAGATTTTTTGCTAAGAAACACCTCATAAAGGCTAACATGGACCTATTTGGCTCCAAAGGTTTTCTGGAATGAAGTTACAAACTTGGTATATAATTGGATTTGGCCTGAAACAGCTTTTTCTTCCCAGCATAATGGGTTGAATGTTTTTCTATTTCATGATCTGGGTGCCTTGTTTTAATGGTGCCCGAGGGCAAAAACAAGGATGTTCTTGGAAATTTTTAAGGAAAAACCAAGGATTTTATCTGGATAACATGACCACTATGGAGAATAAAATTTTATGGGAACAATTATTTGACAGAACACTTTATAGTGCTTAGCTGTCTGTCTAGTTGGACCAGACCATGCCCACAAATCCGTTACTGTAATTTGATATTTACTTGCTGTTAAACCTGCCAAACACGTGTATGTGCAAGAGTGTTATCTGAAATAGTTGAGACAACTCACAAAAAGAAGAAATTTGGAAGGTCTCAAAGTGAAGCAGGTTAAAACCTTATTTCCCTGAGGAGAAGATTGGCTTTTATTGTAAAAATAATTTAAAAAATCAAGCTCCTTCCACCAGAAAGCATTCATCTTAAACCATAAGATATTTTCCGGGAACACCCTCCCCCTCCAACCGTATCAAAAATTAACACTTTGACAACCTGTTTTCCACCAGTTCCAGGTAAGGTACAGAAAGGGTCCTTGAGGTGCCAGTAGATGACAAATTGGAGATCGGCCTGAAATAGTACATTACTGCAAATAAAATTGTCTGCCTCCATGGAGGTAAATCATGCCGTGGGAAGGAAAGAGCCCTTCCCTATGTGATTCTGATTTGTCCTCAAAATAAACCACATGCTTGGTCTCGGCCACCACAACGTGACCAGATAATGAGACCTGGGAAGAAGCTAAAAGAAGAGCAACGAGACCACCCCTTCTGCCTTCTGATCACTAAATGATCAGACGTTTGGAAAAAATTATTTATGTGGGAAGCCTCAAACCGCTAAACGAGGCTACAAGATGACAACGCATACTTCTGTGTGTGGAAAAAAAAAGCCTAAAAATATCTGAAGGGTGTAAACATGAAGGAGAGAGCTGCGGTATCAAAGGGACAGCGCACGGTACAGGGTTCAGAGCTGGCAGCTTTCCTTGCTGTTCGGAGCAGCGAATGGGAGACAACCGAGAGGCAGAGCAACATCATCATGACTGTATTTCACTTAAGCCTGTCCCTCTGCGACTTGATTTGTCACATCCTACTCAGGTCTGTGACTGGCATCAGGACCTGTCCAACTGAAATACTGTCCAGAAATAAAACAAAGCAACAAATATTTTCCCCTCCACTTAATCGTAGTGACCCCCAACGCCACGGGACAAACTCAAGCCTGCTGAAATCAAAAGGGCTTTTCCCATGGGGCTGTAAAAGCTGCTCTCACCTGCCAAGTGTCATCTGTCCTTGTAGTTGCTCCCTTCCTTCTCAAGCGATAAAGCAATGCATGGATCATCATTACCAGACCCCAAGACTGTAAAGAAATTGTTATATATTTCCTATAGCGCTCTCTAGATATACGGTTGGATTCTCAGCTGATGGGAAGCAACACTGATTCATGGCAGTCGAAGACACAGCCTCTTGTGTTTTGTCTTGTCTTCTCATCTCATTGAACTTTCCAAGGATGTAAATTAATGTAAGGGAAATATGACCTTGCCTCAGTGAATTGTTTTGGGGGCTAATGTGCTGAGCGATTTATGGGCAAAGAGGGTTTTTTTCCCTCTTTCTTTAATAAAAAGTGCTTTCATTCAGCAGCTTTGATGGAAAGCCTGTGAGGACCCATGATAAGTATGTAACCGGAACAGACTCATATTAGATATCACTGTTACAAATCTATTAGTCCCACACATTAGAGCATGTGCTGGACCTGATGAGCTACACTAGTGGGAACATGAGTCATTTTCTGAAATAGATGTAGCTTGCAAATCTTTTAGACTGTTATCCAATTCCTTTTCTTTCAGTTTAATTAGGATATAAAACATGGCCTTAAGAGCTCGCACGAGTGGAGGGAACTCCATGTAAAGGATAGGGAGCCAGCTGCCAGTGCTTCCCAGATGTTCCGCTGCTGATACTCTTTGCTTTCGCCCGTAAGGTGCTTCTGCTGTCACCCAGGGACTGATGGAGGCAATGTCTCTTGAAACATCACAGGAGGACAGAGCTACTCTCACTCACTTGAGGGTGATGTGCACAAGGCAGGTTGGCCTTGGGTTTCCTCCACATCCCTGCCCAGCCGCTGCCAACGCCCAGCATGCTGGGAGATGCTGGGCTCTCCTCCCAGCCGGCGGAGCCGCTCGCACTGGCGCAGGGCACCCGGCTCCCTCTGGGGCTGAGCCAGGGCCCGGCAGAGCTCCTGATATGTGGAGGGGTGTGCCAAAAGCTCCCTAGCAGGGTAACACAGCGACTGCAGAGAGCAGCAACAAGACAAATCAGATGGTGGTTCTTTTCCAACCATATATGCAAAGGACCTATAATGAGCGGAGACGAGCCCCTGAGATCTGTGATGCTGTTGATGAATTAATGTAAAATCAAACCATACACTTTAAAGACAAGAGCATCCAGACCTTCTCATAACCAATGCAGGACATGTTTCACCCAGAGCATATCTGCTATCATTGGTGCTCCTTCTGTTCTTGAATTCCTCTGTTATGTACATTTGAGGACTGGCGTGATTAGCATTTGGCTTTGCAAAATTCAGAGCCTAATTCCTACGAGTTTTCATGTCTCCCTTTTTCTTGTTTTGATTCTTGTTTGTCCATTTGTTAGTTTGTTTGGCAACATATTTCCTGTTTGAAACAAAAATAGCAGAGATGGGCACTTACTTTCTTCCTGGACAGATTCCTTTGGACACTGATTTATTTCTTTTTTTAAAGATGGACACCTGCTTTCCTTGTAAGTGAGTGTTGGCAGGCTGGGAAGCTGGTGGGGGGAGGAGGCAGGCAAGGAGAAATGCATCTGTTTAGAACAAATGCAACACTGTAAGAAAGCTTTATAATATGGTCCAAGGTTGGCCCGGTTGCCTGATGCTTCAAACATATGGTATTCTCCTGTATGTATTATGCATGAAAACTAGCTGCATGCACATAGCAGTCGTTCTGTAATGTTTTACATACAGTCTGCCAGATCCTGAATTTCTCCTTAATCAAACCCAGTTCCCAGTGAAGACAACGAGCATTTACCTAAGACTCACTGCTTTTGGTGTGCTCCATCACTTATCCCTTAATTTAATCTCAGCTGGATGAGGATTTCAATGTTTCATCCTTTGGCATTGAGTGCCAACCTTCCTGCTCCCCAGGGCATGTGAAGTTGGAGCTGAAAGGTGTGGTGGTGTGGCAACGAAGGAAGTGCCACTAGGCAGGAAAAAAAGCCTCATCTGCAGCGCAGTTAGCAGGCTTTGACGCAATTCTCACATACTGGTGTGTGTTAGCTCTGGCTTGTGCTAATATGTACATGGCACAGTCTATCTTTTTCTAGGATCTCTAAGACAGTTTTCCAGACCCACCTGGGCAGGACAGGCACCAGGATCTACTAGGATAAGAGCTGAGGAGAAGCTGTAGCAAACCCTGTGGTTTCTGTCCTGCTCTGACACAGGCCTTTCCTTCCTATTAATCTGATTGAGCTTTCTTTTGTGGGGAGGAAAGCTGCTGTTCCGGGGGTAACTTCGCATCATTGCACTGCTGGGCTGGCAGGAAGTTGAAAGTTGAACCAGAGAGTGATACTGCAGCTATTGCATGTATTTCTTGGCTACCATCAGCGCTGTGCTTGGGTCCCATACAGCAATACGTTTTTTTTTTTTAAACATCTCCTCTTTTTTTGTAGAAGTCATTTGAAGGGTTGAAGAGCGGGGGAACCAGGTGTTCATCTTACTAGGCAGCCCAGTATCATCACATGTTTCCTTGCTGTGTTGAAGTGTTTGCTCTTCACTGGAGGTGACAGACCAGAGGAGCTAACTGGCAGGTGGTCATTTTAGGACACGTTATTTCTTATACCTCTTTAAGTAGTGACACTCCCAGAATGCAAAGAGTGGACTTTTCCAGATCAAGAAAAGCAAAGATGCTTCAAACTGTTTGGTCCAACACCACCTGTAGTTAAACCAGAGCCTCCTGTTGCACAGCAAAACATTGTCTGCCTGTCAAGATAGTTTCTGAAGGCCTGAGGCATCCAGAAATTATATGGAGGGTTTTGCAAGAGTCCCTCTGCCATTAGCTCTGCAACAGAAAATTTTCAGGAGTATGTCATCTTTGACAAGTATAATTATGCCTAATGCAGTGCTGAAACTTTGCAGTTTTGAGGAACTTACTGTCAGTCTGATCCCTGTCCACCCACGTCTCCATCAGAGAGGGTCTGTAACTGGTCAATGCTTCTTCTAAGTTGGCTTTAGTTGGAAGCCTGCACAAATTCTAGGAATTTGATTAGAGAGATTATCCTCTTTTTTTTTTTTTTTTCATTTTTAACACTGAACAAATAAAGCTTTTTTCTTCTGTCTTTGAACCTCATTTTCTCCTCCACCCAAAATATTATTGAAATCTCCTGGGCTCTGTCAGGTCAGTTGGGGAATTCCTGTCCTCTTCTTCCTGGCAATAAACTCTGTAGCCCTGCTGCATTGCCACCAAAATCCTACGCAATTAGACCCCAAAGGATGATCCAAATTCAGATTTAATCTTGGGCAAAGAGAAGCCTTTAGATGAAACATCCCCACTACTGTGCAAAGCACAGACTCTGAATGCACCGCCATGCAACGATCATTAGAGGAGCAGAGGATCTGAAGTTTAACACTCACCCAGATGAGTGATGGATAAACATTGCTTTCCTAAAAAAAAGCACTTTCTCATGCTCTTTAATCCATCCAGAATTTAACAACTGGGTGCTGACTGAGACACAGCTTGATTGGGGAGAGATGAAGGGACAGAGAGGAAGCTTAACACACAGCCAGCTCAAAGCAAACGAGTTTAATGCTGCCTATCTCAGAAGCTTTGAAGAAAAAGCCCTTGTGTCCTCGGTGGTTCTCTGTGGCAACTTTTTGGCATTAAAGTTCCTGTAAGAGAATTATGAGTTTCCCATTATCACATATGGAGATGGGATCCATTGTGCTGATTCCCACGCTGTGGAGATTTAACATTCGCCACGCTGCCTTCTGCAGATATACTATGATGTGTCCTTTTCAAGCTGCAGCCGACTACATTGAAATCTTGACTGACGCTTCTTATCTGATAGGGGCTGCTTTTCCACTGGCTGCTCTTTAGAGTGATAAATGTCAGGAGTTTGGGAGTTTGCTTGTATCTAGGAGCTCCATCTGAGACTTTGGGCAGGTAATTATCCTGAGACCATGGGACTTTGTCATGAAATCCACTGCTATGTTCGTATAAGGAATGAGTCAGCCAAGGGTCATGGATTTGCTGTATCCAGGAATTGGGAAGCCTCAACAAAGATAAGGAGGGAAAGATAAAATCTGAACAAAGATTTTCCTCAACCAAAAATGAAAGCAGACCTTTTCTGACATTGTGAAGTTGTCCCTGTTGATCACCTGGGAAGGCCGTGAGTTGAGATTGACCCAGTAGCCTCCAGATTTGAGGCTTCAGTCAACCAAGCAAAGCAACTAACCCTTGCAAGCTGGTGTCACAGCTGGAGCAAAGCGATAAACCTCTTACATGAGGGAGCCAGTAAAGAAATCGGAGATCTATGGCAGTTAGTGGGTTCTAAACAGAAAACTTTCTTCCCCTACAAATCCTTAATACATTTTTGTCCTGGTGAAAGCTGCAAGGAGGAAACACCTAGAGAAGCAGAGGTTTCTCCTGCCCCCTTCCTTCTCCTGTGTCTCACCTTTGGTCTTCCAGGTCCACTCAGTTCTTTACTTCCAACATTTATCACGTGAAAGCTGAAAACTGGATTCACTGGAACCCATGAAATTTTTACTATGACATTTCTCATTGCTCATGAGGTCTGAGAAATTACAGTTGGCAATTAGTGGAGGAAGGGAGAGACAGGAGTCACCTTGCTCATTCTCCTCTTTGCCCAGCGCCAGGGTATTCCCACTATTGTGCCCAGTGTGGCTGAAATAACTAAGGTCCCTGCCTGGAATTAATGTCAACCCTTTTTTCCTGGAAAAGCAGCACAAGCCAATCTCAGTGAGTTCTTGACATCCTTATGCACCACAGGAGGAGGTAAGAGAAGTGTTCGCATCCTGGCCAGGCCCAGTGGCTGGTGAGGTAGCTGCGAGAGGCTGCCTGTCTCTGGCTGATGCTGGCAGCAAAGCCTGGGGCCGGTGAGCTGGGGTCACTGTGGGGTGGCACTGAGAGGACGGAGAGGCTCCAGCAGTGTACCCCACCACCCTGGAGCCAAGTGCCCTTTGGGCAACGCAGTTCTGTTGTGAGTCATGGTTGTGATTAACGCACTCACCGCTGCTCTCCTCCTTTCCTTGCTCACACGCTGCAGCTGGTGATTTAGGTGCAGCGGGATGCCCTGATCCCCCGTTGCCAAGGTGCCACAGGGCCATGCTAAAGGAAACTGCCTTCCCCTTCCCCACCCAATAGCTGGGACAGTATTTTCATGAGCGCTGGCTGCCCTGTGCCTGGCTCCATGCTTCTTGGGCAGCATCGCGGTCCCTAACCAGCAGCTCCTGCTGCAGCCTGGCTCTTGCAGAGCAGCAGCTTGGCCCCCTGTTTGGAGGCATGGGATGAGGAACGCTGGCTCCTTGTTCAAACGCCTGAGTCAGTTCATTTAGGTGCTTGAGGGTAACAGTTGCTTCATCTGGTTGGCTTTTTTTCTGTTGTTTGTGCCTTTGTTTGCTTCCCCCTCCTTTCCCCGTAACATACCCTTTGAGCTGTTCTTTAATTGAAGTAAACGGAGCAGCTGCTATGGTGTGTGTTGTTTTTCCCATTTTCCCCTGTGAGTCACACATTTCCTTCCTTAATGTCTCTATCTTCCATCGGTCTGTACTAATGAAGCCCCACATCTCAGCTGCTGAATGCTCAAGCTCGTCTGCCTGGAATTTTCTGTCTCATTTCAATTCATTTCCCGCTTTCCCCTCTCTCTCCTGCTGCCTTTCTCCCATTCCCATCCCATCTCTCTTTATGTCTTCTCCCTGTCTTTGACTCTTCTTCCACCCCTCCCTCCATGTGTCCCACCAGCCGTAGCTCCCTGCCCGCAGCTTCCTCCCCGCCTGCTGCCCTCCGAAGGGTGCTGAGACCTGGGCATCGTTGCATACACATGATACATGTGCTGAGAAGGTACATCAAGGAGCGGGCAGCACAGCTGCAGGTGTCAAGTCTTGGTGCCAGGGCCAGGAATGGTTCCTACAGCTCTCTACTGCAAGAGGGCTGGAGAAGCCCCTCCTGGGGTTGCGGGAGTTAGGAAACACTGGGAAGGAGCATTGGCCCTTTTTGTCCCTCTTTGCTCCACAGGGGAAGGAAATAAGGCTGCACAGTCCCATGCCTGAGATCTGGTGGAGAAAGCTACCCCTTGGCTGTGTATCTTGCACGGGTTTCAACCCAAAGCAAAGAGTCAAGAGGAAGCAAGAGCAATGGCAAATAGCAACAGCTTCTCTCCTCTTTCCTTTGCTTATGGAGGTCATTCTCTCCACAGCTTTAGCTGCTCCGAGATAAGAATAGCAACATGGGGCGCAGGAAGCGATTTGCTGGTGTGCCCTGCATGACATGGAGGTCTGAGGCACAGGGAGGAGAACATGTGAACTGAGAGGCTCTGCCCTTGACAAAGTCAGGTAGGTCCTGTAGCATCACTGCTTGGTGCTTGCTTATGCTGAAATGAACCCGTGTGCTGATGTCTGCTGATCAGGGGTGTCAGTGCTAGTCCTGTTTGGTTTTTTTTTTTCCTCATTATCACTGGGGTTTTTTTGGGTTTTGGTGGACACCTCCTACTTCAACACTAAGCCCTGCTTATCTCTGTTGCATTTATATCCTTACACTTGCAGAAGACAGGGACTGTTGCTTCTTCTCTTAAGAAGGTGGGAAACTGAGGCACAAAGAAGCAAGGACCCAAGCTGAAAGTTAGGCTCAGAGCATATCACCTGTAATATGTCAGCAGCCCTTGTCTAGCTGGGACAAATCAGCACTGCAGTCTCGGTAGTGTCCCTCAGCAATGTCACGGACGCCAAAGAGACTCCCATGAGTCTCTGTTTTTGATAGCAGTCCTCACTGAAAACCCCATTATCACAACTGGATCAGATCCCTTCTCGGCTTTCACTTTTTTCTCTCTTCACATGGTACAGCTGTCTTTTCCTTTCAGGAATAAACAGAACTGAGTCCTTGAAATTCAGCTGCAGGAATCTGATCCCAGACCTTGAGTTTTGCAGGTTAATTCCATCCTTACCACTGAACATCTGATTTCCCCCAAAAGAAAATCAGGGTTAAGATCACTTTAGAACCTTAATAGAACAAATAAATGCAAATCTTTGCCAGGAAGGAAAAAAACACCTTGATAGAGATCAGATACTGGCTTACATGCCCCTGGGAGAACCAGTGGAAGAAGCCAGAGTTATGAGCACTGGATGGCTGGAGGAATTTTGCTCTTGCTTTAGATTTTGTTATGCTGTTTTTGCTTTAAAATGCAGGTTCAAAGAAAAAAAAGTAACATAACAAAACAAAACACGCCAGTGCTTTCCTCTTTGGCTTCAGGGCCTCCTGTTGAGGTTTCCTCATCACCATAGAGATAATATTGCTTGTTAGGCCTAAGACTAGCAGTTGGAATTCAAGTGGACAAAAAGACCTAAACAAACCTATTATAAATCCCCAATTACTTTCAAACTGTCAGGCTTATTAAAAAATGTAAATATCCTTCTCGTTCTTGCAGAGAGTGTATAAAAATGCATGAGGCTAAAAGTCAGCTGAGCTGAAAGGAGTTGATTTCTGAAATAACTTTGCTGGGAAAATGGCAAAAGTTGCTCCTGGATGACAGAGGGAGGACAAAGTATACCTGCCTGAGCCACTGGTCCTACTCATCTTTGCTGTTGGCATGCTGATGGTGCTACCCTACTCGATTAGACCACTGGTTTAATATAACTTTTTAGGCTGATTTTCAACTGTTTTCAAGAGATGGGCGTGCAGATCCAACAGAGGGAATTTCTACCAGCTGGTAAAAGTTGGACCCCAACTGCAGGTGGCTGAAAGTGCCCTGTGCTTTTCAGTATTTACCACTCACCTCAATGGAACTGTTTTTCTGTTTATATTTTTCTCCTGCTTTTTCCTCCTTTTTTCCTCTTCTGCAAATGGGGCGGGTGTTTCTCTTGTTCTCGGATTTCATCTTGCTCTGACTGCAGAAGAGTTTCTTGTGAGTCTTTTTTTAGTGCAAAACAATAACATCTTTCTTACCATGACCTACCCCTGGGTTCAACAAGGACTTGCTCCATAGGCTGGAATTGCCCAGATGTGCAGCAGAGGTGGTGCTTGTGCCCTGCAAAATGGTGAGGTTATTTCTGGAAGGAACCAGAGTTCCTTTGCTTTTCTTCAGCATGAATTGTATTGAGGACCTCCTTCCCCACTGCTATCCTATCCACAGCTGCCCATGACAGTCCTCAGGAGGGAACATTAGGAAATAAAGGGAACTTAATGTGTTAGTGTTAGGCAGATTCAAGTGTAGTTGTTCTGGTGGTAGAAAGGGGCCAGTGTTGCACACAGACTGCGGAGAAAAGCAATATTCCTTCCACTGGCCTCAAAGCCAACCATCTGGGACATTGGCAGAAGGATAAAACGATCCCTGGGGAGCCCTGAAAGGCAAACTGGTGTGTCATGGGTGCTGGGAGGTCTGTTATAGCAAAAAAATATGCCACTCAATTATCTCTCAGGCTGAAGATACAAAGAGTTCTTGCCTGGAAGTGATCCTTCTTGTCTGGTCTCTTGAATATCACAAGATATACATTCCAAATACAAGGACATATCTCATACAGTTGTCCTGCTTTGGAGCCCAAGAACTTTCTTTTTTTGCTGATAAATTTGTTGACTTCACAGCATGCACCTGTGATGACAGGGAGCTCAAGCCAAAGGTACAAGATTGCCCTTACCTCATAGAGCTTACCATCTAATAAAAAGCGAGGAAGAATAGCTGGATGTTAGACAACGATGCGATAAATTAGTGTAAGAGGCCAGTGGTCCAGCACATCAGCAACTTCCTTGTGGTGTCCAGATTTGGTAGGCATCATAGTGAAGGAGAAAACAAGAAAAGATTTGAAGGCAGCATAATAGTGCAGGCTGATAAGAGAGCTTGTCACGAGCAGAGGGTAGTAAGGAGAAAGCATTAACATGTTTGTGTGGAAGCAGGATGTGTGGGCAGTGGAGTGGGATCTTGGTATGCAGTGGCACTGATGCAGCACTGGTAGTAGTCGGGGAAGGGGAAGGAAGAGCAGGCCTTCAAAGGAAGGCAAGGAATTTAAACATCTCATTATGGCATTGCTACATGCATACCAACACTTGATATGGGATTGTCATATTTTATCCAATAACCTGTACGTACCTCAGAGTTGTATACAATAAATGAGGAAACCGTTAGCTGTTTAATTAAGGAAGAAAAACTGAAGTGATAACATAAAAAAAGCATAATTGCTATTCTGATCAATCATCATCAGAGACTAACTTAAAATGCTGCTGCTCTAAAATCTCACTAGAGACTGTACAGGGACTGCTGAACTTGGCACCTCTGCCTGTTCTCTCTGGAAAAGCCAGATAGTGGAATCCCCCTTTTCCATCCATTTGTATATGCTTTGGCACTAGTTATATTTTTGTCCAGATGCTTATGAGAACCCAGTATTTTAATTTCTGAACATTTGAAGGCATTCCCAGAGCCTTGTGTCCTGGTTTGAGGTAAAACAGACCATTTTTCTGTTCAGTAATTTTACTTTTCAGCTAAACCTCTTCTAACTAACTGAACTCTCTGAAATTAACAGCATATTTTCCCAACAGTCTCTGCCTCCAGAGTGATAAGACCTGATTGTTTATAATTTATGCCAAGGAATGGTATGCAGAGAGGCTTTTGCTTATACTTATTGCTACAACAACCAAGGTCAGCCAACTTTGTTATTTGCCCCACTGGAAGGTCGGAAGCGGAAAAGCATAGAGGGGTCACACCTGCGGAGAGAAGCGGACAGGACAGGTGACCCAAAACTGACCAACAGGGTATTCCATCCCATCTGCCTCATGCTCAGTATAAAAGCTGAGGGATCAAAGGGTCAGCTCTTTTTCTTCAGTGGCTGGCATCTGAGGAGGACTCCGTCTGTTCGTCTGCCTTTGATCCCAACCCATGTGTTCTTCTCTTGAGCCAGGAGGTGACCAATCACTGCTCTCTGTTTTCCGCATGCCCTGAGCACGTCCCCCTGCACAGTGATGTTCCTCTGCTTGTGCTCACCCAGCTCGTGGCCAGCTTCGTCACAAGGCTTTCAGCGATCTAACGTGTGAGGAGTTCCTGAATTCAGATCTGGAATCCAGTTCCTGTCCATCACTGAGTCCAGTCTGGGACTTTCCCAGTGTCTGCTGGTGACATGATCGTCATCCTGGGAGCTTGATACGGTTTTGTATATATTGCATATATTTCATTTTTTTTATTATTATTTTATTAATATTTTCATTAGTTTAGTTTCTTTTTTAAACTCGTAAGTCTCTTTTCTCCCTCATCCTTCTCTCCCTGAAGAGAGATGCTGTCCCTCCTCTGAAGGAGAGAGAAGTAACACAGAACATCTGTCGTTCATTTCAATGGCCAGTCCAGCCCGAACCATGACACCTTGGCAGCAGCATTTTCCCAGGGAAACTCCTGTTTGAAGCAAGAGTGTCGTGGAAGATGCAAAGGTGAAATTTGGCCTTCCTGTGTGGTTCTGCTCCACATCGCCTTGACCCCTCGCAATCCGCTCCTGATGTGCAGCAGTGTGTAATTCCCCCGGTGGCTGCCCTCTCAACCTGGCAATCCTGCAGGCGCCTGCCATCATCTCTGGCCTTACCAAGCGGCTGAGATGTTTCCTGCCTTGAGACTTTAGACGAGGCATTTCCAGAGTGAAAGGACAACAAGACTTGACTCCGTATTAATGCCAAACTTTAAATGTTTTGACTATAAAACTGAAACACCATTACCTATTCCCCACAGAGCTCCACTCTCTCTCTCTCCTTCCTTCTCCTCTCCACACTGTAGCCTTTTGTATGTCTCAGGCATTAATCCCTCGCTGCCGGGGTGTGTAAATTAAAGAATAATAGAGCTGCAGAGGCATAAGCTCGCAATGATGGGGAATGTGTTTGTCTGCTAAGAAGCAATTTCAGCGAAAATTAACTCAATTTCATCTGAAATAGTGAAGACCGGCATAAGCTGGCAGATCCCCGAGGACGGTAAAATTACTTCGTCAAAGCTCTGCTTGCTTAAATTAACCAAGCAAGCACTCCAGGTTATTGGCGAGATGCAGCTAGTAACTAGGTTTTAATAAACAAAAATAGCTTTTTGGATAAATAAGGAAAGTGCAAAGCATCTTATGTATTCTGCTGATGTTTTCATCTGTGTGTCCTCAACAGCAAGACCTTCACATTCTTTCAGGAGCTTTCTTCAAGTCTCCGTGTCAGGCTGGTCTCTCTTCAGAGCCTTTGCAAACAAGTATGAATCAGAAAGTGCTTTTGGAGATGATGTTGGACAAACCTTTTCCCAGCAACCAACAGACTGAATGGCTCAGTTTGCAACACCAAGGTGCAGTAACCTCAACAGTTTGTAGATATTTTGTGTTTTTTTCAAAGTCAGAAAATGACTATTATTGGGTTTATGACTATTAAATTGCTCAAAATATGACGTGATGTCAGAACAAGAATTGCTCTACACTGTCACCGATACAGCAGATTCCCCAGATGAGTAATTGCTGCCAATAGGCAAGTCAGGGTGTGAGCTTTCTCCTCTAGCTGGGAGCTCAGGTCCAAGGGGTGTGGAAATTTCAGCTTGTCAGCAAGAGTGGCTGGAGGACCAGCTCAGAGGGCTTGTAAATTTGTTGAGAATATGCTGTTTTGTATAGTTTGTTTTCATGGGGTTTTTTTGTTGTTGTTTGTTTGATTTTTTGTTTGTTTTTTTTTTTTTTCTTTCTATTAATAACATTTCTAAGGATTGTGTTTTGCAAAAGGACTTTGCTGTTGGAGGTTATGATCATTAGGAAGGGCCTTCTGGAAGGTGCATGTTGGGCTTATTCTTTTGCCTCTTAGTCCACCACTGTCAGGAAGGAAGATTGTTTCTTTTGGATCCCCTTCCTCCAGGTATTGTGATTTTGGTTTCAGGACTAATATGCATCAGAAATGTCATTTAATTGAGCAGAAGGATAAAGAGCTTAAGAACCTATCCATTGGAAGTGAACGTGGAAAAGCTGCTCAGAATTGCAAAAATACATCTTCTCGATTGCCTCACTCTCCTTTGTTTCTCTCCAAAGAGGCCATCAGTATTCAAAGAGCACTTGATATTTAAAAGCTTTTGGTATGTGTCATCGGTACCCTGATTGGAAGGATGGATTGTTCCTTCTTGTCTTAGCCATGTAATGATTTCTGGTACTGGGGGCTACTTCTGTTCCTGGCTCCAAGTCCCCAGTGAATGGGATGGGACCATTAAGAGTTTATTCAAGGAAAGGAGAGTTGCAGAAGGATCAGGCCAGCCAAACCAGAGTACGAGGTGGAACCCAATCACATAGGGACAGCGCTCCCCCGGTTGCTTATTTCATCCCTCCCTTCCTACCATAAATCTCAATATCCGCAGCGGGGAAAGCAGCTGCATTAAAGATTTGCTGAGCCATCCACTCATTAAAAAGTGTTTCACTGGCAAAGAAATACTTTCTCTCACTGTTGCATATTTACAGTTTGGAGATTGCTTGTTAGGACAATCTGAGGTTGTATTTTTTTAGCTGCGTTGGTTTCAGATGTCCGGAGAAGACATTTGGTTAATAACCCACTGTTACTGCCGTGAACTGTAGTGCCCTGACTTGGGAGACAGCTGGCAGACCCTCTCCTCATAAACAAAAACACAGGGTAGGCAATACGGGACCAGCTCTGTGTAAAATTGCCTCCCTTTGATAGGATTAATTGCAGAAACGCCACCAACTTGTCATTAAATCCAGCAAATGCATTTGAGGCAAGGCATAAATCGCCCAGAGAGGCAGTGGCTCATTCGGACAAACGTGCCCCGCTGAGACCTTTCGTCACAGCACTCCTCCATCGGGTTGCCTGTCACTTTTACTTCTCTTCCCCATTAACGCAGTGGCCATGGTCAGAAAGGTGCCAGCTTTAAAACAAAACAGCCTCAAAAACAGCCAGGAAAAAAAACTCAAAAAACCATCCCCACACTATCACCAGCCAGGCTGTCCGCTTTCACAGAACTCCTATCTTCTCCCTGCATACTGCTCCTGTGTTGTATCTGCTCCCTTCGCTGATAAGACCCAGTTCATCTATTGTCAGCCCCGCTGAGCCAATCTAGCTGCATTCGAGCGAGCTGGATTTTGTTCTGCATCACGTATCAATGACAACTTCCAGCTATGGCCTTGCTTTAAAAACCTTACCGGTGAGGGTGCATGGAGCTCTAAGAGCAAGGCGGATCTCTAAGCACAAAGGGAATTCAAAGCGGCTCAAAAACAGGCTTTGAAAATAGAGCAAATATGCTGTGGAGGCCATCAGGAGAGACTAGATAAACACGGGACACCAAGATAGCCGCAGGCTAGACTGCTGTACAGTACCGTACCTGGAACAGGAGTGTCAGTGGATACAAAATGCAGTAGTATGCCTGCTATAAAAGCAGAAAAGGGATGGTTTGTGATTAAGGCACAGCAGTGACACTGAGTGGCTGGAGTTTGTTGCAAGTGATCTTAGCTCTGGGTTCTGTTTCTTGCAGTGTTTGCCAGTCGTCTTGACTGGAGAGGAGATTTTGCAAAGGCGTGTTGGAAGCAGTCAGGAGTGCAGGGAAATCAACAGGGTCCCGCACCGAGACCTTTGCAGCCCTTTGGAAATCTGCCCCGGTGATGTGGCAGTCTCTGGGCTGGGGAACAGAAGGGACTTGCCTCTCGAGTTGCAGATAGACCGTCTCTACCTAATTACGGCTGCATTGCAGCCAAGGCCTTGAAGAGCTACTGTAATTTGAATAGTAAATAAAATGTAGCCTTCCACTGCGGTTTTATTAAGGGGATGACACATTCCAAAATCAAATTACTTCGATACTCTTGACTCAGGGGAGTCAAGATGCAGGGGAAAAGCCAATCACATAGGTGCTTTGCAGCGTATGCAACTGCTCAAGCCGTAGTTTTTGTGTATTTCACCTTTAATGAACCTGCCATTTTATGAGTCAGCACTGATGGGAAATGCGATGGTCATCTTGCAGGAACACCTTACGCTCCATCTCTGCCTGCCAAGATGTCACCTTCTTGCTCTTCGCTCTCTTAGACTTCCATGCTTTTCTCCAGCCCTTTTAGACTTTCCCTACTCAAAAGATTAACCCTACAGTCTCACGCTGGATAACTTACTTCAGCTGAAGAGAAACAGCAGTACAAGACAGATAAGAAAGTAATTGTACCCTGAGGAAGCACGAGGAGTGTCTGCATCATACACACTTGCTTTACAAAACAGCAGCTACTTACGCAAAGCAAGTGGCCTTTTAAATCCAAGACGGGGTACTTCGAAAAGCTCTTGTGGCAGTTACCTCATTAGACCTCTATCATGGCTACTTGTGGCAGTTTTTATCCTGTCATTAATTTAGTTTTCCACCATCAGAGACGACGGGTCTCACTTATTTCCTGCACTGTGTTGTGGCCCTCTCTCTCAATTAGGGCAGACATTGTGAAAATCCAATGGGAGAAGCCTGAGAGGAAGGGAAAGGAGGGTTGGGATAAAGCACCTTGGAGTGAGGAGTTGGTGGTAGATCCAAGATGGGTTTTAGACCTGATCTATGCTTGTTTCCCCCAAGGTATCTCCTGAGATTGCCCAAAGGAATCACGCACTTCTTTTCCAGGGATCTGAATATGAAAGCCTTCAAGCTAAACATCACAAAAACTGACTCACTGGGCACTCCTAGAGATCAGACGCACGCACGCAGCAGCTGGTGCCTGATGTCCTTCAGCCTTGCTCTGGAAGGGCCATGTTAGCGCAAAGGAGGATTATGGACATGCAGAAAAAAAAGATTAGACAATGTAATGGAATAAAATTTGTCAAGGTTTATTAACCACAGAGATCCATTATTTCAGGTGGGAAATACCAGGCCTGAGGTCTCTGGGATCAGGTAGAGCATACAACAAAGCAGACTCAATACGCTCACCCTTTCTGTGCCTTTTCCTTGCTGCTATCAGCAATGGGACAGTAGGCTGGATGGATGTTTGGCTTCGCTCACTGCAAATCTTCTTCTCTTCTTTGAACCTCAAAGGTAAAAATAGTCAGAGATCTCTGACTCGATTCACACAAGTGTCTTTCAGATGGGAAAAGCTTTCAATTGCTTCCAGCCTGGGGCCAGAGCAGTAGCAGTGACCATGAAGTGGAAGGCTCCACATCCCGGATTAACCAGTCACTGCAGTCTTGTTCTCTCTTCTTTTCCTTGCCTTGAGTTTGGGCTTTTTTTTCAGCCTCTAATGAAGGACAAGTATCCGGAAGGAAGGCATGCCAGGGGTGACAGGGAAATGTCCTTCTGATCTCTCCTCTTGAAGGAAGATTTGGAACATTTTAATAAAGTGGATTAAGAACTCGGACACAAAAAGTAACCTGTTTCTCTGTGACGGGTACTTTAATCTTCTCCCTGAGCTGCTGATAAAGGCTTTCCTTAAAGAAACCTCCTGAACACAAAAGGAAAAATAAAAGAACAGGAGAATAGACTGAGATGTGCAAGATGTTTAAAGGTACCCCAAAAAATGAAGCTGCTTGGGTGTTAATTGTGTTCTCTTTTCCCAGAGCCTGTTTTCTTCTTTCGTTTCTGATTTTGGATCAATGCTAGAGGCTGCAAAGCTAAACCAAGGAAGGAAAAAGCCTTTGATTAGACAATCTGAGTGGTAAAAAAGGTATTGAACAAAAGGTCCAGTCAATGAGCTACTCAATACAACAATTAGAAGGTGAAACTTTTTCTTTCCCTTTCGAAGCAAGACACCTCTGCTCTGCTGGAAGGAGGTGGGTGGGAGGAATTTTTCCCATTCTGGTTCCCAATTGTCCCCCAGACCTATTCCATTTCAAAGAAGAATGTGACCTATAAAACTGCCCACTTTCATATCACCCAATATAGCCTGTAAAACCATCTGGCATTTAAAGGGATACTCCTGGTGTTTACAGTGACAAGCTTTCTGTTACAATAAATTAATAAAGAGATGTAGAAAAACATTGTCTGTACAAGTGTTCCTGGAATATTTCTGATTACAGAGTCTTTCCAACACTGCTGGCAATGTAAATGGTTACACAGCTGAAGATTTGCCCAGATGGGGAAACCCCTGTTCCATGTACATGGCATAAGAATAAAATCTGAACAAGTTGAGTGAATTGATCCAACATGCTAACATGGTAAGTTAATGTATTTTTTTCCTGTCTTGATGGTTGGAATTACTACTGTAAAACTGGGTATCTTAAAAAGTAGTGCCCCTTGCCTGTCCTGCTAGAATATTTTCAAGCATGGGAGCACCGCAGGGCTTTGTGGTTGACAACCATCCTGAATTCACCCAGGCAGCTCCGTGGAAGCCAGTGGCACTTGGTAAGAAGGTGAAGTTAAGCACCCTGTGGGTCTTTGCAGACTCATGACTTAAGCCAAGTCCTGCAGCGTTCAGAGCAGTGCCGGTCTCTTAGGCTACATTTTGAGCTGAATTTGGTTCAAGAACGTGGTGTCGTCTTCAGCCTGGACGACGCCTACCCCAATCCAAGGCAGACCCCCAGCTGCCTTTGCTGTGGTTGTGCCAGGGGCAAAGGGTGTCATCACAGGCTGTCTCTGAACACGGGCAAGCAGAAGGCATGTGTGAGTCAACTCTTGCCCACCAGGCAGCCACAGATATCAAAGCAGCAAGAGTCCCAGGGGGGCCTTATTTATTCTTGATGCTTCAGTTTAAGCTTGTCTTTGCTGCCTAGATCTCACAGCAGGAGGGGAACTGAAGAGTTTCTGCCTCTCTCTCCCTCACAGTTTCAGATGCATCTACAGCCATTTATAGCCATCCGAATAAAAGTTGGGTTCACATCTCAGCTGCGTCTGGTTTTGTAAGACTAAGTCTCTCATTTTTGCCCCCTCACCTCTGAGAGGCTGCAGCCATTCCCTCCAGTCCCTGAGAGGGTTTTGCTTTCTGGTTTTCCCTCTAAGCATCAACTGCCCACAAAAAGCTGGGGCAGGAAGGGGTAACCTCCATTTCCCTCGCTCCCTACCACACAAAAAGGCACGAAGGCTCCTCTACACTGCTGCTTCCCTTGTTTCGCTGTGTAAAGGGAGAAAGAAAACCCCCCAAAAAATAGAGAGAAAAACCTGCCAGGTTTTATAGATCAGCTGCAAAAAAAAAAAAGGCAGGAAGATGGAGCAGAGGTCTGGGAGGGAGCAGCCCTTAGCAGGCCCTGCACAAGCTTTCCTATTCACCTCTTCTACTATATCTCTTACCCACCTATAAACATGGCTAAGCCTTAGCATCACCTGGCATCCTTGCACCTCGCAGAGCACTGCACCTCCTTCCTGGGACGCGCCTGATCTTCCTCTGCCACCCATGTACTCTCTCCTGCCCTAATGAGTGCTTTAGGGCAGCCAGCAGTCCCACTGCCAACCAACACCTTCCTCCTGCAACACCCTGCTTCGGTGCTCTGTTTACTACCATGGATTCACAAACTACTCATTATCTTTTGTTACTCATTATCTTTTGTTACACCTTTCCCCCCTCTTCTACCGACCCTTGCTAATAGCCTGCTCCTCCCCACCTTCCTTTCTGTGTACCATCATGCCCCCAGTTGTCTTTTTTGGGGGTCCTGTTCTTTCTGATTTGCAAAAAAAGAATGAGTCCAGGAGCTTTGCGATTTTTGTTTTCAAGCACACATTTTGTTTTGATAAACTGCATTGTTTTGTCTATAGAAAAGTATTAACTGCTTACATCTATTTTCTCAAAGACTGCACATGAATATTAAAAGGGATTTATTCCTACAATGGCTTCGGGCAGTTGAGTAATCCATTATAGGCTGTCATATCATACTGTGGTAATGTGAAAAGCTGGGAGTCCCTCCAATAATATTTATTAGCAATACAGGCACATTTTCACTTTACGTTTTTTTTCCTCCTTTCCTGTGATAAGTTCACGTATAAAAATATTCATTAGTTTCTTTAAGCTGTTGCTTGATTTTAATTATGATGGTGATAATGATGATTTAAAACAGTAAGCGAATTTCATGCAAGTGATAGTGACCTGGTTTGTTGCGTTTATTTCAATATATACCAGGATGCTCAATTTAAGACCCACAGGCCACCTGGATGGTTCATTTGCCTGGTATTTCCCTCCCTCCCTCCCCGTGGTCTCATGTGGCCACAGCAATGCAGGAGCACACAGGAGTGGGCTATAGGGCAGCTGTACTGCTGCAGACCCTGCACCTGCTTTGGGCAGGGGGCAAACGGGGGCTAGGAGGGTGGGAAAAGGCTTATCTCCATCACCCATCAACACCAAAGGTAGGCAAGCATCACAGGGCAGAGAGGGGGCCTCACGCAAGTCTCTAACCTCACCATCCACCTCCTGTCCTCACGTCAGCTGCTCTTCAGTCATTTTGGTTGCCTTTCTCTTGACTTCTTCCACAGGACATTTTGACCTTTCTCCCAGCTCCCTCATTTTAGTTTGAGCTTTTCGTTGCTTTAAGTCTTTGGTGGCAACGTCTGGTCTTCACCCATCAACCAGAACTGGAGCTCAGCAGTCATTCCTGTGCCTTGCTACACTGAGACACAACAGAAACTCCCTCTGCATTACTCCAGGGTGATCTCCCAGAAAGGTGCTAAGCTGTGAGGATGGGCTCTCTGAATTGCTTAGTTATTTCCCTGTGGAGCTAGCCAAAAGTCCAGTGAGGACAGCAACTGCAGTGACACCAACACTCGTTCCACTGGGACCCAAGCCAAGACTGGCTCCTTATTTCACAGAAGTTGTTGAGTCACTGCCAGAGGCTAACGAATGGCGGTCAACAGTGAACTGACCTTCCTCTGAACTCACGATCCCAAGGCAAACAGCTCCATTTATCCAGAGCCCACTAATGCCAATCAGCTCTCCTACATCACCTTCCATCAGATCTGGCTCGGAGGGCAGTCTGTTAGTGATTTTGCTGACCTTGGATGGATGCAGGCACACAGAGAAAACACTTGCCTTCATCTCTTGCTTGCTCCTTCTGATTATACAATAGACACAAGCAGACCGTGATCTGCTGGCAAACACATCCTGAAGATGGAGTGTATAAGAAGTTCACATCATCCTATATGGCAGGTTGCTGTTATACTGTACTAGGTGTCATGACCTTGGAAGTAACCCATGGGACAAAAGATTTTCTCCAGAAAAGTAAATCTTGGTTGAGCCGTGTTACAAGCCTGAGACAGTGAGATGATCTACAACAGCTTTGATTGGTGAGTAACAGTAATAGGTTTGTGTGAAGTGTTTGTTAGTCCCCACGGGTCACCCAGTGCTTTGCAGCCCCCTTCAGAGGGATTTTTACTGTGCATGTGTATGGGGAGAGGCTAAAAAATGTGGATGGGTGGGGTGGAAGGTGCTGAGGAGCATCACTGTTGTCCTCTGCCTTACCTCAACGGACTCCAACCTTTTCCTATGGTTCACAACTGTCTCCTCTCCCTTCAGTTGTTGCTGGCCTGTTATGTGGATAAAAAGCTCTGCTCTGAGATTTTGCCAGAGGAAGTCAGCTTGTGTTTATGCATGGCCACATGTGGGACCAACATTTGCAGGTGGAATTGGGCATGCGTGTGGATGCAGATTGTCTGTGGTGTGAGTGGGAGGATGGGAGTGTGCACTAAAACAACAGGGCTCACCTCCATGGCCCCTTTGTAATTCACTCTTCAGCCAAAACTCCCTGGCCTATACTTGTGACATAATGATGGTCTCCACAGCAACCAATTATGATGATATAAATAAACCCTTACAGCATTATTACACTGCATAGAGGAGAGATGGAGAGTGATGAACAACAGGTTAGGGCTAGGGCGGGGGGAGAAATAGTTGTTCAGATAGTCAAAGATAACTCTAGCCAGTCATGAAGTAATGACCCTAAATTATATGGAAACAAATGGTGTTGTTTAAGATCCTTATTTCTTAATAGTAATAATTAAGAAGAAGAGCTCCTATCCAGTCTCCAGCTAGTTCTCCTGAGGAAGCACCTTATGGCCCAGATGGCAGTGTTCAAACTTACAAATCAAACCCAGGTTCTTGCTGGGCTGACACCAAAAGCTGCCCAAAGCTGGCGGGCAAGACATCTGTTTTCCTGCCTTTTGTAAAGATTTATTTGTAAGAATGCCCTGGCTTTGGATGAACTTCTTTGGTCAATACTGAAGTGTGATCAGCTTACACAGAGTGGGTGGTTTCGAAGGGAGTTGTCTTGGTTCCTCAGATCATATTTGAATACCCATGCATTGCTCTCTGTTTGGGAGGGGGTGCTGCAATGGGGCCTATCTATCTGTGGGCTTTTTGAGGATGAGGCTGTGTACCCCCTGAAAGACTCCTCAGGGGAGGCAGAATATACGTGGACAGCTTCCTTGTGTCCTCATTCTTCCATGTGAAGTGAAATTCTGCATCCCCAAAGGTGTCTCTCACCTGTCCCCCTGATCCCAGTACTCCCCATTTGCTCTTTGTTCATTGCATTGGTCTCCAGGCCCTGCCAGGTGAAGCCTCTTCACCTTGGTTTGCTGGTGGTGGCTAGCAACGTCGACTGACCAAAGTCATCTGGTCCTGCTTCCTCTCCCTTCATCCCTGCCTGCCACTGAGTGACTGCTGGAATCTCAATGGAATCAATACACCACATCTATTCTCCCTGGATGGCTGCAGAGGACTTCAGTCTCTTGCCCTATGTGTAAAACCTGGCAAGGATTTTTTTTTTTTTTTTGTCTTCTCTTGCCCCCCCAGCATGGTGCTCACTGAACTTCCCACAAAGTCCCAGACCAGGATGTAGGTTTTGTGTTCCCCAGTGCAATCCCAGTGCAAACTGGCCACATGAATTCAGTTGTTTGTTCAGCACTAGCTGGCTTGATCTCAATAGTGGACCTTGCACCCAGGACCTCAAGAGCAGTCTGAAACCCAAGATCAGGTGCCTGCATGCCATTGTGGATGCAAGCCTGGGAGCATCAGGTTGTGAGGGAAGTAGCCAAGCGAGCGAGCTGTTCCCTCAGCCGGCCACAAAGGACTCATTAGCCAGCAGCTATTTAGGCAGTGGCACTGCAGCAACTCTCAGTCAGAAAAGGCTGATCTGTGGCGGTTCCCTCTCTGCACCGAGAGTGCACTGATCAGGAATATAAATACTGTTAATCCCCTGCGTTAATACCAGCAGCTTTGATCATCTTTCCCCATTATCACTCCCTTGCTGTTAATAAAAGTGATAACCATGGGGGAGAAGAGAAGGGGGACTGGACTAATCAGTTTGCAGTTGGTGATGCTGTAAGTAAACTGACAGGTCTGGAGACCAGGGAACTGAGGAAACCCTGGAGAGATGGCGTTAAATAAACGCTTTTGTTCACTCAGGTTGGAAAAATAAGACACCCAAGGCAACTTGGCCTTAGTGACAGTGCTTCTAGACTGCAAGGGGGAGCCCAAGATCAAATTTCTAGCAGGAACTTGCTATAGGGTGTGTCTCTCTTCCATCTAAAGCGGTTGGCTGGGTGGCTTCCAAGTTTGTTTGAGCTGGTGGGGAAGGGGCAGGAAGGGCCCTATATTTACCACCAGTAATAGATATTTATGGGTTCCTGCTCCTTCCACCTCCTTCAGGTTTGCACATGCCCTGAGCTCCCTAGTTATATTGCATCTAGCCTGGAGTCTCAACTACGAAAATCATGCCCAAGCTTTGGAGAGACTTTTCTTGGGTGGGGAGTGGAGGCAACATATTTCCCTACGTGATAGCTCAGGCAGACTGGGCAAAACAGATAGTGATTGATAGTGTTTGCTTATGACGGTTCCTGATGGCATTTTGAAGAATGGAGAGGATAGCTAATTTGCTCGCCAGAATCTTAGCTTACTTTTGAAAAAGATAATTGAGTCTCTTGCCTTCATATTCAAAAGATAAATGTGTCTTGAGAATGGCCAATTGTGTCTGATTGTGTCTGCGGAGAGCCTGAGAATAACAAAAAGCAGGTGCATCACTAGCACATTAGTTACAAACTCTCCTGATAGGCACTTAAGTGGCCCCATTATTAACCAGCCGCTGCAGGACTGAAAGGGCAGGGACATCCCTGCCACAAAAGTGCAAAGGATCTATTGGAAATGGCAGTTCATTCAGGTCTTGAGTGCCTCACTTACATGGTAGATCTGGATATTGAGCATAACCTGGGAGAGTACCAACAGCTCTTGTTTTTGGACTGATAGTGGTTGATAGCAAAGCTGGGAGAGGAATCCAGGGGTACCTGAACCCAGATGTGGGGGAACCACGACAAGTGGCTGAGGCACTGGGTGAAGTGAAGAGTGGAGCAGGACATCCCCCATGACCCCAACACCTCCTCCACCTGGCCTCTTGTCTTCTTGGAGGGAAAGGTGGCTTCATTTGGGGCCACTTTTTCCTGCCAATTTTTCCCTGGTGCACCTTCTGGCGTTTACTCCTGCAGAAATACTGTGCAAATGGCTGCCTTTGCAGAGACTTCTCTCTTCTTGTCTTCCCTTCAGCTTTCTTGCTCTGGCCTGTTCAATCCCCACTCTTCCCACTGGGATTGCCGAAGAGTAGAAGTGGGGCAGAGAGCGGGAAGGCGTAGCCCTTGCTTTTTGCTTTGAGACCGTTCAGGCTGAGGTCCACCAACGAAAACACAGCTAGCCTGCACTGGACTCAAGCCAGACAGTGGCTCTGCAGAATAAGGCTATGAAAGAATGGTGTCCTGCAGTTTGAAGAAGCTGTGCCTGTGTCTATCTATCAGTGCAAACCCCCATGGCTGGATCAAGGCACCAGCTGGAGTCTGCCCAGTGCTCCCATTCCTGGCTGCTGCTTGCTCAGCCCCATCCACCCAGAGCTCTTCCCCACTGTATTATTTTCACCATCTCCTTTTTTCTAGTGGCATCAAGCCCAGAGCTTTCACAGGAAAGGGCAAATGGGTTGGGACTCATTTTAACAGCAAAAGGGAACTTGCAAGAGCTTCACAAACTTCTGGATGGGGCCAGAAGGTCTTTTTTTCTGCAGCAGCTGGTTGGAGATAGCAAGAGCAAGATTCGCCTGAACCTTTGATAATTAAACTCTCAGCTGCTGAAGAGCTGGCTGCCTGGCTGCCAGATAAATGCTGTTTCCCTTGAATTAGTGTGGAGCCAAAGTGACATCCAATGGCTGGTTAGGCTCATCAAACTGGCTGTTCTCTACAGCTATCCCGGGGGATGGAGCCCAGGCGGCCATTTGCCAATGGAAAAAGGCAAGTACAAATTCCAGGCACGTATCATCCTGCTGAATTTATCACATCTGCAGTTCAGGTACTTTTAGACTTCCTGATGTCATAATACTCCTTTATACCAGAGCTTTCAGGGAAAGCTCCCAAATATGCATTAGACGGAGATGTAATAAGACAGGTCCTGTATATTAAAGAGCTACTGCCAGCTCAAATTCTGTCCCAAATTTAGGGTTGAAATGAATGAACTATTACAAAGCTTGACACCATCAAAAACATTTCTGCACTATTTATTTTTTGGACAGGAGTTGGAAGAAAAATTGTGGGGGTGCTATTTCTTCAGGGGAAAGCAAGTGCCACCTGCAGGGCCCGCAGACAGGGCTGTAAAGTGACAATTGGAGAGCCAAGCACTGGTAAACAAGAGCCTAACACTGAGCCTCATCCCCCAAGCTGAGAGAAATAAAAAATGCAAACAAAGAAGTAGAAAGAACCGAGAGCAAATTGGTTTTTAAAAACTTTCTCTGTTTCAGTCATCTCAGGTACTGCTGGATTCAGAGCCCCAGAAGCATGGCAGTGATTTTTAAGCTGACAAGGTCCCCCATGCTCCAGCTGCATGTGTCAGGACAGTGAGTTATTATTGCAAGGGCACTGAAGGGAGGGATGCAGTTTGTTAGAAGCTGGGCAGGGTCCTTGCTTGCTAAGATGGACAAGGCTAAAGAGCTGCCCAGCAAAAGATGACACTGAGAAACAGCTATGGACACCAAGAGTGGAGAGGTTGCTAACCCCACAGCGTGATAGGAGGGGAACAGAGATTTGTCAGTCCTGTTTAGGAGATATCTGGAATGAATCTCCTTGCTGGGTCCTGACACTGTGAATCCTAAGTGGCCTCTGATACAGGCAAAGCAGGGTGGATGGGTAGGAAGGGAGCCAAGGGCTGGAGGACCTGAGCTGCATGTGGCATGGCCCCCCAGCGAACCCAGGGAGCAAGTAGAGGGCTCTGCACTTGGCATTAAGTGATGGAGGAGGCTGGGTGGGCTGGCAGGAGATGGTTCCTCTCTGCTGTTATTGAACATCTACTCATCAGGGCTGAATGATCAGCTGGTATTTAAATATTAAATATCAATAAATCAGCTGGAAGTATGCCTGTCCAATGCCTGATGAATGTGTGTTGGTGAAGGCTATGCTCAGGGCCACCGGCATTGGCAGACTCCTACTGCTCTGTTCCCCACCTCCTGCCACACACACACACGTAGAGTGTGAAGGCTCTGCATGAATAGATCATGAAGGCTACTTGCATTGACTTTTTGTTTGAGAAAAAGTAGACAACAGCCCCCAGTCCCAGTAATTCAACACTAAAACATCTATTTCAGCACAAACCACAAGCACCTCGGTGTTAGGAACACATACGTGTCTGCAAATCAAAACCTGTTCTTTCAAAACCATATGTCATTGACTGACCAGCCCGATTAGCTGGGCTTTCTTTTGTGAAGGCCAAGCTGGAGGTAAGAGTTTTGATTTGCTTTTAGAGCTGGGGAAGAGTTTCATTCCTAGCAGTAGTCTGCTTGGCCACCAGTACAAAGCATTGCAGCTCATGGCTGTGCCATGAGAGCTGATTACACCTTGGCTGACCTGCCTTGACATTTAGATGTTTAGTAGAGCCAACTTTTTGCTTGCAGTAGAGCGAGCTTGTTTGCCTGACCCTATCAGGGACTGGAAGGGCAACTAATGTCGACTAATGTCAAGTGGCTCTGCTGTACAGAAACAGGGTCTCCTGGGACTCCCCATTAGCATCACTCACAATTGGGGCCAGCAAAGCAAAAGTTTTCATTAGCAAAAGTGGTTTTCCTAGTGAAGGACCTTGAATGAGATCCAAACTGAAGTGCAGAGGGTAAGGATGCTTGGCAGGGCTCTTAGAGGAGAAAGACTGGCAGCAGCTGGCATTCAACATACACCAGGAACTTAAAATGGCCATTCCTTGGTTCCTATATCTCACTTAACTCAGGCAGTCTGTTGGCGTAACAGCAGCACTGCAAATCAAAGATATTACTAGTGGCAGTAGCATAATAGCTGCCATGTGCAGTATGAAAAATGAACCTGGTCATTGGATAACCACCCTCCTAAAAGAGCAGAGGTCCAGTCCTCTGTGGCCAGGAGGCAACCATGCTGAGCAATTAGCATATGAAGGACAGCATCAGACTGCTCTTCTTTAGCTACCTCAGTTTTAACTTTCACATCTGGGGCTTCTTATTACAGCAGAAATTGCTCCACATCCCTGTCACTTTGTGGCTGCATGATGCCCTGGTGTGCGAGGCCCTACGTTTAGACCTCAGCTTTACCATCTTTCCTAGACAGCTGAATTTTATCTTGGTGAAGGCGACACAGCTCCATGGAAATGCAAGAGCTCCAAGGGCTGTGCTGATTTACTTCAGGCAAGTTGCTAGTTCAGTTTTCTGTTTTATGCTCCGGGGATATTTTTACTCTGTACCTCTACCGCAGCCTCCAAGCAAATCCAGTTTTAAACTCATCACTGCAGGGGTCTCCTAGTTACGTCCCTGAATCGAAATCACAACTGCTGATGATACTACAGGGTTTTCGCTTCACAGGCAATTTTGAGTGTAACTCCCCCAAGAATGTGGTGTACAGTTGTGGGAAACCTCAACTACTCCTTTACCCTCTTATCTGTCCTCTTCCAAGCAGATGATGGCTTTATTTCTCCAGGACGGAAAGACACCCGTCTGATTTGTCTGGAAAAACTTTCAGCCAAGATAAAGCATGAAAAAATACCGAGAAAAGCCTGACCTTCTCCCGGCCTGTTCCCTTGGTAACCATCACCTTGCTGTTATGGTATTCAAAGACAACTTCTAAACTTTTCAGAGAATATAACAAGGAGCTGTTCAGGCAGGGTCAGCAGGAGCTGGGAAATAAGTTTCCTTTGCTCCCTGGCAGAGGCAAGGTGTCAGGTAGGGAGGTGCCAGGCAAGGGGTAGGCTGCTATTCCCTCCTCCAGGGACCATAAGCTCATTTTGGGGAGGTACAAGAACAGCCAAGGTGCTCTTTCCCTTCCCTCCCAATTCCCCTCTTGCAGAGCTGGATTAGAGGATGAAGTCTGGTTTGGGTCGGCTCCCCAGCACCTCTCAGTTAAGCACTCAGGGCAAAGTGTTACCCTTTGAGCTCCTCAGTGAAACGATGTTCTGTGTCCCTGCATTGGCTTCTTGCTGGGGATTGTTTCTGCACGATGGTCTCCTCCTGTGCTGCTCTCCACCCAGGCCAGCACACAGAGACTTCTGCCTTGGGTGTGGGATGGTGTGAGCTCTCAGGCCCGGGGCTGTAGAAGAAGCAGTGCTGTTCACCTGGAGGCTTGGGCAAGCAAAATGGTTTTTGGAGTCTGGCATTGCTCCCTGAACCATTTTGGACCTGCTTCTTCCCAACCATTGGTGTGCACCCAAGTATCCCAGTGACAATCCTACACTCACACGGTGCCTCCAGGAAGATCTCCCAAGACGACAACAATTTTCATGTGCAATTTTTTCTTTGTGTCAGTCTGGGAATACGTTCAAAGCTCCATCTCCCTTAGCTTTCTTGCCTCAGGAGAGACCAGAAGACAGGCCAGCATAGCTGAGTTTTCAAATTCACGTTCACAGAGAGGTCCTGTTGCGGCCAAACAGTATCCTACCCAGTCAGAGTGCAGAGTGGATATCTCCCAACTGCTGCAAAACAGGGATGCAATGGAAACATCTTGTCTAGATGGCTGTCTGAGATCCTCCATTTGCCGTTGGAATATATACGCAGCAACCTACGGTTGCCAGTTACTGTTGCCTTGTGTCCTCCATGCATATTAAAAGCACATGCCTGCACAAACCTCTACTCTGTCACTGCAGATATACAATACATACAAAATGTACTCCTGTATTTATTCATAGGTACATGCTCATTTATCAAAGAAGCAATCTCTGTTGGCATCAATATAATAAAGGGTCTCTCAAAGCAGTACTGCCAGGAGCCCTTTTTCCCCAGGGAATGTAATGCTACCATGAATATGACAACAAGTCAACATGGGATAATGCTGCATCAGAGGGCAATAATTCTGGGAACACGGAAGGCTGTGTAAGTATAGGTTAAGGCACATGGGAAGTGATACAAGTGCAGTGACTTCCACTTCTCTCTTTGGGGGAGAGCATACGGTTACATATTAGGTATATCATCTCTGTTTAGTATACGATCAAAGGCAGGTAGGCATAGAGGGGATAAGTGACATTTCCCCTGCCTAGCAACAGGTATTGATAAGCAAGGGAAATCAAACCTGTATTTGAACTACTCCTGTGTGATGGGCTCCATTCGTGATAACTAGCTTAGCACCTTCAGGAGTTGGTCTGTTCAGGGGAAGCAGCCAGACATGAGCAAGCTCCAAACCAAAAGCTGTGTGACCAGGTTTGCTTGTAGATGCAAGTTCAGGCTGGACTCCTTTTTGGTGTAGTTGGGCGGTGGTCACTTGGGCCCTATTGCTTTCTCCGGCTGGGGGAATGTGAACGTCCTTTGAGCTGAGGAAGATGGTAAACCAGTGCTGTGGATTGTATTCCTCACACAATAAGACTCTTCACGCAAGGAGTCAGTGTGATCATGTGGATCAACTGAGCACCAGCTACTTGCCACCAGCTCCTGCATTTAAAGGAGGTTTCAGATTCCTGCTCAGCTTCACAGAGAGCCTTTATCTCTTCTCCAGCCATTATGATGCTGTGGATGATTTATGGTTTCATGCAGAAAACACACAGGATGCCTGCATTCCCATGTCCATGAGGAGCTCTGCCTCCCATTCGTCACCGGAGTTCACCACTTGGGAGTCTGCTTGGATGATTATCTCTGTTTAACAATAAGGTATTGGCTGTGGTCAGGGATTGCTTCCCTGTATTTATGCAGTGGTCACAACCATGAGGTTTTCACAGTTTCTTTTTAATTCCTGGGTATTTGGCCAAGCATAATGTCTTTGTGAAAGTGCTTACAGATCTCAACACTTCATAAACATGAATGGGAATGGCAATTTGGATTGGGGTTGGTCGGATGTGCAATGTCTCCCTTGTTCTTCCCCAGAGATACTATTTGGGACAGGAAATCCTTTTTTTCCATCCCTTGCTATGCTTATACTGTCGTGTTGGAGCAAAACTGTTTCTCTTCAGTGTTTTGTGGCCTTTGATGCTGGAGAATGTGAGGACCTTGGTCACTGGGGTATTCATCCTGACAGCGCCTTGGTGAGGTGGGACAGTGCTGTTATTTTCCCCACATTTACAGAGGGAGAACTGAGACCCAGTGAAGCGTTGCACCAAAGGTTTCACGAGGCGTCTGGGACAGAGTGCAGATTTAATCTGGTTGTCTGTAGGTCATTGCTTTTTGCTGGCTGGATGCCTGCAAGACCCAGTCTTGCTTTCCTGAATATAACTGCTTTCATGACACAGAAAGTATTTTGGTAACGGTTCCTATGGTTCCCTCCCATGAGGCTGGCACGAATTATGAACTTCAGCTGACAGAAGACCATCTTGAAGCTGCTGTCACCTGGCAAAGGCTAGAAGAGTTTTGCGTATGAACTAGCCTACTTTGGGCAAGCCCTGGAGACGGAAGGTGTTTTACCCCTTCCCCATCATGGTGACAAGTGCATCGCATCCTGGCAGGACAGCAGCATCCCGGGCAATGTCGGTGCCAGCCAGCCTCCGCAGAGCAAGCGGCACGTGGTCTCAAGGAATGCTTTCAAACAGCCAGCTGGCAGAAAAGAATTCATCCAGATGAGCCTGAAAATTTATATGCACAGCTGATATTGCTGGAAAGCAGAACTGGCATGGGAATAGCTCACAAAGTGGGAATGCAGGGGAACCTCAACAAAGGCTTTTATCTACCGAACAATTCAACCATCTTGGGTGCAGCATGAAAGAGGTGCATGCACTGAAGCAGGGAGGGGGAAGGGGACTTCTTTTGCCTCAATTTATATACCCGAGAAGCTGTCTTATCAATACATAATTGCAAATAATAATCATCATATCAAAAATGGAAAGGGCAAAGAAAGAGCAACCCCCTCCCCTCTCTCTGGTGCTGGTGTTTGAGATGTCATCTGGATATGAAGCTGAGCCTGTTTCCAGTGGAAGGAGGATAGCAGTCAGTGTATCTTTATCACAATCTCTTTCATGCTCTGGTGAGCTCTCTACCCCGTGCAGCAGCGGCGGCAGCACAGACAGAGATGCCAACCTGTCTACGAGCAAACAGAAAGATTTAGGCTGAAGCCTCAGCTGATTCAAAGACGACCCCTTGGGTGTTTTTCCAAAGTTTGCTGCTGGTTATTTTCCATCCCCCTCCTGCTTTGTGCTAAGGCATGCGATGTCCCGTGCCTTTCCCCGGCTGAAAGGTCACTGATTTTTTCGTGTGGAAGAATTATCAGGTTCATCGTCTTTTGCAGATTATAATGAACAATATGCTTTTTTATCTGCTTCCTGCAACCTCAGCACCAGTGTCTGAGCTTGGAAGGGAAGACTGAAAGCACAGTTCATTTTTAACATTGGAGAAACAGTATCATGCTCTGGTGGGGCATTGCAGGGAGGTCTCTGGTCTGGTCAGGATGTCAGAAGCCAGTAGTGTTGTTGTGTCGGCCCTCTGTAGCCTGCTCCTCTGGGCCAAAGGAACGGCCACTCATCCCCCAGCATCCTTAAACCATTTCTCTTTTCATTTTTGGCCAGATGAAGGGAATGGCACTGGGAAGAGACCCTGGATCTGTCCCTTGTTGAACCACAGTCCAAAGGGAGCTTTAAACCTTGTGATCACCAGCTTCATACATCCTTATTGCACCACTGGGAGATGCCCCTCCTTGGCAGAAGACCTGGAGGAAAGCACAAGCTGGGGTTTCCAGTAGGTACTGTGAGGCTATGCAATGGGGATGGTGAGGAAAAGCCCCCTTCCAGCACAGCAGTTCACCTCATTGTGGCTTCAAAAGAGAGGATGGGTGAGACAGTTCAGTAGCAAAGTGAATCCAAATATGAGGAGAAATTACATCTCCTGAGAATGAGCTGGGACCTGTCTCTCTTTCCTCAACAGAAGCTTTTCCCTGAGCTTTTCAGAATTTCACCCCATTTCATCAGTTTTAAACTCCTTCTCTGGCTTTGGAGACACTGGAATCAGTGAGAACTATGAAGAAGAAGACAGCCTCAGAAGAAGGGCTGGCAAATGCCATGGTGTCAGATAATGCACCACACATCGGGCCCTGAGTGCAGAATACTCCCTGTGAACGCAGTGCTGGACTGAGAGTTGGGATGGAGGTGCATAACTCTAAGTCCTTTTGTTTAATCTGAAAACCACTGACCTCTCTTTTTGCTTTTCCACTTCAGCGGTTAGTCAACAACAGGAGGAGAGATTAATTAGAAACTTCTGTAAAGTTTTCTGTAGCTTTCATCCTCTTGATTTCTGCCCCTGAATCTTTCCTGTAGTCCCCACATCCCAGGCTTTGAGCACGATGTGATCGCTCCACAGAGGAGCTCCTCTGAGCAGATTTCATTACAGCTGAAACAGGATATGTGGAGGAAGGGAGGCAGAGCAATGGGGGAGCAGCGCCGAAGGAGAATTAGTTGACAAGGAGAAGTATGTGGAAGAAAACGAGGAGCACTTGGGACTTTGGATGAAAAGTAGTTCATCCCTTCTCAGCCCATTAATAAGTTAATAACTTATCAGAGATTAACTTAACACCTTGAGGCACAGAAGACATTGCCTTGTTCTCACATTAGCTTGACTCTATTGTAATTCCTTTATCTTACCTTTTTTTCCCCCCTCAGCTATTGCATACTCACCTGGGGCCACACTAATATAACAGCATAAGATTCAATTACAAAAGACTACAATAAGAGTGCAAAATTCTCTTCCTGACATGCTGAATCAGTGCTCATAAGCATTAATTATTGAGTGGCTAGCAGAATTACTTTTTTTTAAGTTGCAGTGGAAAAAAGAAAAAGCCCTATGGCATTTCCTGTGCACAGAGCAGCAATGCTCCCACGTAGGATGTCCCTGGCTTTGCTGACTCTTGAGGCAAGGCGCAGGCAGGAGGGACAGGGACAGGAGAGGAGGAGCCAAAGATGGGGGTGTTGAGAAGGAAAAGAGGGGATGAGGGGAAAGAGCACCAGGCTGGCACGGTCCCCTCCTGAGGAAGGAGCACCTCAGGGATGTTTGGCTCTTTTTATTTTCCTTGGTCTAAGCACATGGCTTTTTATCATGAAGGAGAGCAGGGAGCCCATGTGGGGGGAAAGATAAAGGTCTGACCACCAGGTCTCAGCTCCTCCTGGATGGGGAATATCCTTATCAGCCCATTTGATGTCTTCCTGAGAGCCCCAGCATTGTGTCCAGCACTCAAACATCCCTGTCCCTATCACCAGAGCCGCCACTACCTCGAGCTTATCTCCTTGTTACAGGAGCCTCCATCTCTAGAGTACCTAAGCACATTTTACATGGTATCAACAGAGAGAACAAAGTAGCCCGTCCTTTCACTGGCAGCTTCAGAGAAGCTTGGGTTTGAGGGTACCGTGGAAATTCAGCTTTTCTTTCTTATCTGGCAAGGTGCTTGCAGATCGGGGCTTTGAAGCAGAGCAATGTGAGATGCTTATGCTGACGCTCTTTATTTTGTGAACCAAAAGATGATGCCAGGATCCAGATGGGTTAATGTGCCTTCTTTTATCCAGACTAAGTCATGGAGTTTAACATCTATTGGTGTCTCCTCATTTTCAGCTACAGATGGATTAGGCACACTAGAGCACATGGAATATTTTTGCTGCACAGATCCAATATTTCATCCCAGCTTCCTTGGAGCAAATATAGAGAAACAGCAGAGCTCAGGGCATGGGTTTGCCTGGGATATCCCAGCAGACAGGAAGGGCTGGCCAGTTATTTCAGCTGGAGCTGCTCTAGGCTCACAGATGCCACTACAGAGTTATATTAGGATGACAAAGACCAGATGCAATTCCCTCATCTTTCTGTCATGCCTCCCCATTTCTGTATTTAAACATACAGATTCTGTGGGGATGAAGACTTGGCTTCAGGACACGTGCAAAATTCTGCTGCCCCACACGGTTTTAGTCTTGTGTTAGATGCACCGTGACAAAATAAACACTGTGTGTGCGAGAGGGAGTGAAGAGGATGACATCAGGATTACAAGCAGTGTCAAAGGAGACAGACTTGCCTTTCACAGGCGATATTTGCATGTTTAACACAGGCTCCAAAGACTTTTATCGCCTTCCTCCTTTGCCAGCACCGTGTCTTAAGCATTATACATATGGCTCCACTTAAACCAGGGGCCAGGCTCCCCACGCGGGGTGAGGATTTCCTGCGGTCGCCCCTCGCCCTTTGCGGATAGGAAAGTTTGGCAGAGGCAGCGAGTACGAAGGGTGAATGGAATCCGATTAGTCAGCGATGGCATCGTGGCATATAATCCGATCCTCCCCACAAATGTCACACCCTGCCGTTCATTGGAAATAGCAGGCGAGGCAGGAGGAGCAGCTGATCTAACAGACTTAGGGCTCAAAGCGGCAGGTTTTAACCAAAGAGGACAAAACAGACGTGTTTGATCGGGTGACGGAGATCTCAGAGGCTAAAGATCAGGCTAAAGCTGCTTTTTCATAGGCAGAATAGATGACACTATAGAATACCTTTAATTGGCCTAAAACACGAAATTGCATGTTTTACGCTTGCGCTCAGATCCAGATGGTTTTGATTTAAATCATATAATCAAACGAACTGTGTGCTGGTGAAAGATGGCATGACATGCCCACTCTTCCTTCACACAGCAGCAGAGGCAGTGCGAAGAGAGCTTCACCTCCCACCCTGGTGTGTATCAGCACAAAGTGATGAGTTTAGTAAAAATTTGTGACCTCATCTTTCCCACATATTTCTGCTGAGACAGATACAGTGCAGTGTCTTCTGTTTTTTTATTTTATTTTATTATTGTATTTTATTGTATTTTATTATTTTATTATTTTATTTTATTTTATTTTACTTTTCTTATATGCTGTCTACAAGCTTATGTTGCACAGGGCCTAGCAGGTATCCAGGTGATGGTTATTTCTCTTTACACCGTGGGAGATGAACTGGTTTTTGTCTGATGACTAAAACCGAAACGCATGTAGACATCTTATTTCTTATTCCCTGAGGCATCAATTTTGGTATTCTATAGAGTTATGGCTCTGCGTGGAGATTGCTCTGATGTCCTTATCCATTCCCCCAGTATCAGACTTGGAGAAAACTGCAAGGTGTAACCATTACTGCAACAAATCAAATATGCCTCCACAAGCAAGTCACTGAAAGTACAAAAGCCCCTCACCTCTCCTTTCCTCCTCCTTTTCTTCCTCTCTTTCCAGTCTTGGTCTCTCTCCCCTGAAAGATATTACTAAGCTTTGTGTTTAATTAAGACACATTGTCCAACCAATTGGGAAGCAGGAAATAGCAGGAGATGTTTTACAAATAGGAACAATTCTTGTTCATTATCCCTTAATTGAGGCAACAAAAAGGTGCTGGAAAACATCCATCAGATGCACATTCATGTACATCATCAGAGAGGATTGGATTTAGGAACTCACAAAAGCAACATCGAATGTTCCAATCAAGAGTTATACAGACAACAGGGAAACAAAGAATTGGAGACACAAATACATCAGAATTAGCCCAATTACAGATTATATGTTTCTGGAAAACACATTCCCTGGCTTTCTTCCAGGATTTTCTTATTTCACACTCCTTTTCTGTTATTCCTAGCTGTGGTACAAAAGTCAATGTTACTTGTCTCTCCTTTGCTGGCCCTTCAGCTTCTCACAAAGGGGAAGCTGTCATTCTGGAGGGTGTTAAGATCAGTGCACGGGGAAGACACAAGTGCCAGCCTGCAGACTATCACCCCAGTTTGAACTTGGGGTACTCTGAGGATGACACTTTGTTCAACTTTTCCACCCTTGTTCCTTCACATTTTGAAGTTTGGATACTCTGCTCAGCCCCTGTTCTCGAGCAAAAGAGGTAAGTAACAAAAGAGAACCTGCTGAGGGAAAGATTTTGAGCCTGGAAGGCCAAGAAATCCCATTACCCATTGAAGTATGCATTTTAAAACTTGCTTGGCCTGCTTTTGAGCTCATTTACACTCTAACACCATGGCCCCTGCAAAGTCAGCCTTTATTCCCACAGGTCTGTTAGACTCAATTTCTTTGGCTTGTCATTTTTTAAAAGGTGCTTTGAGTTTTAAATGAGAGATAGAATATGCCAAGGACCCTCAAGATACCTACTGCAATGTAAGTGCACCTCAATGCTTCCTGGAAGGAAAGTCATCACCAGGAAAACTGTCATCACACCTCATTGGACTGTAGTAATAAACCCAAACATGACAGGATGCTGTTAAAAATGCTCCTGAACAGCACCCACAGCTGTCGAGCTAATTATTCTCACTGTCTTGTCATAGATACTTATATGGTCTCCAGGGTACCTGAGCATTTCCCAATCTCTAATACAGTTCTCTTCACACACCTATCCACTGTCACCTCCTCCTCTCCTTCATCCCACTGGGATGACTGAGGGATGACTGAGCCTATTCCAATGATGTGCACCACAGTGTTTTCCCTTCAGTAGCACACATCTCACCAATTTTATCTATCCCAGCATCAGACATGGAATATAAGCTCCCACCATTAACGGAAGAAGATAGGAAGCACCAGAGAAGTCTGCTCATCTGAAGAAAGTTGGGGAGAGTCCTTCCCTGGAAGGGAGCCTCGTGTGGGCTAAGTCCCATGATCTCCAGGGGAGGTGAGCCCCAGGAAAAGCGTCCCAAACTGGATGATGCTACTGGACCACTATGATGCAGTGAGGGGTACGGTCTTTGTGAAACCAAGTGTGGTGCCGGAGCACCCCCCCCAGCAGCCTTGGGATGGCTTCAAAGAACCTGACCCCAAACCCAAAGATGTCCTTGGGAGACCCTGCTTTCAAAGGGATTTCAGGCTGGAGAAGGAAGCCTGGCAGGCTGTTGCTTAGCTTTCAAGGAAAGCGTACAATACCCAGGTGAGGCTTTCCTCCTGGAGCTCCTCAGGGATGATGGGGCAGGAGTCTGGCTCTGTGCCCTGTTTTGGCTGAGAGCTCCCTGGAGCAGCTCTGTCTTTGCCTTCAGTGAAAAGATTTCCCCATGATTTTTCCCTTCCACTTCCTCCAGCAGCTGGGATTCCTGTGTCATTTTCCTCTGCCATCCCCACAAGCCCTCCCTGCCTTGTTTTGAAATCCCCACTGCCGACTGTGGAAAGTGTTTGCATTGTAGCTGGCATTTGTTGATTTTCTTTAGGTGGCTCAGGGCTGCAGGCATTCCTCATTACTTTTTTATTAGCCAATTTGAATACTCATTTAGCCTCACTAAGCGTGTGGTGGTTTTTAATTCTTCCTTCAGAGGCGTTTGCGCAGAGTCTGTCCTTGGTCCTCAGTAATAACACAGGATCCCACACGATGCAACTGAGGCAAGAGATGATAGCTCAGGAAACAAGACTGATCAGTCTGGGCTCATTTCGTGTAGATGACGAGTCTGAGACCTTCCTTTATTTTGTCCCTTGCTTTCCTGTACAAGATGCGGCAGTGTGACATGATACGTTGCACCAGGCAAACATGTCTCCAAGATACTTTACAAAATTAAATAATTCGAAGTGGCAAGACCATAAACAATATAAATTACTGAAGTGGTAGAGTGAAGACAGTCAATGAGGAATAAATTAAATCATCCAGCTATAAGGCTAGCAAGAGCTAGAAAAAAATATTATAAGCATTATGTATTAAAAACCAAGTGACCAGCAGAGAAATACTGCATTTTGACATCCAGCTCCCGTGCACTGCTTTGGACCTGTTTTTCAGGTATGCTGAGTACCCAGAACTAGACAAGACAAACCATAAGTTTTCCATTCAGAAGCCATACCAAAGGAGGAAGGTAGGAAGGGGATACGTGGTGGAAGGAGATCTGTCATTTCTCAGGTTGCAAGGCCAAATAAAAAAACCAAGTCACAGAGGGGGATAGTCACAATGTGGTATAACCACCTTCGGGGGGGAGAGGGATGCTAGGGTCCCTTCAGCATCTCGGGAAGTCTCTGGAGGCATTGCTGGGGCAGCAAAGGAGGGAGCACGAACGCCGCGGCTGTCTGAGCCATATTGCTGTGGATAAATACGAACCTTTGGTCTCTCAGCCTATTAGTCCGGTAGTTTGCTCAAGCGCTAAATCCACTTGCACACAAAAAAGGTACATTCTGCTTTTTCAAGTGTCTTGGATTCTATTGTGTACAAATTTACAAATGAACTTCTTGAGTGTTGACTAATGCTGCAGCCTGCAGTCAAGGTAAGAGCCCATTTATTTATAGGCTCTTCAAGGACAAGAAGATGCTGTATTTGTACAATCTTCCAGTAGGTGCACAGCACACAGCCTAACAAACAGTTACCGGCCTCAGCCGTGTTTCAGAAGAGGACGATATATGAGACCCTCAAGGAAAATACACAGCTTAGCCAGTGTCTCCTGGCAGGAAGGTCGTGCTACGCCATCGGCTTTTAATGATGGCACAGCAGCAAATGTATAAAGAAGGATTTTTCTCCTGTGCCATCAGTTGGATTGGATGTGTGTCCAGGAGGTTACTCAGGACAACTAGCTGAGCCGTGCCGGAAGCAGACCGTCCCAGCTGCTGTGTGTGCGCAGCACCCACTCATTTAAATGAGGCTGTGTGTTTGCAATCGATGGGACTGTCTGATCCCTGGATGCTGGGGAGCTCTCTTTTTCTATTTCCTGCTGATATTTACTTCAAAGGTGCATGACCACACAGATCACCGTAATAACAAGAGCCCAAAAGAAGAATTAATAAAACTCTGAGTGTGTTTTACCCTGAGATCTCACGGTGCATGACAAAGGAAAGGCACCATCAGTTCTTTGTATATGGGGGCAGAAAGAGGTGAAATGATTTATTTATCTACACTCATGCAGTGAATCAGAGGTAAAGCAGGGAGCTGGACCTTTCCAGCTGTGCTTTGAGGCTTCCTATAATGTCCATTGGAACAGCCCTAAAACATTTACCCTTTGAGAGTGCATCCTGCCCCTGCTGCTTTGTGCAGAAATTAGCCCTGTGAAGAAAAGTTCAGCTTTGCAGTGGCCAGGGCTAGAGCAGGCAAAGAGCAAAGATCAGGTGTCTTAGAGTACATCGACTTAAATTTATGGTCAAAGAGGCAGAAGGGCACAGAGAAAGGGCATGCATGAGATGGGAATGTGAGAATGAGAGATGCCTGGTCGATCTGGGCTTGAGAGCCAGTTATTTAAACTCACTCCTCCTGTGTTTAGAGGAGCTTGCATTGGTTTGCCCAATGGACATGCCTTTGGTAAGAATTGGAGGCAAGGGCTTCTGCTCAGCTGGACGGGCAGCTGGGTGCTCCCCCAGCCCCAAGGCCCTTGGAGACTTCAAGTGGATCTGAGCGAAGAGCCTTTCTGCCTTGTCTGCGGATTTTTCTGCAGTCACAATGCACAGTGTCGCTGTCATTAAGGCTACAGGAAAACAGCACATCCAGGGCACATCTAGAGGACAGAGATTGTTGACCACTTGTGCTGAATGGAGCAAAGGTCTGTAACAAAGCCCGATGGGATGTGGTACATCTGGCCTCAGAGTGTGTTCATCAAACCCTCGCTCTTCAGGGCAGCGTTGAAGGCTGTATGGGGCCATGCCCAAGCAGCCAGCCTGCGGAAGAGAGGGATCCTGTGAGACGTCTGCCCGTGCTGCCCTTTAGCTGCAGTGCATGGGGCAGGTTTGGAGTGGTGGGAGCTCTGAGAGTGCTGCGGGGAGACGGGGAAAGAAAAGGCCAGAAGGCCCCAGTGCTTCGCATCATCTGGTGGGGATGCATGTGGACAGCAGCTTAGCAGGTGCTTCCTACCCGGGGCACTGCTGGGACCTCAGCAGCCCAGCAGACATCATGTACCTAGGGTACTTACCCTGAATATTTAGCCACTGCCAAATATTTAATTATGTAGGGGAAGATACCACTTAGGCTGAGGTGTCTTGGCTTCATTAAAGAAGCTGCAGAAATCATTGTGCTCTCCCCCCGGGCTCTGTGAAGGAAAATCCTGCTGATGGAGTCAATTGAATCTGGAGGGGCCAGAAAGCTATTGAGCCCCAGGTTAGCAGAGGATTTCGAGGCAGACATGCCTGTGTCTGGGCATTAGAGCATCAGTGTAACCAAGCTTCCAGGCAGTTTAGACAGGTGCCGTGAGCTGATTGCAAAATGTTTTCTGTGCAGCCCAGGGCCCTTGCTCTGCGTCCCTACAAATTTCATTCATGGGGATGAGACAGCAATGAATTTGCCGCTCATTAACAACAAATAATATCTCTCAATCTGTCTTGGGTAAGCGTTGTTGTGGAATTGCTCTTTCACTTTCATTTTACAGGGTTCCCTGTGATAAATTTAGCTTGTAAAGGGTGATTAAGACACTTCATTATGTTTTAATGTGTCTTTAGGCCTATGTCTAATAGCAATGCTCATTCTGGATCTCTTTGGAAATAGTCGGCTGCTGCAGCCGAGAAAAGCCCGCGTTACAGGATGGGACATGACCCTGGCTGGGCACCCCACAGACCTGGGCAGCACCAGTGGCCCCTGCCTCATGGTGGGAATGTCAAGGAGTCCAAAATGGTGTCTCCACTGCTGGAGACATCCCAGGTCAGCATCTTGCCCAGGTGGGGTTATCACAGGAGGAAATTAGGTTGGTCGTTTCTTCCCCTCACTGCCCAGTTTCTCAGTCTCAGAGCACACGGATGCAGTTAACAGTGAAGTCCCAAGCAGCTCTGGCCCCAGGACCTTGAATTCACCACCAGATTTGGGGTTTCTCTCTAACAAGCCATTCCTCAGAGCCTTTCATGGGTGAGGCAGATCAGCAGAGTGCAAGGGGGTATATGCACCCCAAAGAGCAACCTGGAAAGCCTCTGTCCTACCCTGATTAACCCTGAAGATGGCTAATTCCTATTTTGTGCTTTGCTCAGCTGAAAACTTCATCCAATGACACGTAGGCACAGAAGCGCCCCGGTTTGGGAAGGCAAGCAATTATTTCCTGCCTGAAGGGAGAAAGTTCACACTGTGCTGTGCTTTGTGTTTTCTACAGAGCAGAGCCGCTCTGATGGCTCCCGGGCTTTCCCAGCTGTTTGTCAGTCACCAGCTCTCTTCATGGACTATATAAGGAGCCCAAGTACCTCATTAAGATGTTTTCAATTGCTCTCTGCAGCCACGTGCATAGCAATACATAGTGTAAAACTTAAATTAGGCGCTGTTAAGGACTCACAGGAAGATGTCCTGGTTTAAGTATTCTGTCTACATGGGAGGGAACATGTCTGATCCCAGAAAAGACTTCTGCCCCATCGCCTCCTCTGCCTTTCCCTTTCACTGCCATCCAGTGCCTGTTTTTTGTGCTGGGCATTGGGACGCCACAAGGTAACGCAAGATACTAAGTTATTTTCATTCTTTTTGTTCTCTCGCTTAACATTTATATGACATACCTTAACTATTCTAGTTTCAGACACCTTTCATCTCTTTTAGAATTCTGAAGACCCATTGATAAAACTTTTTGTGTAACATTATGAGAAATTTTGTATGTGCCATCTTCTTTCTGTATCTGTTAATTTTTGTGAGCACCATATGAAGACTGAATATGTTACTATAGATAACAGCATTGGGAATGAGGTGCTTAGCTGGGAAACCTCTCCCATCCCTTCACATACAGATTTAGTTTTGCAGCGGGGGGGCAAAACTTAACACAGGCAGACGAGATATTGCTTGCTGGTTTTTTGGCGAGATTTAAAGCCTTGGCTCCTAAATAAGCCACAACAGTCAGACTGGCGAGGGCTGGGAGGCTGTGTCCTGCAGAAAGGCTAGCATTGGACTAATTTCTCCTGGCAGTTTCAGATAGCTGTGGCAGCCTTCCTCCCTCCCTGTTTTGAACTGCTGTGTGGTGTTGCCACATACTGTTAAACAGGGACATCCTGGAAATGCAGCATTTCGGAGGTGGGCCATGCCAGGTGATATGTAAAGCTCCCCAGCTTCCTTTGGGATGATGAGCTGCTCACTGGCCCGTGTATCAGTCCCTGGGACATGCACTTTTACGCTCTCTGAGAAGAGCAGGGCAGTTGGCGCAGTCCCAGAGAGTGCCCTTCTGATCTAGTTAGAGCCTGTAAGCATCAAATGCTCTCATTCATTTGTCGGAGGGTGATAAACAGCCTGGGAAGTGCCTGCTTCAGTCAGGTCACATTCTTGCTCTTTTATGAATGTGACATCTTTAAAAGCATATCTGCTAATGTCACAAGAGACCTGGAGGAAATCCCAGCTAGGTCAGCTTGGCGCTAGATTTCCTGAAAAGCACCTGGGTGCAGAAGATGCTCAGGTTGCTTTTTACAGGGCTATTTCTGCAGAAAATAAGTGATTTAAACACTCTTCTCCCCTAAAAAAAAGAAAATCCACCCAATCTGGGACAAAATTCTGCTCTTTAGACATGGGTGTAATGCATTCATGACTGCAGCGATGGTATTTTCTGCCTTGTTTTTGTGACTGGCACAGCTGAGACCATGGATCAGGCAAGGGGCCACAGTGCTTGCCACGTTGTCACTTATCTTCGGGATAGGAAGGAGGGTCACTGCAGAAACAAAATGGGCAGAAATCAGCCTGATTCAGGAGAGTAAGGTGCTTGCTGCCCTGAGCGCCCCTGCCTCATGTGGCTCTCTGTGAGCGGTGCCCAGGCTCTCCACTCTCCCATGAAGGCAAACTCCCTCTAGAAGACCCTCTGACAAAAGGGAAACCTGAGTCCCAGTAGTAGCCTAGACCTTGCATTTAAGGCACCATATGTTCCTGGGCGACTTCAGCCCGTCTCCTATGTTATTTTCCCTTTATTCCCCTAAAAAAACCCAGAGGCACTTGCGACTCCCAAGACTCAAGCTCACCAAGGCTGGCTGGAAGCTTTGGGAGCCACCTGGGTGTCACGGTGAGAGAAATTGCTCTGCGGTGCTGTGGTCTTGCAGGAATTTGCAGCTGGTCTCTTGAAGAGGAGGCAGAAGCCCTCCACGTTCCCGGCTCCGGCGCTGTGCAAAGCGGCTGCCTTTGCGACATGATTAGTGCTCTGCAGCTGCTCCGGCATTAGTTTGCAGCAGAGGCACTCGATGGGTACGTGCGTGATCATAGATCGACCGGTGACAAGCTTGCGTGTCCCACCTGGGCGGGTGCACGTTTCCTTGTGCACCATGACCTTGAGGAGGGCTCGTTTCGAGATTCCCATGCAGCTGCTGTTTTGCATGGCGAGCCATATGGCCGGCACCATAAACACTGGCTCTAATTGTGGCTCTCAACCTGCCAAAGTCCAAAACAGGGAGAGTGATGGGGACAGAGGCTGGGGGTGGGGGAAAAAAAATCAAACATTTGCCGGAAAAAGACCCAGAAAAAAGGAAAAGGCAAGGAAAAAAAGTCCTGAAAGGCAGTAAGATTCATTATTCCAGTAAAAATCACCTTCTCTGACCTTGGGCACCTGACTCAGCATTTTCCAAGTCGATACTTTACAATAATAAAAGCAAGAGAGCACCAGGTGTGTGGGAAATGAGGGCAAATTTGTGTCTAAAAAGGCAGGGATGTTCCTTCTAATGAAGGACTGTAGAGAATATGTTCCTAATCAAACTGCTAATAATAACCTTGTTTCTATAATCTGCCTTTTTTTCAGTAAAGCCAGGTGATGTGTTACGGGGATTCAGGGGGTTCAGAGGGGACTAGGTTTCAAACAGGTTGCTCAGTTTTATTAGCAGACCATGAAGTAAAAGCTGGTCTTGTTCCTCCCTGCCTGGGTTTTGTGTCAGTCTATCCCCAGGCAAAGCTGATGCAAAATAACTACCAAGACAAAATGGAGATGCTTTTCACCTATTCTGTATAGATTTAAATGGGCAAGATTCGAGGCAAAGCATTGCTATACATAAGTTATTTAGTCTCTTTCCCAAGGGGGAGAGGCATGTGAGCAGCCTCTACAATCAAACGAAAGCAGAAGGATGTCTGTCCTCCCTGTGATGGATTTGGTGCTGCATCCAGAGCTGCCTCTTTAGACGCACCAGGTAACCATTAAGTGGGTGGTGGTGTCTGTCTGCCTCTCTCCCTAGGACTTCAACTGGGAAATCTGCGAGCACAGGAGGGGCTGGGACCCAGTGCAAACGTCAGAGCTACTCTGGAGATGAAATCACCTCGACAAGGTGGGAACAAGAGAGGTTCCCCCTCTGCTGTGCAGTCAGCAAGAGCAAACACTCCTCCCTCTTCATTTCTCTCTCCTTGACCCTGTAAGGTTGAGGGTTGTCCCACTGGTTGCAGGAGGAGTTGTTGTTTTGTTTGGAGAGTACCTTGCAACCAATATTTCAGAGGCATTCACTGGGGTTCTCCAGGGGCTTGATCAGCCCCTTTCTCTCAGAGAGGACAGCCAAGGCGTGTCCCAGAGCTGGACGATGCCGGGGATCAAAGACTTTGGTTCAGCAAGGTCAGGAGAGGAGATCTCTACAGCCGCTGCTGATCTGCCTGCTTTCACTAGGGTGACGAGGGCAACGTCTCCTTCCACAGCTCCAAAAAGAAAGCTCAGAATAAAGCCAGGGTAAACCAAAAGGTGATGGTCAAGAGAGAGCCTGCCCTGGGAGCTTTGTTTTGCAAGGCTGGCCACTCACCCCCTCCAACACACCCAGGGACAGAGACTGTCCTGGTTACCCACTTTGCCCTGGGGCCCCCAGAACTTCGTAGCATGAAGGAAAACACATTTCAGTTCTTTCAAACAGAACTTTAATTAAAAATCAAGGAGAAAAACCTCCATCGGGAACCAGTGAAACAACAAAATAGGTAGACACCTCTGCCTCTAATTTATGTGAGTTTAAAACTAGTACCAAGATTGGCTTAATTACCTGGGAACATTGTATTTCTCCCGGATTGCAGATCAGCTCGTTAGCGATACACTTTTTTTACTTCCAGTTGAAATTGATAATACATCCCTCACTCAAAACATTGTCTCCCAATCACCATGGTTACTGCCAGGTTTTCCACAAGGACCCAGCATATTCATCTGTCAAGTATGCTAATGGGGAACGGACCCTGTCACACAAAGGAGCAGGCTATTCAAACATACACTTGGCAAATAATTGTACATGTCAAAAGAATGATGCTTGTTATTTGCCTAATATTATCCCCCAGAAGTGGGAAATAGTTCAGCTCTCAATGCAAAATGGCTTGCCCTTATCAAATAGGCAATTTGCTGATAATTTAGACTATTAGAGATCTTGGGGTGGGGAGACAAAGGCGGGGGGGTAGCAAATGTAAGTGGCCTTTTATAATTGCACTGAAAGCAAAATAGGGCATTAAGTGCCCCGGAGGTGCAGTAACAAGGAGCATCACGGGAAACGCTGCTGGCCGATCCGAAGGGCTGCTCGCAGCCTCCCCTCTCACCTCTGTCAGGTAGCTGCTGGTGGGTGGTTAATTATAATTTAGCAGGAACACTTTTCTCAACTGCAGTTTTTTATTGCTATTTATCTTCATGATGGGCCAATTTCCAATTTGTCTATTTCAGTAATTAAGCCAAAGAAAAATGTTACTGAAGATTTCCTCCAAGTTTCCAAGCTCCTGATGTTAGCAGCTAGAGTTGCTGAGCCTGTGCTGAAATATCCGTGGTCAAGGCAATGGAGTATCCTTTCCGCTCACTTTGGGGCACTTAAAGGCTCTTCCCATTCCGAGCGGGTGTCTGGAAAGGCAGAGCCAGCCTGGGGGATGAGCGACCTGCCAGAGGCAGGGGCTATGGCTGTCATCTGCAGACACTCCTGCTCCACCACGGATAAATATCTAGCAGGGAGGTGAGACCACAAAACTCACATCACTCGTGCTGTGCAGGTGGAGGAGGAAAATCCTGGAGCACTGCCCTCTCAAGATGATGAACTAATTAATGTCTTCAGACTGCCTGAGACTTTCAATCTAAGTTGTAAAAGTGGCAAATATTCAGACATCTCTGTTTCTTTGAATGTGATGAGCAAAACCACTCTTACTATCATCTCAGGGCAGCTGGGCTTTTGAATATTATTGTTTCTTCCTTGCATAATTTTGTAAGGAAACAGGAGAGACCACAATCCTTGCAATCTTGCAATCCTGCCTTTTTCCTCTATTCCTCCACAAAGATCGGATCTGTGCAGTTACAAGGTGCTGGCTGGAGACCCCAGGAGCATCGTTCAACGTAAGAACAAGTGCACAGCTATCAGCCACCTGCCCATGGTCTCCTGTGGCAGGTCCAGGCTATCTACCTAGTCCTTGGCTTCACTTGGTGTCCTCCATGCCATGTCCTGCAAAAGGATAGCTTCCTACCAATACCAAATGTGCACCAAACACCGGTGACTTTCACTAGGTGTGAGCCCAGGTTAGATACCACGACCTAGAAGCAAAAGGCACTTTAGCAGCTTTCTTTAACTGTGTGGTCACCATCCAGCCTGCCTGGTTTGCAAAGAGCAGTGTTGCTGACACCAGGCTGGGATGGCGCAGCACAATCGTGCCCTCAGTATGTGACATTATTTGCTGGATGTGGCTGAATTACAGTTTTCCTCGAGTGTGGATTCTGATCGCTGAGCCCCCTTGTGCTTGCTGTAAGAGTGAAATGCTGTTTATTTGCCTTGGGGAGGATGGGGAGACCTCCCTCCAGACTGTTTGCATCGGAGAGGCCACCCTTTAAAATGCACATGGGGGAGGCAAGGAAATGTATGGTCAGAAGTTGAGTTTAGGGAGTGGCTAGTAAATTTTGTGTGGGATGAGAACCAAGAGGGTTTATGGTTTGCTACCCCATGGTGTTTCTTGTACAAAACACTACTTTTATAATGAGCAGAATGAAAAGAAGGAAAAAAAGCAACAACTAGCAAACGATCTAATCGGCTATTAAAATATTTCCAAGCAGTGAAATTAATACAATTCCCAACTCATAACTCATTTGCCTCTGTACAAAATTAACATAGATAAATAAATTAAAAAAAATAACCTCACCCAAACTGCTTCATAATAAAATGTGATCATAGCAATAATAAGATGCTTCAGTGCATGAATTTGGTTGTATTAATTCACCCCTGGTGTAATTGACAGCTCTCAGCCTTCAGCTTTCCGCTGAGCAGCGTACTACGGCTGAATTATTATACCTGGCACTTCAGACTCTTCCACATCTCATTGCCTAATTGTGTTCTCTTCTAGTAGGTGAGTGTTAAACTCAGACATTAAAGGATCTCTGCCAATTACCTGAAGCTCAACATTTGATCTGTCTGAAAATCTCACCGGTCCATGGGGGACTGCTCCTCCACCTGCATCCTGAGTGCTGTCTTCTCTCCTTGTGTAGTGCGGTGTAAAGCGAGAGTAAGTCTACTCCTGGTTTTAAGGGCATAAAAAGTGTGAATAATAGAGGGAATTCAGGCAAGAAATCCAGTTCCCCCCCACCTATTCAGAATTAGTGCTAGCATTAATCCAGCAGCAGCTGCTAATTATGTAGGATTTATAGGAAAATGTATTGCTCTCTTTGTCTTCTCCTTGCTGGCTTTACAGATGCCGTTTGACTGGTGCTTCTGTGCGATACCTTGTAAAAGAAGCAGCTTTTCTGGGATTACCTCCCCACTGCATTGCTTCTCCTGCTTGTTCACTGATGTGTTTCAGTCTGTGGTCACTGTAAAGCCTGTATAGCTCAGTGGTGCTTTGGAGACCCTTGTTTGCAAACCAATCAGCTAAATTAAGAAGCTTGATTCTCATTGCTGTGTGATGACATCTTCAATTTAGCTGGTGCCCCAGTGAGGAAGTAAACAAACAATAAAAGTGTCACAATTCCTTCTAGTTCCATTAGACAAACAAGAAGTTTATTCAGCGTTTTGGCAAATGAAAATTTAAGCAAACTGTCAAGGGAGACATTTTCCCCATCAGATGTTTTCTGAGAGGGTATTATAACAAGAAAGAGCTATCACCCACCATGTCATTATAAACAAAGGCTCCTGTGAACCCCTTTTATTAAAGATTAGCAGCACTGATTACAGACTTGCAGGCTGAGCCAAAGACAAATTAGAATATCTTTTGCCATGGGATAACTTACACTACCTTCCTGGGCAGTGAGACTATTGCAAACAGCAGACTCCCGAGAGCAGACAATTTTCACCTCTGGCCATTCATTCTCTGCCATTTAGAAACAGCCTGGTGATCTGTCTAGACCTATTTGCTGCCAGAGACCAACACTTCATTACACCTCCTGCTGTATGATTCCAGGTGAGACCAGTCATTCATGCGATCAGGAATACCAGATTTCGGGCATTTCTCATGGATAACCCTTAAGGCTACTTCAGAAAGTGTTGCCAAGCCAAGCGCCAAGGAGCTCTGTTCCAGCAGGGACAGACTGGGATGCTAATACAATGCTTAGCAAGCCATGCAAATACAGTCTTCATTGCTGTGTGGTGGCCACAGGCTTGGTGCAGACTTAGAGACCCATGAGGCTAGTTGCAAGACCTTACTGTCTCTGGCTAGCAAACATCAGATTCCTGCTCTTGCCCCCTGGAGTCCATGCAGTCATATTGAGGCGATGTATGTATATACCTTTCCAACTGGCAAAGATATTCTGGACAGCCCCAGGGACCAAACAGAAATAGTTGCAGAAGGGATGTTAGTGCTGCCTAAAATGTCCGTGAGGACTTCTCAGTGTGATGGAGACAGACTTTCCAACCTCCCAGACGGGGCTATTGTCTTTACACTCAGCACAGGAAAACATATGTCTCTGTGGGTAAAGGAGAAAATAGCTCTTGAAATAGTGCCCTGTGAGATCCCGTGGTACTCAAGGGTACCCATGGATTATGGATACCGCTGTTTGGATTTCTGGATCCAGGTCCAGCAATCCATATCTTTGTGAGTAATGTCAGTATCAATTCTGGGCACTGGGCATCTCCCAGCAACATGTCCTTCATGCTGCTGTCCCAGCAAGGCTGCACTGAGCCCTGGAACTGAGTCGCCCTTTCCCATTAATTGTGCACAAGCGTGGGAACAGGCTAAATTTTGGCAGTACCTGGGAAATAAGTGATCTCATTTCCAGCTGTGTCACAATGATGCAGGAGGTTTAGTTGCCATCATAGGAACAACCATTCCTGAGACAGTAGGGCATGTCCAAGAAGTGATGCTCCACTTAGTGGTGTGGACTGACCTTTCCCACATGTGAAGGACCACAGACACACTATCCATTTCTCATAATACAATAATTGAATAATTCTGCTTCCCCCTTCTCTCGCCTTCCCAACTCAGTCTCCATGGGCTCATCTGTGGGGGAAGGATGGCAGTGAGGAACCAGCGCAGGACCCTGTGGTAACATTTCAAGAGAGATAAGCAGAGCTCTGTGCACACAGGAACAGCAAAAGGGACGGAAAACCAAAATCCTACAAATCGAATCACAATATCATGAGCAGGATTCCTCTCTCCTCTTTTCAATGGTCTGTAAATTTGGTCTGAGCTCTCAACTGGTTGTGCCAACGTATTTCCAGATGGCACCTTCAGAGGACTGTGTAGGATGAATCTATCCCAGTTGTCTTCACGTGGGATGAATCTAGACTCCTGTAAGAAATGAAGAACCAAGTGTATCTGTGGTTAACCTGTAATTTCTATGACCCCCTTGCGGTTCTGTTTTGTTACCCTCAACGCTTACCCACACCACCTGCTAACTCCTCTTCCCTCGGAGTCCATCAGACCTCCAGCTTCAGACATATACATATTCCGACACAGTGGCAGAGATACTGCTGGGTTTCCTCTGGTGCCCTGGTCATATCCTAACTGGATGTGCTCCCTGTCCCCAGCCTCAGTCCTTGCTCTAATAACACTGCACAGGTAGGGCCAGTACTTCTGTCCCAGCGCTGGTAGGTGCCTGTTTCTACAAAAGCAAAACTGGCAGGGTTTCAAAACACTAGGCAGGAGCTGCAATTACCAAAGAGCTGCCTGGGGCCGAAGAAGGGATGGCATTCAAGATGAGGAGATATTGTAGTAACCTTGCTTCAGCTGGACACGTCTGTTGGCAGGAGAGAGAACAGCCATCGCAGGGTGACAGACCCCCAGCTCTTAAGGTCCAGGAGGGCCACCTAGTTTTGTAGGAGGTTGTTCTCCCAGACACTCTGCCATAATGGGCAGGCAAGGGATGGTGTTCAGAGTGAGCCTTTTTTTAGCAGCAAGAAACTCACGGTGGAATGAGCCCTGCCACTTGCACAGCCATAGCATCAGTCTTTGTTTATGTACTGAACTGATGAGCAATTAACTTGGAGACGGTACATTATATGCAGAGCCCAGGCCTCGTAATGGGCTTTTTATTAAGGCTGCCTAACGTTTCCTATCATTAGATCCCACTCTTTATTACTTACAACTTTTCCAAATTCTAACCACTCAGGCTGAAATCTTCCCTCCTGGGTGTTGCCTCAGGCTGGACTGATCATATTTTGCATGGAAAGTTTATATATGCCCTGGGGAAATCCCTAGTATGGTTGTGCAATCTGTGCTAATGGCTCTGAATGACACACAGGGAGAAGGGGACATGGGAGAGCCAGAAGACAATACTAATGCAAACCAGGCCATGTAATTAGGCTGAGATGACTCTAAGTTGAAGGCAGTGGGGTCTTGTAGAGAGGCCTCTATGATTTCCCGCTGCGTGCTCTTTGTTCATAATAACTGGAAGAGTGATCTTTCGTTGTCTGGTCATGTCTGGTTACATTTTCCTGGACGTAAATTACAATACAGCTTGTCTGACCTCAGTGTCATCATCCCTAGCAAATTGCAACTGGTTCTCACACTATTATTATGGAGCACACTGCTGTAGAGGGGAGTCATTCTCCCTCCACCTTCCATCACCTACATTTCTCTGTGCTCCTAAAACGGCCAAAAGCTTTCACTGCTGTGTGATTGGAAAAGTGCCATGGATTAAAGTAGCAAAAGGTGTGTGCCTTGCAGGAAAAGGGTAATAGGTAGGGCTCTGAATTTGTCTTAGGGGCATGGATAGAGCTGGTCAGTAGAAAAAAAAAGGAAGTGTTTTTCTTCACTTTGTCCACAGTTCATCCTTAGTGGGAGAAGCATTGAGGCAAGAGGTAATATTGAGCTCCCAGCCACCATAGCTTGAATATTTGGCTCAAGGTCTGGAGCAGAATGATCCCCTATGATCCCCATCAAGCTGCTTCCTCTCCGTGTCCTAGCCAAGCAGCACGCAGCAGTGGGGATACACGTATTTAAGATCAAGCTACACGGGGCTCACAAATATAGAAGCACGTCATGGTGGAAGAGATGCTGGTTTTGCCCACTGGGTCTGTAAGGCTGCTGTGCTGAAATGCATTGCTTTAGGCACCAGACTTGGGCCATGCTAAGGGGAGGGAGCGGCTTTAACGTACTGGGGAAAGCAAACAGATGCCTGCTGAATGAGATATTCCTGGGCAGACCTGACTTCTGCACGTCCCTGAGATATCTGGAGGAAGGGGCCTCCTGATAGCAGTCTCTGGATTGTCTCTGTTGGGCTATTGCCATCAAGTTTCCATTGCCCCCACCTCCCCCCCTGCAACACAGACACTCCCAGAGCCTGTGATCCCGTTCCCAGAGGTCACTCTGTGATTTTATTAATCTGAGCTCCCAGTCCTGCAACAGACATGCTTATAAAGAAGCTAATCCCAGGACCCCCTTTTCCCTCTCTTCATGGAAACAGCTCTGAACAGGAAAGGTGAGGACAGTGAAACCCACAGTGCTTTAAAAAAATATGAAGTCAGATGCACTGGGGGGGCAAAAAAAAAAGCTAAATTATTCCTGCAGAGGGTTGGTACAGCAGCATCTCTTCTCCCTACGTGCAGCACAGCCTGCTAATGCTTCCCATATCTGCCACCTCCCTCCCCAAAGCAGACGAGAAACAAACCCATTATCTGAAGGACATTTGTCTAAAACTCCCCTTTTGTGCCTTGGCTATCTGGGGCCTGCAGCTGTCAGTTCCCATTCTTCCTGTAATTGCTCCTACTACAGCTAATAATGCATTTATCAAACAGGATTTACTTATTTATTTATTTGCCTCCCTTTATTATTTTTATTATTTAGGTATAAAATAGGTCTTTCTCTCCCCACCCCTCCAGCAGAAAACTACAGTCTTCTGAAGAAGCAGTGACTGCTCTAGGCTTCCACCTCAGCCACAAGGAATTGGTTTATTAATATCGCACCCCTGCAGCAGCCTCTGGGATGTGGGGCTTTCACCTGACTGTGTCACCCCTTCCCATGATAGGTCCTAAAGCGAAGCTCTCACAATGGGACAAAAAGCAATCCAAAAAGCAATTTGCTTTGCTGACAATATCCTCTCTCCCCAGAGGTGCAGTTGGAGATAGTTGTGCATTGGAAGGAGCAAGGAGTCAGCCCTCCCCAGGTGTTTCCTGCAGTGGAGCTGGGATCAAAGGGCCACGACACCAGGGCTCTGGTGACTGCAACGTCCATAGGTTTGTGGTACGGCCTCGCAGGGCAACTGGGGCCTGGACACCTTGGAGAGGGCAGCTCATGAGCTGCTGTTCAGATAACTCAATTTCTTGTTCTTGCCTCCCACTTTCCTTCCCTTTCTGTCTACAGCACCTTTCTGATGGTGAGCTTTGGAAATGCTTCTTTTTGGTGGGTACACCATGCTTATGCTCACCTTATAGAACAACCATTGAGGGGTTGAGGGATGAGTTTATCAAACAAGCATGCATCCTGCTTTATTTAATTGCCCTCTTTCCTAGGCAAATTATGGCTATGTTTTGCTGTTTGTTCAAGGGCTGATAGGAAATAAAACTGAATCGCTAAACCTACAGGTTTCCTACTGCTCTACTGATCTCCCCCATTCAAGAATTATCCACAAAGGCTGTCCCCTAAACGCAGAAACTTCAGCTATCTCCTGCTTGTGTCCATGGGATATCTGCTTTGAACGTTGTTGTATTATCTAATGAGTGATATGGCTGGAATGAGGCAGAGGTGAAAGGCAAAAGTTTGTGCTCATGTGATTTGGTCCTGCAAATTAGACGACAGAATTGCAAAAGAAAGCATGGGGATGGGGGGAGACAAGAAAGAAATAATTCAGTTGCAAGCTAAAACATGTGGAACACCCACTGCCCTTTTGTTTTATGGAGTGACGAAGCAGCTGTTCAAGATCTCATGGAGATATGAAGGAGAGAGTTGTTCTGACATCTGTAGGAACACTGTTGTGTCTTCAGCTCTCTGGGGCTCAGAGGAAATTCACTTCTTTTCTTCCTTGGAACAGCAATGTAATAAGCTTGAAAAACACAGAGGTCTTTCAGATATTCCTCTGCTTTTGCCTGCTACTCCTGAATTAATGGGGTGAAGTGATTTCCCTGACCTTTTCAAGGTGTGTAGGTAGGAGGGGCAAAGAAGAGCAGAATTCAGCCGATCGGGTTTACAGGTACAGGGCCTCGGCCAGTTGCTCACTGGGATGCTTCTGGCCTCCCAGTCTAGCTGCTTAATTCAGGAGCCATTTGAAACAAACAAGTGGCCCAGACCCTGAACGCTTCAATAGCCAAAATTTACATTCCATTCCCTGGATGAGAACTAGGTGGACCCATGAAAAACAGATGTATATTTGGATTGCTAATGGATCCAGGGCTTGTGAAAAATTCCCTCTGAGATGAAGGAGAAACGATTCTCCCGGGCAGTGAAAGACTTCTTCTCTGGATTCCCACACGTGCAGTTGTACCAGCAATGCTCCGCAACCCAGGTTCCCTCCGCTCAGTCACTCGGGAGTTATGAATCACTTTTTCAGCAGCAAAGAGTTTGAAAGACTAATTTGTTCTGCTGTATGTGACAGGCATTGCCTTGCTCACCAAGCTGAGGATTTTATCCCAGCTCTTGCTTCTGCCCATGTTTACCCCCTTGCTGGCTCAAGTGTTTGTGCATGGTGCTGTGGACACGGTCCCTGGGACTTAACTCCCTCTGCTCCTTCCCCTCTGTTGCCAATTTGCCAACAAGCCCTCTCAAAAGCAGGGTCCTGAGAGACGTTCAAGCTTGTTATCTTCCACCCTGTGGCAACACTATTTTGTATGCGGTGTAGATGGCACGTGTTAAAAAAAAAAAAAGCCTCTCCTCTCTAACAGAGCACAATGCACAATGGCCATCTCCGAGGAGAGAGGAGTTCCCCTCCCCGACTCCTCCAAGCAGGCATCCTTCATCACTTCAGGACTCAGCCTTCCAGCCATGCATGTGCCCAGCAAGCATCATCCACGTCGTTCAGCAGAGATGCCACTTGCTTGTACTACATTTGTGTAATGCAGCGTTTCACCTCTCCTAAGGGAAAGCAAAAAGCAGAGCCATAAGAGGAGGTTGTGTGTGTCCTGTATTGCTAAACGGCTGTGGATCGGTACAAGTTGTAACGGCTGAAAAGCGTGTCTTCACTGGTGTAACAGCGAGCACTTGGATTGCTAAAGGGAAAGAAGATGGTCTCGCTGTGCACTGTGCTGTTCAATTATATCTGTTCTTTCCCCAAGTGTAGAGAATGTTGCTATGTTTGTTGGTTTTGGTTTTAGCAAGTTTACTTTGCTTGTTCCCCCTGCAGCCACTGTGGTCCTTATAAAGCTAAGTCTTGGATAATTTTTAAAGAAAATCAGAAAAAAAAATTCTCTTCCCGGCTTTGTAAAATCCCTCTGGAAAAAGAAACTTAAATGTGAAGCTTACTTTCCTTTGATAGTAAAGTTGGATGGATTCACTCATGAGCATTTTCTGTTGAATTGCAGGCATGGATCAGCCAAATAATTTTGCAGCTTTGCATGTTTTAGTGATTGCATTCTGTTTTAAAACACCTGAAAAGTTCTCTCAAGGTAGAAAAAAGTAACCTAAGTGATCTCTTGTATGGATGTTTTATAGATCTACAATAAGTTTCCCAAGCCCTAAAGTTAAATGGTTTATTTCTGGTTGAGTGGAATGTTATGTTTGACCCAGAATGAATTGTGGCTAAAATTTCAACAAATTTGGACCTGATGCTGAGGAGCTTCCTGCACGGGGTGTTTGCAATCAGCGGGCTCTCCTTTTCATCTTTATTCAGTTATTTTATTTTCAGGACTACCAGTTTCACCCAGAAGTGTAACAAAGCAAAAGAAGCGCTTAATCAGAGGCCTTCTGTCATGGGCCATTTAGATCATAAAAGACAGATTACAGGGAGAGTAATCTTTAAAACCAATACAGAGCGGAGATCTTTCTAATTGCTCAGGATCCGTTCATGCAGTTTGTGATGTGCTAAGGAACTGCCTTACTTAATCAGGGTGGGTTTATTCCCTTCCACCCCCCTTTCCTGCCTCATTTTCTACAGCTGTAAAGCAGATAATCTCTCCCTTGCCTTCGCATCCACCCTAACTTGAGCTGTGTCTCTTTCACACCCTGGGTAAAGTGTGATCACAGCTAAACGATGGCCATTAGACCCTATAAAATTAGGATTAGCCAGGATGACTTCCTACATTAGATCAATTTAAATCATTGGCTGGTGGAAAGAAAGTGTGATTCTCTCCTCTGTTAGCTGGGGCATGGCTTTTTTTTTGTGACAGCATGGAGTCCGATTGTAGTTTTTCCCTTAAACTCATCGATTCTGCTTTCTACCTGCATCCTCTATTGTACCTGCTGCCTTTAAGCCTGAGCTTCTTGTTTTGCCCTGGGTTGAGACTGTCTATCTGAGGTTAATGCCTAATGGGCAGGTAGGATGTCTTGGGAGAGGCAATTCTGTGGCAGAAACTTCTGCAAATAACAGGAGCAGACTAAGGCAGGGTTCTTGGGGACCTGTTCTTGCAGCAGCCCAAAGGCTTTCTGTGTTCATGGTTAGAGGGAGGAGAGCGCTAACCTGGTGAGCCCCAGGGATGGGTGGCTGAACACAGGGAGAGGAACTGTGTCTCTCTCAAATGCTGTTGCCCCCTTGATCTTGGGGGAGCCTCCTCGCCCCAAACCAAGCCTGGTTTTATTTTCCTCAGATGCACAGGATCCTCAAATCTGAGCACCACCCCATAAGTGATCCTATTGTGGTGCAGAGAGGATCAGGTCCTTACTGAAGGTGACGCAGACGTCATATTCAGGTTAGAAATCTCTCCTAAGCTGTTCATGAAATATCAGCACCCTGCACCCCAAACCTCATCCTACCCAGGTCTCCAGTTCCTGATGTCAGCCTCAATTGAACACATTTAATGGGCCATGGAGGGGACAGCAACATTGAATTTAACTCCAAGTGACACTACTGGTAGTCATTTGGAGAGGTGACAATAGCAGCCAGTGCTGGAGAACTAGTTAGGTTTTCCCATCCATGGCTGCTGCTTAATAAAATTTTAATGAAATAGTAATTGTGTTGTGAGAAAAAAAGAAAATACCTATATAAGATTAAGAAGATATTCACTGAACTTTCCTACCCAGGCCACAGTTTCTACATATCTATTACAAGGCTGTTAAACCTCGCTAAATGTGTTTGCAATAACTACTTGCGATTTCATTACAGAGCAATAACTCTCCTTATTGAGTCTAAATTAAATCCTTATTTGAGACACTTCATTTAAGGCATTATTGGGAAACCCACCTTGGAAGAGGTAGAACCAACCTTTGCTTTATGGCTTACAAGATTATATTATACACATATGTATAAATGTCTAATTTCAGGGAATTTCACCTTAATGGCTGCAGCCCACAGCCACAGTCCCCAGTGTCAGACTCAAGGCACAGCCTAGAGCTGTTCATTGCATTAAGACCACCACAGCTCCTGTGACTCCCTCCCTGTCCAGTGTTACCAGTATCTGTCCTTTTCTTTACAGCTGTTGCTGTGTGGGGAACCAGCATTCCTCTTAAACTTCCTTTTAAAAAAGCTCCCAGCCCTGAATCCTTGGAGTGTCCCCAGGTGTGTCCAATCCCCATGCTTAGGCTCAGCAGTATTAATGATCTTCTGGAAGCTGGTGTGAAACCAGTCCAAGCAGCCTGTTCCATGAGGAATGGGCAGGAGAAAAGTGTAGACAGGTTGATTTGCAGATTGGAGCATGAGTAGGACCCTTTTGGTAGCCTATAATGAGGTGAGTGGTTCAGCTGGGAGGCGAGTCCCCTCCTGCACTCCACGGCCAGTGGAAGTCACAGCAAGAGGCTTTGCTCAGGGAACCACAGAGCCACCTCAGCTAGGTCATGCCCCTTGAAAAATCAAGACTGTGATTCAGGATTAAAAAAAAAAAAATCAATAATATTGATCAGCACTGACTGGGAGCATTTACTGGTAGATCTCTGTGAGCTTTGTAGACCTGTAGCTCTCCTCTACTTTACAGCTAAGGCAATTGAAATGTCATTTCTAAGCTGCAGTAGAGTGAGTGGTAGAGGGGAGATTACAGCTACCTCTGCTGAATCCTATCTCACCCGTTCTTTGCTGGGTAAAGCAAAAGGGACCCCTTGCAGTGAATATTTTCAACAACACTCCTTTGAAAACTCAGCCTCCACCAGGGTGTATTTGGAAACCACAATGGAAAGGGACAGGTTGCTCACAAGATAATGGGATATTTTTAGATTCTTCTACCCTTAGGCCACTGGTTAAGGTTGGTGATGGTCTAACATTTGCTCAGCTGCCCCTTGAAACAAATCTTGTTCACTTCACTGATTGCTGCTGCTGTAGAAAGTACCTGCTCCACAGCTTCTCCTCCCGGGCTTTTTGTGGCAAACGAACCCAGGGTTGAGGGAGCACAGCAACTGGTCCCTGTTCTTCCCCATAAATGTTTCAGTGAAGCAGCATGTGGGAAAGTCACCAGGTCTGGGACTTCTGCACATTCGTAGTGCAAGGCAGTTCCTCTGTTTGAAAACACATACCTTTTAGCAGGCAAATTACGTTTCTGAAACAAAGCATTCGCAGAAGAAAGGGCAAAATCTTCCTCCCTTCTCTGCCACTTCCTCCCAATGGGGTGAAATATGCCACAAAGAGACCACTCCAATGAACAAAACTCATCCAAATCCTTTAGAACTGGAGACATTCACATCCTTATCAGACTCCAAGCTCAGCAGCTTTGGTCTATTTCTAACATAAAGCAGAGAATTTTGCCTAAAAGCTATTGCTGTTTCTTGGAGAGGAAAGAAATTTTGAATCTTGACAGTCCTGGGGCTGGGCTAACATAGTTATACCAGAGATTTCTCCTCCCAAAGTCCTTTTAAACTCAAGAGTCTGTGTTTATACAGTGCTTAGCCCAAAGGGGGCTCATTCTGTGTTGGCCTTTTGGCACTGCAGCAATAAACAGGATTAATAACTGGAGTCAGCAGGGCTGGGTACCCGTTAGAATTTCCTACGGACTATCCAGAAGGTGCTGTTCCTACAAGCATCTTGGCAGTGAATTATTTATGGGCAGCATAAGGATTGCAGTGCTTGCCAGTTTATTAGATTTATAACTAGCTGTGCTAGGTCCATTGTGTGTGTGTCTGTGCATGTACGAGCATGTACTTGTTCAGCTGTTTCTCTCCAATCCCCTACTAGTTAGGGAAGATCTGCTCACACACATTTCCAGTATAAACACATCACTTCATGACTCAGACATGAGAAAATCCAGGAGAGGCAAAGGTTCGTTACTAAGGAAAAAAAGAGCTTGTTTGGATACCTCAACAAAAGATGCAAACTTTCATCCAAGCACAGGCTGAAGTACAAAACCCCAAGATTATTTGAAGAGTAAGAAAATTTGGTTTCCTTCCCAGTTTCACAGCTTCTTAAAGCCCTGCCTGTGTGGGTTTTATTTGAAAGCATGTGGACTTCTACCTCCTTTTGTGGCATATGCATCATTTTGATACCCAAGGAACTCCAGATGGGCAGTTTGCTGGCAGGGTATCGCAAAGGATTTTAAACACAATTCTCTTTTCAGACCCATGGATGGGAGCACTTGCCTTCCAGCTAATGTATGCTATTCCAGTTCCAACTGATCTCAGAACAGATGTTATTAAAGGCTCATCTTTTCCTGCTCTCTCTGATACACCTGTACTATGATGTTGCCAGTAGAGTCATCACTGCATATGAAGGTGCTGGCCTGGGGCAACGAAGCTTTACAACACCTCTCTCTGAAGCAGCACAGGTGACTGTGTTGCTATCACCAGAGGTTCTGCTCTGAGGCAGGAAAGAGGTGACAGGAGCAAAGACCTTTATTCATGCAAATCATCCAGGCAAGGGAGCAAAACTTACTATGGCTGGAGCAGAACTGGTTGAAAGCAGAATGTTTTGCAAAGTTTTCTGTGAGCCCTCATCAACTCTGCTGTAGAGAGAACCTGTTTGAGCTGTTCAATAAATTGGATGGTTTAAATAATATATGGACTGTCTTTCTGGATTCGTGAAAACAACTGTGAGAAGCACTGACTTGCTCAGCCTGTAACAGGTTTCTTCCCTTTTCTTTAAAAAGTTACCTTCACTAGGCATCAAAATCTCATGTCTAACTTTTGGATTCGGCTTTGGAAGACTTTTTGGTTAGACCTGAGCCAGCTGGTGTGCATTTCACAGCTCTGTTTTCATGCTGTCTTGCTTAAGCTTGCTTTTTGGTGGTTTTTTTTTTTTTTGGTTGTTTTGTTTGTTTGTTTGTTTATTTGTTTGTTTTTCTTTTTTTCTTCTTTGTAAAGGTCATTTAAAGACTCTCCTGGCAGAGAAAGGAAAAGGCTCTTTCCCCTACAAAATGACCCAGTCAACCCATTTCACATTCCCAACCAAGCTCAGATGCTTCCTCAGCTTTCAGACACTTACATTTATTGCTATTTGGACTAAAGTTGCATATCAAGTCCAGAGATCAACAACTCACCAGGCCATGGTTTTACATCTTCACCCCCTATCACCTATCACTTGTGGTCCAAGAGATAAACCTGAGGACGGGGAAGGAAGAGACAATTGTTTCAGTGCTGCAGGTGGGAAATGGCATCGCAGAGGCAGTAAATTGCCAAAAGTCACAAAGATAGAGCATAGCAGAGAAAAAGGGCTGAGCTTCTATATTCTGGTGCTTTAATCATGTTTACATCTTCTTTCTCTGCTCCTTGGTTACTTCAGGTGCGATAATGAGAAGTGAGGACTTCCACAGGTCTAGTCATCTCTGATTGCCAAAAGATGCTTTCGGAGAGCTGATCCATAAAGCTATGCTGTCCTGCACAGGGCTGTCTGGTGAACTGTATCGAAGATCAGGATAAAAATATCGTCAGGTCCGCTATCTGCTCCACATTGTTCTATCCTGCCTGCAGTGCTTTCCTAGGTTGTGTCAGTATCCTTCAGTGAGACCTGTGCCTTTAGCCCTGTCTCCATAGTTGGACCTGCCTTACTTTCCTGGGGTGAGTAACAACAACAGCGAAACCACAGCATCAGAGATGTCAAGGAAGAAGAGCTGCTCACGCGAGCATTCAAGGGCACAGAGTGGGGTTGTGCAATGGATAGAAGTCATTTCAGTCAATGTTGGTTTCAGTATCTACAAATGATTTAGTCGTGCCAGGATCCTTCTATAGTCCATGGGGAGAAGTAGGCTCTCGAGGGTGTGATTCATGTGACCTACTTTAGTCATCTGCTTTGGAATGAGATGAATTGCACCTCTGGCTCCATTGACTATATATTGATGAGATGCTTGTCTACTATAAGAAAGGAGCTTTGGGTGACTAGCTTAAACTTAGAAGCCTGAATTTAATCAGATTAATCCACCCTGTATGTCTACATATGCTCCAGTTCTCTCTCTTGTTGCTGTGTAGACATGACAGGGAGTGCCTTTTTTTTCTTTGGAAGACTGAAAATAAATCAGATTCAGAAAGCACTCAAAAAAGAGCAGCAATGTGAGGCAGGGATAGCATGTGCAGGAAGCTGGGCAGGGAAAGATACTCCTCTCTGTCTTTGGAACAAATTTGCAAGAATCAAGGGCAATAAAGGTGATTTTGTGCCTAAAAATAAATATATATTGGTGAAGTGAGGCTTCCTGGAGTCTTCTGGCAATTTGCCACAGAGAGGAAAAAGGTCCTCCCCTCCCTACTGAGACATTCTTTCTTGAAAGGTTTGGACAATTACTGCATTTTACCTTTTCCACCACAGCGTGGATGCTTTCTTCCTTTTAACAGTTTGTCTATGAGCATTTTAGCTCCAGCTTAATAAGAAAGGATTGATGTTCACACTCTATGGAGAGGTTGTACAGGGTGACGTTTTTGCTTGTTGCAGTAAGATTATTGAAAAAGATGCCTCAGACATGTGGGTGGGGGGATAATAACAAAAAGTAACCTGTCCTCTTCCTCCACTACAAAAAAACCACAACCAGGTGTAAAGAGAGGTTAACAAATCTTGGTGGCGTAAAAAGATTGTCATCATGAAAATCAAAATCCTACCAAAACAGAATGATAACGCTTTATGTTCAACCCTCCCACTGGGAATAAAAAGGAAATCTCACCTATTTGCCCCATGGCTCTGACAAAAGTGACTCGACTGCTTCAATCGAGATCTACAAAAGAGTGCCTTGTTCCATTTATTTATGTCAAGTGCCCACCTCCCTGAGCAGATCTGAGCTCCTGGAAGATGCTCACATACCACCTTGAGAAGGTCTGTACAATAAACAAGAAATAGTAAAGTAAATTTCAAAGGATGCTGTCACAAAACTATTTCTCTTATCATCTCAGTGCTGCTTTGCAACTGCACAGCAAAGACCACTTTGGGAGCCTGACATCAAGACAGCATTCCCCTACAGGGCCATGTTCAATACCTGATGGAAGAAGGGATGATGGAGGCAGTGTCTGATATGCTTCCCATACACTGTAGGTTTTCCTCCCAGCGAAGGGAACATTGTCACTTCTTTAGACACATACTGCCACTTCCCACCTCTCCGATTCAACCATTAAGAATCAAGAGCCAAACTTCTCTCTTACTGTCCTCCATACATGCTCCATATATCTTCTCTTATTAACTTTCATGCAGTGAAAATTAGTCTCAACAGCCAGTCTATTATGTCATTACATATCAGTGCTAGGAAATCCATGACAGGACAAATTCTCCGCCAAACTGATGGACTTGGGTTTGGTCCTGCTCCCTCAGACTTCCGTAGAAATTGTCAGGCTAGGGTGGACAGAGAAATAACCTCAGGCCATGCCAGCATGGTAAAGCCTTTCTTAAACTCTGAATTTCATCTCGAGTCTCTTCATGTTGACCCAGAGAAGCCTCAAAGTTTAAGATTAGTGGTTGTGCCTCTGGAAACTGTGATTCAAGGCTTGGCTCTCCACTCAATATCAGGGGTATATAAAAGGTAACCAGGCTCCAACTGAGGAACATGAGTGTCTCCTAATCATCCCTCACCCATGCAAAAGTCACTCCTGGCTGAAATCCACCTGCCATTTCATTTGTCCCTGTCAGTGGGTTAAACTGGATCCTTTCTGGTCTGTCTTGGTGTGCAGGGTCATGCAAGGCAGGGAGTGAAAATGCAGTTAGCAGTACAGCTTTATACGAGAAGAATCCATGTTCTACTGCAAAAGCATGAGGTCTGCTTTTTAATGACTTTCTTCTTTGTGTCTATTTTTATATATTTGATCTCTTCCGCTTTGAAATATATCAGCAGCAAAATACATCAGGACTGACTGCATCTTGAAATGGGTGGAGGGCTGCAGAGATGGACTGCTAGTGCCAGAAAATTGCCTGATAAGATGGGTAACTGCCAGAGAAGATGGAAGGTTTGAACATAGATCTGTAGATCTCAGATGCAGAAATTTAGCTCTTTCACTTCAAGGCATGCCTGTGTAGATGAACCTGGTCAAAAAGAGGCTGTGTTTCCAAAAGGACCTTTGTGAGTGTGACTTACCCCTGTCTACACGAATTACTTTGCATTGGTCGGCTTTGATCTTGTAAACTGCTCCTCAAGGCCATGGACAGTTCCCTTCAAGGTTTTCTGCAGATTATGAAATGTAATGTACCTATAATTTCAATATCATATCTTGCTCAGGACTTATTAGAGCTCAAAACAGGCATAAGTAGCAGTGAAACCCTTGTTCTCATCTTAAACCAGCCAGTAGAATTAGATGATTTAGATGTAAGCTTAACTTCTAGCAACACAAAGCAAAAACTGCAGAGAACATGGTACTGCCTGTTCCCATCACCTGGCAGGGGAAAGGGACTACAGAGACCTGTGAAAGGCACTGCCATGTTTGCTGAAGGACAAGCTGATGTCCAAGAGTAGCCTCCCAGGCTCCTTATTCCATTGTCAATCCTCAATGGCTCCATCGTCGTCATGGCGTTTTTCCTGATTGATACGTCTTGTCATTGACATGAGAACCTGCTCTCTCTACACTTTACGAGAAGCCAGGTAAAATAATTCCACCATGCCTTCCTTTTTATGAAAATGGAGCAAAGTGTGGCACACAGACATTCAATCTCCCATCGGAGATAAAGCGCCTTCATTTACTAGCTCAGAAAATCAATACCTGTGATTTGATATGAGCATTTATTTTCACTTAACTCCTTTCTATCACTGAGCCATTGGGGGAAGGCAGGAGAGCTTCATTTGGTGCAGCAGGATTTGCAGCGAACGCTGCCAACTGAATTGCATTTCACTGTGTGTACACATTCATCTGTCTTGCTGATATTCGTCTCATGCGTCTCTGCCTTCCCTAGTGGGATCAGAGAAAGGTTATGTCCAGAGATGGGGCAAACCATGGACCCTGGGCTAATATCTGGGACTGTGGCACTACTGCCCTGCAGCTCTTTCAGTGTGAGGCATCCCGCTGAGCCGGCGGAGGACAGGATTGCTCTTGGGAGCTAGAGGGTTGTTTCTGGAGACCTGGAGTCTGATTTCTGGGTGAGAGACTCACATAGGTAACTTAAGGAGACCAATGTAAGCAATTCTACATGGGATCTGCATGGGAGAAGGCAAAAAGAGAGAGAAGAGATTTTGAATCAAGTCCCTTTCTCACAAGGACAGCAGAAGCCAGCGTTGCCTGTCACTGGTGCGTGCTGGCTGCTGTAGCATCTGGCTGCAGAGGGCTGTAGAGCTGCACATCCCAGCAGAGACAGTCCCCTCCGGTCTCTTCGTGGGACCCCAGAGTGGTTTTACAAGCTATCTGGGGCCTTTTTCACATAGCAGAGGAGTTCCTCCAGGGGTGTAGTCACATCCCTACAGCGGGGTGATAACTAACAGTGGCTGCTGCTCCTGGTGCTGGTGTGGAGGCATGCGGGTGGGTGAGGAAATAAATAATAAACAAAAAAGTCAGCTTGTCAGTGTGCGAGGATGGAAATGAAGAGCACTGACCAGCAATGACCTTTTGTTTACATTTCCCTCCGAAAAGGAGAAATAATTGCAGTTTCTATGTGATGCTGCCTTCAAATTACACCCTCTCTCCCTGCTCTATTCAAGACCAGCCAGTGATGACATTAGAGTCTTGAATCAAACTAAGTGGTTACTATGGTGTCAGGCTGAAATTATGAATCTCAGAGCCCGCCAGCTTGGAGAAGGAGCAGTGGCGGACACATAATTAAAACTGAGAGAGAGAATAGAAGCCACATTGTATCTGAATAGCAGCGAGATTGCACTTCCGAGGAGCGGTTACCAAAAAAAAAAAAANAAGAAGAAAAAAAAAAAGATGTGCTTAGCAATGCAGTTAAATGCATAATCAGGGGCCACGAACAATGCACTCTGCTGGTATTTTATTGCTGGCTGTAGCTCTGCTACTTTCCCTTCAGTGCCTCCAGTGACTGCCTAGAGCCCTCCCCAGCATCCAGCAGACCCCTCACAGTAAAAAAAGGCATAAACCCAACAACCTCAACGCGTTGCATCCAGAAGAACAGCTTTGCACGGCAAAGCGAGGATGTGCCAGCAGCTGGATACGGCCTCCGACACGCTCCTTTTCCCCCAAGCAGGGCCACAAGCAGAGCGGTGATTGACGAGAGGTGCGGAGGTAAGGCCAGGGTGTTGGGAAGCTGGACTGATTTGGTAATTTCAGCGGTCATTAGTGGAGCTTATTGTGAGTTTGATAGATCTGCACTGCTTTGTTACAGTTAAGTGGACTGATTGTGGAACACAGAAACGTTTTTAGTGACATGACAGCTAATTTAGAAAGGGGGGGAGTGGTGGGAAAAGAATACGCATTATTCCATAATTATATCTCGCTCCATTCTGGCCCCATGACTGACTCCCCTGAGAACATAACTCTGGTTTCTCTGACACCCTAAACAAGAGCGAGATGTCAGGCTTCTTCCTTTGGGCTGTTGCACAGTGGATCCCAACCTGCCTGTGGCCTTTTATGCATTGTCCCGCTGCTGTACTTGTTAAACGCCAGCGGCAGCGCAATTCTGCTAACCCTCGCACCGCCCAGGCATCAGGGTTCCATGAATCCTTAACACAATGCAAAGGATTTTGTTCTTGTCTCCTCTGTTGGATGTTGGAGTCTGCCCATTCATCCATCATTCTGGTGTCCAATGTGGGTTAGAGGAAGATCTGAGCAGGGAGAGCAATTGGCCCTGAAGCTGGCAATGAGCCATTTGGACTCGGAGCATTCCTGCCAGAGCCCTGGGAAGAAACGGGCCACCACTCCTTCCACTACGGGCACACCTCTGCACTGTTTCTAAGGGGCAGGTGTACAATTAATAGGTGATAAAAAGTCAGAGTAGGGTGCATCATTAAATATAGAGAGAAGTGCACCAGGAGAAGTCGGTGCTGAGGGTTATCAGCCATGTCAGGGACATCATTTACCATGTACAGATGCTCTAAAGAAGATTTATGAATTCATCTTTTAGATAAGGTGTGATCATTGGGCCAAGCTGGGGCCCTTGTTCAACGAAATGCTTATATATGTGTTTGGCCACTTAGGTCCTGTGCAAGTCAGGAGATCAGAACCTTAATGGTCTTGCAGCAGAGAGCACTAGGAAAAACATGCAAAAGGGGATTATTTTTTATCACTAGGCTCAAAATACCTGAGCTGAATGCTCTCAGGGACAGATCAGCTGAAAGAATAGATGCTGTTTCCAGCCTCTCCCAGTCCTGGCTCCTCCTATACAGATAATTAAAGGCTTGTAGATCTGGATCCCAACACTGAAGAAGAAAAATATCACATCTTTTTAATTGACCGCCTGTGTATGTAATACAAAGAAATCCAGACTATGGTTGGTAGGCAGCGCAAGAGTTGCCTTCCATCTTTCTTCTTTCAGATCTTTGAGTTTGCATTTAAAGAGAGAGAAGGAAAAATAATTGAAATGCAAAGCAGAGGGGTGGGGAGTTGGCAGGAAAGCTGGAGGGGCGGTCCTGTGAACTCTGCATTGGGAAAAGTCCTCAAATGCAGCTGCTGCTTCATGGGAGCCGTGGGCTATTTTTAATGTGCTGCGGCTGTATTTGCGCTTTCAATTGCTGTCATTAAGAAGGCAATACCGACTCTTGTAATTATTACGTCAACGTGGTTCATTGGAGGTAGCCACCTCCCCCTTTTGAACACCTGCTGAATGCCTTGCTATGCTGTAGAGGTCAGGTAAGTCTGCTCCAGTTATACGAGTCTGGTAGTGTTACTGGGGCTTGCACATTCCTCATATAACTACAGATGCGCTTTGGATGGAGACCTTTATGGCCCAAGGTGACAGCAGCTGGGCAAGCCAGACTGAAGTATCTCCAGGCAAGAGCTAAGGGGAGTTTCTTGGCCACTTGGAACATCTCTTTGCAAATCTGACTTTCATGCGAGCATGTTCCTGGCACAAATGTTCCCTCCCCAGAAGAATGCTGAAGTGAAGGAGATAGGGCTCAGAGTCCTACGGGAGTGTCCTTAAGTAGGAAATGAAAAGAGTTCTGTCGCTGGAAATATGCAGGGATCTGTGGTAAGAGTCCCCACTTTTAGGGACCCCTGACTACGGCAACCCAATGGATGCTATTTGCATTCCTGCTGTGATGGATGCAGATCTTCAGAAAGGAAACAGTGACCAGTGGTCAGGCATTGCCTAGGGCTGAGACCAATACGAATACTCCTTGGCAAATTTAGGAGGAGGTGTGACTACTTGCAGTTATGGCTTTCATGAGAATCTTAGATTTTTAAGAAATGGACAAAAACCAGCTGTAGGTTAATGCTATCTTGAGGCGGAGGTGAATTTTTCTTTGTTCCACCTCATTTTTTCTTCAGTTTAGAAAGATTTTAATAAATTCACTTCTCCTCAATGTTAGCCTACCTAGTTCTCCTTTCACTTCCTCATGGTCAGACAAAATGTTCCAGGCCTCTGTTGCTACCAGAATCCCTGCTACAGAAGAATATGAATTATATGATTTAGAAGAATATTCAGAAAATAGGAATATTTGGCCAACTCTGTTGAGCTTTAATTAAAATTAATATTATACCTTATTGGAGCCGAAATTCTGAAGCATCACATGTAACTGAATATATTTAACCAATTAACTAAGTCAAACAAGGCTGTCTAAACTTAATCACAGACCTCTCCATTCCCCTATTACATCAAGTGCTGCTAATGCTGTTATACTTTTGACAAGTGGCCCCTGGTAAATGAGCAAATCAATAATGTATTTGAGCTAGAGAAGGCGGGGGAGGGGAACTGAGCACATTTGCATTTCTGCAGTGCCTTTTGCTGAGGATCTCAAAGCACTGCGTGAACTTTCAATTCATTAAACTTCCAGCAGTGCTGGGAGGCAGAACCAGGTGGTTGAATTAGTCACCTTTATGGATGGTCCACATGAGGTGGAGGGACAAAGGTCTAGATCCAGACAAGGCTTTAGATGCTATGCTAGACCCTTGGCTTGTGGCAGACCTCACCCTGGCCGTGCTCCCCACGAGACAGAGGTCTCTTAGTTCCCACCTTATTGGGGACTCTGATGGGACACTGAACTCCATCTCCTTCAATTCAGTTGTGGTTTCCAATCTGAGGTGCTGAACTCTGTCTCCATGACTGCTTGGACCAAACTTTGTCTGCTTTAAGACTCAGCTGCATGGTCATCCTGCCGCTGCCGGCACTGGGACTGTTTGGGATTCATGGTCCTCTTGTACTTGTGACTCTCTCCTGAACACTGTCCATCTTCTGTACTGCACAGTATGTTTTATGGCTCATTCAGGCTGACATGAAGATGCAACACACCCTGGTTAGCCATCCCTATTCTCTTGGAGGATAACAGTGCCTTCCAAAATTTTGGAACTAGTGGAGTTCTAAATGCTCTGAAAGAACCAACATTGACTTTTAATTTGGGACATTTTTGCAATAACATTTAATCTCATTGCTGGGAACCTGCTCTTGATGTTCATCCTGGATTTTCCTATTATTAGAAAGGATGCCTAGGGACATATTTGTAATGTCCCTTGTACAATAAGTAGAATAAGTATTTATATAGTCACAACACTTGACTGTTTAGTCTGAAATTTGAAAGACCTTTCCAAACACTAAAGCAATAACCCAGGTGTGGAGAGCAAACATTTTTAGACCCACTGTACAGGAGGAAATCAAGGCCATGAGAAATCCATGCATGGTTTGCTTGACATGACATATTGGATCTGTGGCTGAGCTGAGCAGAGAGTTTGTGGGATTCATTCCCCAAGCCCTAGACACTTTTCCTGGTTTTTCTTTGTTTTGTTTTGTTTTATTTTATTTTGTTTTGTTTTGTTTTTTTAAATAAATGCTATACATGTATGGTTTTTTGTTCTTTCTCCTCATGGGAGAAATACATCTACAAAACTGTTTTCCAATAATGGGTCCTTTATGTTGTCTCACAGCATGATTAATGGATCTTTACCTCCCCAGAGGGGATCAGGCTAGTGACACTGATGCCACACCACCTCTTCTGAAATCAGGAGCTCAGTTCCAGTTTTGGCAGCTCTGGGATGGACTGGAGCAGTATCCTTAACTCCAGTGGAGCCACCTGGGATCGCTCCTGGTCTGGAGTCTGTAGTGGTTGATGTCCAGGAGGGCTCAAGCCCCATCACATGGCAACAGGAGGGTAAAGAGCAACGATTGCACTCAAAGTGAACAGATGCTTAAAGGAATGAAAGGCAAAGATGACTTGATCCCCGGAAAGCAGCAACGTCAAAGGAAGAAAGTTTCAATAATGGTAGATACAACTGTTATACATGAAACGAAACTTTTGACTACACTGATGCTGTGAAGCTGTGTTTAGGGGCTTGCAGGTGTGGGAAGGGGGAAGGAATTAATACTAGGAAAAGATGGATGAGGCAATTTCTTTTATTAAAGAAGGAAAGAGGCCCTGAATGGAGGCGGAAAGGGTGGTGAAGGCAAACACTCCACGAGTTCCCAAATTTTCAGGCTGGGGAGTTGGACCAACTTTGTCACATTGCCGAAAATCCCAGAGTCCCTTGGGTGACACCTTTTGTGCTCTGCCTCTGCGGGAAGATGGCTTTATGAGATAATGATGTTATTTCAGCACAAAACTCTTTCATTCCTGCTGTGAATTAAAAGAGGAAAAAGAAAAAAAAAGGG